>UESW01004580.1:98449-452859 GCA_900491605.1 Calamus simplicifolius | reverse complement strand
GATGGTGGTTCATTTCAATGTTTGTGCCCAAGCTTTGTACATAGGTGTCACTACACAGCCATAGGAATGCTCCTAGTCGTATAGTGAATGTTTGATGTCATCTAACACTTGAACAAGTTGTCCTTGAGATGCTTCACTCATGGATAATTCCTATATCCCCAGAAGAGGTTTTTTAGAAATATTAGTATTCACTTGATAATCAATTTGAAAGCTATGAAATATGTATAATTGGTTGGCCATATATGAGAACAAGTACTAGAAGTGATACGAATATAGTGCCAATTATCCAACAACTTTTTGTAGTGTCCTTTTGCAAGTGCTTATTGAAAAGTTGAGATGGGTTCCCTAAGCTTTTCATGCATCAATTGCAAGGCATTGACACCAATACAAAAATTGGCAACATGAATATGTTAACAAGTTTTGGATATGACATGTTGGAATATAGTATATATCAAGGTTTGCAAATTTGATATCGAAACCGTACCAATATAGTACTAGATCGTTATGGTATAGTATGTATCTCATATCAGGACAGGGTGTTACTACATTTTCTTACTCTTAGCCATAGTAATGCTTAGTAATGGATGATATGAGATAGTTTGGATTAGTTCAAAACGACTCGGTTCACACTAAATTGAACCTCAATGCTACATCAATACCTTATTGGTACAGTATGGTATGGCATAGATCTTTACAACAAACTATAGATATATTATGCATATTTTGAGAAAGCATCTGGAAAGCATTATGGCATGTCATAATAATAGTCCATTATATAAAAACATCAATATTCACAAACTCTATTATTTAGTGAACGTTCAAGTTTGTAAATTAGGATCCATCTACAAACTCTAAAATTGATCTTCCATCATGAAAAGGTCAACATTAATTGAAAGAAAGAAACCACTTCCTTGTCTCTAGAGGTGCTACACATCTCAGGCATGGTTGGGAAGTATTTGAAGCCCTTTTCTAATCTTTTAAAAAAATAGGATATGCTGAAATAAGTAATTTATATTTTAGGCTTCTTCGATAAGTGAGAATGGTAACATATATTAGATAAGAATATGGCAAAGCACCTCCCGAGTGTTACATATCTTAGGTATAGTCGGGACTTATTTGAAGCCCTTTTCTAATTTTTTTTAAAAAAAAAGAATATGCCAAAATAAGCATCAAATTCATATTCTAGCATTTTTCAGAAAGTATGAATGTATGATATGTATTGGATAAGAACATGGCATGCAATTTGTAATATCCACACTTCCTAGTGCATTGACATGGTTGTTGTTTGACCACTTAGATGTTGCTAGTACAAATAGTGCTATGTGTTATTTGTATCACGCAATTATGCTTTGAAAAAGTCAATTGTTTGAACATTGGCCTTTGAATCTGTAATTATACTCTCATACTTGTTTGTGCTAAAAGCACTAAAAAGGCTTTGCCATGACATAGTTCACTTATTAAATTACTATCTTTGGCTCATTATTTAGATCTTTGCAAGTGGTAGACGTACAAGTTTGATTTGGTTTCAAATATTTGGTGCATTAAATCCAAATGGTAGATGTGCCAAAGGAGGATACTAACTAGGAAATTGTACACTCATTGTAATTTCTTGATTCACTTTATTCTCTAAATGTCCACAAGGAGCGATGGGAGCTTGACTATCCTTAGATTTGCAGTTAACACTTAAAAGGAGTTCCAAATCTCATTAGAGTTGGCATGCTTTGCTATAATAGAATGTATTTCCTAATATCGGGCTTGTTACACCATATTGGTAGCCAATGGATACTTTTTAAGGGGGAGATATCGAGTATTGGTACCATGAACTGAACTACATCAACACTATAGTAATAGGGTACCTGGTTCAAAGGTACTAAAATTAGGATTGCAAACCATGATAGTAGGAGAATTTAGAATAAAAAGAGGGTTAGTTATGGGAATAACCAAAAAATAAGCATTTGTTAAGACATGGCTAATTCATTTGAAGAGTTTTTCTTCTACAATCATCCTGATATTATATTTTTGGTTGCCTACCATTATGTTTGTATTTAGGTTAGGCAAAATGTCTTATTCTAAAGGTAGTGATGGAATAGTAAGACTTCACAATAATGTCTGCTATACTGACCCGAACTGACCATATCATACCAAACTAGTAAGGTGTTAGTATGTTATTAAGTTTCGATTCGGTATTAACCAAACCGGTTCAAATTGATCTGAAGTATTCTATGCCAACCCATGTTGCTTAATGCCAAGTGGTTAAAAGTGGAAAAAAAGGATGGCATCCTATTTTAGTACAGGGTGCATATCATGTTGTACCGATCCATACTGTTTTGAACTAATAATGTATTGATAGGGGTCTTGGTATTGATTTTGCAGACCTTGCTTCATAATGAACTGGCCAAAAGAATTCCAATGCTTTAGTACCTCATTCAAACAAAGATAGACCAAGTTCATGGAGGATGCTCAATAAATGGGTGAACTATGTTGCTATCTTACTATTGATGTTCTCTTAATCAAGATGTTAAATCTCATAGAATAAGGCTATCTTGGGATATGCCACAATACAGTAGAAATCTCATGGAATAAGACATGTCAATTGGGAAACTGAGATGATGACAGGAAATTTCATACCGCTACTTGGAATAGTAATCCTGGCATCCCATAGGACGTCCTATTGAATTTGAATCATGCCCTTTATAATCCTGTGTGACCAGCAGTAGAACTATTGATCTCAGAGTTCGTTAAGGTTAGAACATCCTCATCACAAGCATAGAAGTTTGGAAGGAGGTATTCACTTGCAAGTTTAGAATAATCTACTGTTATAAAATCTTATTTTGTTACGAGCTTTGAAGAAGAGGTTGAATCCATAGGGAAACCACTCTTCACTAGGTTCCATCCAATAGTTCCATCTATATTAGATTCTTGAGATTTGGGTTTTCCAATGTTCAAAACAGCCTTTCAATAACTATCATATCCTCTTATGGAGAAAAAGCAATGTTCGCTAATTGGTGGACTATAATACTTGGGCTCTCTTTTGCTTGTTCTGTCATACCCAACCTTTATAGAAAAAATAATTGGAATACAGGAAATAAGTAAAATAATAAATAAAAAGTCAAGAAAATATATTAGATGCCAATATAGATTGTGTTAATTCTTGGGTACCTTTTGGTGTATAGTTCTTGTGTTTGTTTAAGACAGGACAATCAAATGATTTTTTTTTCTCAAACAAAAGTTCAAAAGTTCATAATAGATCACATCATTTTAGAGTGCAAACTATGTTTATTTGCTTGATGACATTTTAAACACATGAAAATTTAATTTCTATGATATTTGAGCTCAAATCCAAGTCAAATCATCAAAGTCTTCTTTTCTAGGTATTGATCAACTTCTCAAACTCATTTTCGCTTCTTGTATTAGGCTATCTTTCAAACTTTGAAAGAAGTTACCTTTCTCATAAGATTCTTGGAAGTAAATGTTTGTAACTCAAAAGGAAAAAGCCTGAGATTCATGTTAAGAAAATATATCTCAGGTTTGGATTTTATAACCCAAGAGCAAGTTCCTTTTTAACTCAAAGAAATGAAGATATGACTAAAGTATAACTCTAATTTTATATTTATATAAAGAACTAAAGAAATGGCATTAGAATGACAATAATTACTTAAGATTTAGCTTAAATTTGTCTTCATCAACTTTTCGTCAATTAATTAAGACACCATTAAAATGGGTTGGAGTCCTGGTCATTTTAGTTGAAGGTAGCAAAATTTGTTGAGAATAGAGTACATTTGGTTTGGTTTTGGCTAGAAGTAAAAAACTTTCAAGTGGTGCTAATTAGGTTTTGAAATCCATTCAACAAAATTGCTTCTTTCTAACATAAAACTATGGGCAAAGATAAATGTATGGGAAGGTCTATTACCAATGTGTGGCTTCCATATATGTCATCTGCTTGATTAAAAAAACCAAAACCAAAGAGGAAAAGAGGAGGGATTACCTGCATTCCTGGATGTGTGGATGAAAGATTCTATTAACATAACTCTTAATCAATGATAATAAAAGGGTAGACAAAGAAGAGGTTGTACTAGAAAAATGATGGGATAGGATAGCTATGATATGTCCAATTAATGATGAGAGAAAAAGACTAGTACAGTCCTGAATAGAGCAGAGTGGAGGAAGCAGATTCATGTAGCGGATCCCATGTAGTTGGGAAAAGGCTTAGATGAGTTGAGTTGAGTTGAGAAAAAGATCAGTACAGGGATTTGAATTTAATCTAGAATCTCCAAAATATATGATTGACAATTGTTTACCCAGCAACAAATGCGGGTCTGATTCTATCCATTTATTCCTTGTATTTGTCAAAACATATATAGGAGAAAGATCAGCTTAAATTGGAATTGGTGAATAGTTGAATAATAAGTGGCTGGTCTTCTTATAATCTTGTGAAGCACTAGAACCAATGAAAAGTTTCATTGGTGGCAAACTTCATGACAACAAAGTAGAATGGGCACACCATTTGAATCCAAAATCTTTTCCTCCCCTTAGAAGATGAAAGAGTCACCTTTTTGAAGGAACAGAAGCACCTCTCTAGAGAGAAGATTTAATATAGTGTCCCTAGAAAAGGCTCATTAAAAAAAACAACACCTGAGAACAATTCCCATGAGCATGCACCTTCTCAGTCTTTGACATATGTTGCTTAGACTTGGGTATAAATGTGGGCTGTAGGCGTAGCTGCTGGTGCACGTCCTATTGTCACACTAATGCCCATGTTAAAGTGTAAGGTATTGGAACTTTAGGCTAAGCCAAAGAGTAAGTAACATAGTTTATAACTTTCCCTCTGCTCATATCTGATACAAGTTACTTCCTCTAACATTCAAAAATCTATGCTTAGACTTCCTTTCCAGACTTGCTAACTGTGTGATTGTATTGAACTCCCATCAGGACACCTGATAGACTGTGCAACCAACATCGGCTTACAATAAAATTTCCCAGGTTCATGTATATGTAGTCTCCTTGCAAAATATGGCTCCTGAAGCTCTAGCAATTTAAAGAGAGCCTAGCAGTGGTTATTGCAACTTCAAGCTGCATCAAATGTATACACATTTTCCATAGCAAATCCATATCAAATTCAAATACCTTTTTTCCAATGTAAAAATAATATTTAGTGGCTTCAAATCTGGTTTAGCCGAATCGTCCCAAACTTGGAATTGGGATGATTTGACCTCTCTATTTTGTTTGTTGATGGGTTGGAAAGGGGGGGGGGGGGGCCTTGGTGTAGTTGACATGGGTGGGGGGCCTCTTGGTCCAACTAATCAGTATGCCAAGTGGTGGACATGGGTGGGGGTATCTTGGTCCATCTAATTGGTATGCTGTTTGTTTGGTATAGTGCATATTGTACCAAACTACACTGGCCCAATACACAATACACGGACATAGCTTCGATAAATAAAAACTGGACATTGATACAGAATCTTGTCATCTGCACTTTTAATAGTAGTGTAAGCAAGATTATTTTATCCAAGCAGAATGTACAGCTTTACATCTAAACAATATAAAAGCTATCTTATTAATTAAGGATAGCGGCAACCTTATGACAGCGGATCAATTCTGCCTCTTCTCATCTTTAGTGGTACTGGAAAAATGTCTTGTTTTAGGATCTTCACCATGCAAAGACAGGAAGAGATGCAAGACTGCCAATTATATCCCTCAGTTTAGTATAAGCTTAATATTATCCAAGGAATCCAACATATAATTCATGTCTATGCAACTACAACAACATTCTTAGTGCTAGAAGTGCTGGTTTGGATAAAAGCCAGCTTTTTTTCAATGCAAGTATTGTTTCAAACACCCCCAACTTATGAGTTCATTTTCCTTTTATCTCTTGCAATTAGCTTTGGAGTTGGGCAGTTGATTTGGAGTTGGGCAGTTGATTTCATGTGTACCAAGAGCAGTAGTGAACATGCATATTTCCAAACAAAACACCAATTGTAATTAGTTGGGCTACATTGCCTGGGACATATTATGAGATGTAGTTTTAAAAAGTAGGACATATTATGAGATGTAATTTTAATATTTTAACTTTTTAAGAAGTTTCTTCATCTTAACAACCTTTTTTTTTTAATTCATATGCAGAGTTCAGGTAATCATGGAGGACAAAGTTAGACCAACTGATGTGGAGGACTGTTGCATCAAAATATGAGAGATGAATATTCTCAAGATCTTCATATGACCAATGCATGTAAGAAGCAGTACCTTTTTTCTTGGCTATGCTATGGTTTACTATCTGGACTCTTGGGGAGATGCACTGAAGGATATTTTATTTACTTAGGAATTTGTTACTGAGTTAAAGGATTGAAACAGACTCTGGAACAAGTAACACTGTTCCAGTGAGCACCGTACCATGATCAAGTGACTTTGGATAAAGGGACGGGACAAGGCGGCAGCAGATGTATTCTGGGCAATCTATGTATGAACACCAGAATTTTCAAATGAAGAAGCAAGCTGCAATATAGATTAGCAGAAGTGTCAGGGGTTGGCTGAGGGACTGGTTTAGAAGTTGGCCCATCAAAATTGGTAGGAGGTTGAGAATCTGCTTGGGAAACTGAAATTTAAATTTCTTAAACATGGTTGGAAGTTTGGCCTTGGTTTTGTTTTTCTTTTCTTTTTTCTTCACTGTTGTGTAGATTATATTGTCAGCTGGTAGCCTTGATCCTTGTACTTTCCTTTCATCATCTCAATGAATTTTGATTAGGCAAATTGTACTTGATCTTCCTCATGGAAAAATAGATACCATACCTTGATCCAAGAAGTGGCCTGTAACATTAGCTGTTCAAGTGGACTTGACATATACCTTCCAATCTCAAAGTGCTACACATCTTATTTCATTGACTGGATGAGGACCTGGGACAGAGTGATAGGCTGCACTTTTTGCACAATATTTTGTTCATATCCTACCTGTGAATAAAGTGATGTTGACTATTTCTTAGTGTGCTGGGTTTCTGATGTTTGTTCATATTACCCATTTATTATTATTATTGAATGGTAAAGTTGTGAGCAGCAAACTGTGAAGGATATGCTGTAAATCAGCTGAATCAGTCTTGTACTTACGTAACCCTGGTTTTGCAGTCATCATCTGGTGAACGCTTCTTATTATATGACAGTTAAATCAGTTGTCTTACAATCAATGAAAGACATCATCCATGGATGTGGTAAGCCTGCTTCAGAACTGCAGGCATAATAAAGCATTAGTATCAACCTGCATTAATCTGTGCTTGTTCAGGTGTTTTTTTTTTTGTTATATTTATGCAGATGATTACATCAAGAGTCAATGGTGATCTTGCAGCATTTGCTACCCCTTTCACTGAGTCAGGACGTATGATATAAAGCTGGAATTGGAGCTGCAGGTTTCCATATGGAACAGCAATTTGGATCCATGGGAGCATAATGCAAGCTTTATTATGCATCATGGGCGTTTTCTTTTCTCTTTTTTTTTTTTTTGTCTCATCCGTGGAAGGAGGTGTCAAAAATATCAAGGGCAAATAAATTCTGGTCTAATTGATTTTTTTTAAAATTTTTATCTGATATTTTCTCTTAATGTAGTTTTTATTGTACTATTTTTAAACTGATGTCATGTACACCCATGACTTGACTTAATCTCAAAACTCATGAATTTACATCCAGCCCAATACAAGTTAGTCCCTCAAAGCCCCCATAGATAACCTAGAGCCCAAAATAAATTTAGAGCCTCTATGATGCCTCATGGAGTGTAGACCTTAGCCTTTCCTATGATCTCATGCGCCTTGGGAGCACCACACAAGGTTCAACAGTTTCTTTCTGAAGTGAGGACATGCATCCATCTGAATGGTCGGAGGGATATTATGGCCCTTCAATGTCCTTGGGACATACACAGTATTGCATTTAATTGAGCCGAAGTAGAGGACTCAAGTCCTCTATTTTTTAGCAACAACTGTCTTCACCCACCTTTGGCTAGCCAGATTTTATCCCATAGATTGAGCCAAAGTAGAGGACTTGAGTCCTCTTTTTTTGGCAACAATTGTCGTCTCCACCCACCTCTAGCTAGCCAGAGTTTATCCATGGAGATCCTGGTTGGCCAGTGGCCATGCTTTCTCTTCCAACATTCTTCGATCGCTGTGATTAAGTAGCGGTGGCAAAAAAAAGTCCTCTGACCATAGCAATAGGAAATTCCTTCTAAAGCATAGAATTTCTTTCGTGAGTACCTTGCCATCCTAAACTCCGGTTGGGCCTAAACTCCGGCAAGGTTGGGTCTCTGATTGACTACTTTTGTGATGCGTTGAAGTGCCCATGAATCCTGCTTTTCCACAGGGCTCGAATGGGGTTGGGACAAGGTATTGGTTTCTTGATTAGATTAAACCTACGCGACAGCCTTTTAGCTTGATTAATTATGAAGAGAGAAGAAAATAAATAAAAGTAAGAAGACTCACCTCCCCGATTAAGCTTTTCGGCAACTTTTAAATCAATCGCTGCCTTCTTTCTTCTCATCAGCTTCACCTGTTGGCTCTGTGTAGCACACCAGATCATACCCGAGACCCAACTATAAATAGAAGTTTGGCTCCTCCCAAGTCCTCCTTTGACTAAACTTAGGATTCTTGATCTCTTGAATTGATTGAAAGTCTCTTTCTCATTTTTGGAAAGAGATAACAAAGCCTTTATTTTTGATCTTATTGCTCTATTCAGCTCTTTTTCTTTTTTGCTTTTTGGCAATTTGGCCCATTAAAAATCTTGGTCCCTGGAGTCAGTTTACTTAACCTATTTTTTGCTTTAGAGTTCCTAAGTTTACGCTTTTGGTTGGGTTTTACATTCTCCCTCCCTTAAAAAAAAATTCATCCTCAAAATTTATATACTTAGATTCTCAAAAAGTTGAGGATAATGTCATTTAACGATATCTTCCAACTCCTATGTTGCTTCCTGTTCTGCATGGTTACTCCATTGCACTTTTATGTTGCGAAAGATGCAATTTTGAAGGATCTGCTCTTTACTATCAATTATGCGTATCGAGTACTTCTCATAGGTCAAATCCTTATTAATATTTGGAGTACTCAGCTCCAAAACCTTAGTTAGGTCTGATATACACTTTCTCAACATGGATACATAAAATGCATTGTGTACTCCAGCTAGCATAGGTGGTAGAGTAACTCTACACGCCATCACACTGACCTTCTCTAGAACTTCAAACGGTCCAATGTATCTAGGCCTGAGTTTGCCTTTAATTCCAAACCTGATGATTCCCTTCATAGGTGACACCTTAAGAAACACATGATCACCCACTTGGAATTCCAACTCCTGCCTCCTTATATTTGTATAACCCTTTTGTCTACTTTTGGCAGCAAGAAGATGCTTCCTGATCTGCTAAACCTTTTCCACTGCCTGCTGAACTATCTTTGGATCAAGTAACTTCTTTTCACCAATATCATCCCAACAAATTGGAGACCGGCACTTCCTTCCATATAAGGCCTCATAGGGTGTCATATGTATACTAGATTGATAGCTATTGTTATATGCAAACTCTAGTAGTGGCAAATGATCATCCTAAGCACCTTTTAGTTCAATGACACATGCCCTTAGCATATCCTCTAATATTTGAATAATTCTTTCTGATTGCCCATTTGTTTGTAGATGAAAAGCCATGCTGAAATTTAGTTTAGTACCTAAGGCTTCATGAGGCTTTTCAAAAATTTTGAAACAAAGCAAGTTCTTTCATTTGACACAATGGATACTTGAACTCCGTGAAGCTTAACAATCTCCTTGATGTAAAATTTTGTTAACTTTCCCAAACTGTGACGACCTTGATAGGTAGGATATGAGTAGACTTCATTAATCAATCCACAATTACCCAAATGTATCATTTAAACCAGGAGTCTTGGGTAGTCCAATAATAAAGTCTATAGTAATGTGCTCTCATTTCCATTTTAGAATCTCAAGAGGCGATAATGGTCCTCCTGGTCTTTGGTGCTAAACCTTCACCTATTGACATACTAGACACTATGATACAAAAGGGTGATTTTTCACATCATGTTATTCCACCAATATGTTCCCTTTAGATCCTTATACATCTTTGTACCTCCAGGATGTATGGCAATATCCTAACTGATAGGCTTGTTTTAGTATTTCATGTTTTATTTCCTTATTAACTGGTATGCAAATTCGATTTTGATATCTCAAAGAATAATCCTTATGGATCCAAAATTCTGACTGATCTCTTGATTCAACTGATCTCCTAATCCTTTCCAATTGAGGGTCATCCCTTTGTGCACCTTTAATCCTTTCAATCAATATTGGCTATATTTGGAGATTGCCAAATGTACCATAGAGTTTTGCAAGAGAACCTTAATTTTCATTTTCCTTATGTCCTCCAAAATATGCCTTTGATAGTGATTAGGGTAGCTAAGTTATAGATTGTCTTTTAGCTCAAAGTATCTACACCATTAACATTTCCAGGATGGTAATTAATTGTCGAATCATAATCCTTAAGTAACTCAAGCCATCTTCGTTGCCTTATGTTCAATTCTTTCTGGGTGAATATGTATTTCAGACTCATGTGACTTATATACACTTGGCAAGGTTCCCCATAAAGATAATGCCTCTATATTTTTAAGGCAAATACGACCGCTTGTAGTTCTAAATCATAAGTGGGGTAGTTCTATTCATAGGGTTTAAGTTGTCTAGAAACATAGCTGCAACCTTTCCATGCTGCATCAATACACATCCCAGACCCTTTTTTGAAGCATCACTGTGTATAATGTAACCTTTTTCCCCTAATGGTACAATAAGAATAGGTGTTGACACCATTCTCTTTAATTCTTGAAACCTTTTCTCTCATTCCCTTAGTCCATTCCAACTTAACTCCTATTTATGTCAATCTTAATGGTATTGCTATGCGAGAGAACCTACTCACAAACCTTTTGTATTTTGCCATACTAAAGAAACTAAGCATCTTAGTAACATTTGTCGGCCTACTCCATTCCATGATAGCTTCAATCTTTTGGGATCTATTCTCCCTAAAGATGATATGACCTAGAAGTTCTACTTTCTCTAACCATAATTCACTTTTTTTTTTTTGCATAAAGTTTCTTCTCCCTTATAATTAATGATACATTCCTTAAATGGTCTTCATGTTCTTCTTTGCTCTTGGAATATACCAATATGTCATTGATAAATATGATGATGAGCAATATAGGAAGGGCTTTAAAATCCTATTCATCAAATCCATAAACGCTGGTGCATTAATCAATCCAAACGGCATAACCAAAATCATAATAGCCATAGCGGGTGCAAAAAGATATTTTTGACACATCCTCTGCCTTGATTTTTGACTGATGATCTCCTGATCAAAGATCAATCTTTGAGAAAATCTAAGCTCCTTGTAACTGGTCAAATAAATCATCTATGCTTGGTAACGGGTTCTTATTTCTTACTTATTTCTTATAATCATCCTATTTAACTCCCAATAATCAAGCAAATACTTCCATCCTTCTTTTTTACAAAAATAATTGAAGCTCCCTACGGGGACACACTAGGTCGAATAAATTCTTTGTCCAAAAGATCCTATAACTGATATTTAAGTTCCCTCAACTTAGATCGGGCCATATGGTATGAAGCCTTAGAGACTGGTCCTACTCTTGGTACTAATTCAATAGAAAATTCTACCTTTCGGTCTGGTGGTAGTCTCGATAAATCTTCTGGAAATACCTTTGAAAATTTCATACTATAGGAATATCTTCCAATACTAATTCCTCCTGTTACATATTGTTGACTGTAGCCAAATATCCCTCACAACCTTTTCGTAACATTTTTCTAGCTTGCATCATAGATATGATTCATGGGGGAGCATTTCCCGTGTTCTTTATGTATTTAAACTCTTCTTCCCCCAGTATTTGAAATTTGATGGTTTTCTTCTGGCAATCTATTGTGGCATGATGTATGACTAACCGATCCATTCCTAGTATAATATCAAAATCCTGCATTCTTAGTGTGATCAAGTTAGCTAAAAGTGTTTTGTTTCCTGAATTGAGAGGACAAGTCCTATATAATTAGAGTTTAGTGTACCCCCCACAGACGTAACCATGCATGTCTCTATACCATTAGGTTCAATAGTCAAGTTATACTTTTTAACAAATGTAGAAGAAACAAACGAATGTGTAGATCCGGTATCAAATAATGTTAAAGAATAGATGCCAAATATTGAAATGATACATGTCACCATGGTGTTTGACTCCTAAGTATCCTACTGTGTAAGAGTAAAAACTCTTTTTTGAGCTTTAGGTTTTGGGTTTGCTTCCTTGTTTTGAGTGAAATCTGGTTTTTCTTATGGGCAATCCATGACCATGTGTCTCCTCACACTGCATCTGAAGAAGGATATACAGTTGTGAGAGGGAATTCCTTCACATCATGGATCCTCTAACATCTGGAGCATTTCTAATTATCCTTTGGATCCTTGACATATTTCTTGGTCTTCTGTTTGTCCTGCCCATCACTATCTCTAGGTCTCTTTTCTGATTCCTTTTCCTTTTAGTTTATTCCTCATTATTTTCTCTTTCTATTATCAAGGCTTTGTTAACCACTGCTACCTAGAAGTGCCATTCCAAAATAGCCACTCCCTTCCTATATTGGTTCCGAGTCCCATTTCAAACTTGTGGGCCTTACTCATTTCATCTTCAACTTGCCTTGGAGCAAATTTAGCTAACTCCGTGAACTTGGCTTCATATTGTGCTATAGTCAGGCTCCTCTATTTGAGCATTATGAATTCCTACATTTTCTGTGTCCTCACACTTTGAGAATAATACTTTTCAAAAAGTCCTTACGAAACTTCTTCCAAGTCAGCGGTTTAGCCTCATACTCATACCTGCCATGAAGCATTTCCCACCAATCATAAGCTTGACCTTGCAACATGTATACTACAAAGGTTATTTTCTCCTCTTCTGACACCTCAACTAAAAAGGCTTTTTACATTTCCTTCATCCATAGTTCTGCCTTAGAGAGTTCAGTAGTACCCTTGAATGGAGGTGGGGCTAGCCTCTTAAACTCTAAGATACTACTCCATCCTAGATGAGTTTGTCCCACCTTTGATTGTTGTTGCTGTGTTTATTGTTGCATTTGTTGCTGTAATAACTGTTGCTACATCTGCATCATACCAACCCATGTTTGCATTAATTGTTGCATCCCTGGTTCCTAAGGAGCATTCCCTAGGGGATTGCATACTCCTTCATGTCCAAGAGTCTCATTCGCTTGTTGGTTTGAAGATTCCCCAAAAGCATTGTTAGCATCTCTCCTTTCTCTGTGTGGGGCCATATAATCATATTACCACAAAAATAATGATCAAGTTTTCTTGTTAGCCTCTTTCAAGTATATGTTTTCTCTTATTTGATAATATACTCGTCCCACTTAGTCTTTATCATCTACCCACTTACACTCAATTCTTATATCTTATTCTTGTCTTGTTACCTAGGTTAGTTTGTTCTAATACTATTTATAATGCCCTTGACCCATTGGATGGATTTAAAACATCCATTGCACATTGAAAAATAAATTTCTAGCATACAAGGCATCATTCATGATATCATAATAAACAATATAAAGATTGAATTGTAATATAAAAGTATTCTTAAGTAAAATAGACCTTGACTATAAAACCATTATTCAAAAAAAATTTCAATAACTAATAAAGATTCTTTATTTTTCTCGGTCATTTAAGCACAGTCCAAGTGGTGTCCCCACATAGCTACTGAGCAATATCTAACAAAAAAAATAAAATATCATGAGATCCACCGCCCAGTAAGCAATGACTAACCTTCTAGAATGTAACAAAATAACAATATACAATACAATTTATAGATGAAACAAAGAATCAACAATTGTTACAATTTCATCTACCATTATATCATGTCATTAATCTTGATTTTTATGGTATCTTATCCTCTAATCCTACTATCCTGGAACTAGTGTATCACCCCACAAGTAGCATATCGCCATGGTACTATGCCCCATGATTCAGCATCGACCCATGTATTACCCCCACAAGCAAGTATCACTACAATACTATGCCCTATGATTTAGGCATCCGCTAGTGTACTACCCCCACAAGTAGGGTATCAAATCATCCAGCATAATCAAGTTTAGAATTTAGTTTCATCATTCTTCATTGAATCTTATCCATGATGAATCCAACATTTTTATCAATTCATCAAGAGTAATAAATATTTAATGTCTTATAGCGATCATGGTTAATATATAGGCATGCAATATTCATATAATAAGCATTATAGGATGATACATATTTATTTATTTAAAACATGATAAATCCCAGAAGGTAATCATTACTTACTTGATAAATGCACAGAAATTGACTATCATAATTCAAGGTTTCCTCTTCTGAACCTAACATAAAATTTTAGGATTGATCAGTATATATCAAAACTTATTGTTTTATTAATTCAAATCGCTCCCTGACAATTCATGAATTTAAGGGACATGAACATCATTTGTGAAATTGTTCTAAAGGACTGATCAGGCAGCATTTGTTAAAAGAAAGCTAGGTGCAGCATTTTTAATTTAAGAGGGCTTTATGATCATTTACAAGTTAGGGCACGAATATCCTTTTCAAGATTCTTGGTTTCCAAAGAGACACACACGAGTCTTTTAAGTCTTTATGCAGCATGGGCAGGTTTTCTTATGCCTCTCAGCACTTTCATGCTCATCGTCTCGTTATCAAGGGTGATTCGATGACGGTTATCCGATGGCTGAGAAAGGAGAATATTTTCAACGGCCCCGTATTCCTATTCTCAGGGACACATGGTCTATTTTACAGAGAGTTGGTTCTGTCCGGATTCGACATATCTACCGTGAAGCCAACTCGACGGCCGATTGGATAGCAGCTTCTGTGGCTCAGCATGCTGCTGATTGGATTTGGCGGCTGGGTGATCCCTGCCCCTCTGTTTTACAGCAAATTTTGTATTCTGATCTATCTGAGATAATTCGTACTAGACTAGTATGATTATCCATATGTACCATAAAAAAATAAAAAAAAGACTTTCTGGAGTGCATTTTTGTCTTTCTGCAATCTAAAGGACTCATCCAACATTACTTTTCTTTTGAAGTGAGGGCATGTGCAGACGTCCATCTTAATGGTAGAAGGGGTATTATGACCCTTCAACACCCTTGGGACATGCACAATATTATTTTTAACTGAGCCAAAGTAGAGGATTGAGTCCTTTGTTTTTTGGCAATAATTGTTGTCTCCATCCACCTCTGGCTAGCTGAAGTTTATCCCACAAAGATCTTAGTTGGCCAGTGGCCACCCTTCCTCTTCCGGCATCCTTCGGTTGCTATGATTAAGCCACAGTGCCCCAAAAAATCCTTTGACTATAGCAATAGAAAATTCCTTCTAAAGCTTAGAATTTCTTTCGCGAGTACCTTGCCATCCTAAACTTCGGCAAGGTTGGGTCTCTGGTTGACTACTTCCGTGATGTGTTCAAGAGCCCATGAATCCTGCTTTTCCATAGGGCTAGGATGGGGTTGGAACAAGGTATTGGTTTCTTGATTAGATTAAGCCTACGTCATTAGCCTTTCGGCGGCTTAACAAATTTAGAAGGGAGAAGGAAATAACTAAGAGGAAGAAGGACTCACCTCTCCGATTGGCCTCTCCGGTAAATTTGAAATCAACCACCTTCTTCTTTATTCCCATCGACTTCACCCTCTTGGCTCTAAGTAGCACACCAGATCATTCCTCAAACCGAGCTATAAATAGAGGTTTGGCTCCTTCCAAATCCTTCTTTGGCTAAACTTAGGATTTCTGATTCCATGAATTGATTGAAAGTCTCTTTCTCATTTTCACTTTCCTCTTTCTCATTTTTGGAAGTGAAAACAAAGCCTTTATTTTTTATCTTATTTCTCTATTCGGCTACTTTTTTTTTTTTTTTTGACAATTTGGCCCATTAGAAAGCTTGATCCCTAGAGTTAGTTTACTTAACCTACTTCTTGCTCTAGGTTTCCTAAGTTTACACATTTGGCTGGGTTTTACATAATCGATGGCTAAGTCTAGGCGCTATGCTCTCTTCTCTCACAATGGATCCATTCAATTATTCTGGTCATTCTGTAGTAGCTATAATGTTGCTAGAGGACCTAAGTAGCATAAAAAATGTTTGAGACCCTCAATCTTCCCCATAAACCCTTCTTTGATGAGCTCATTAATCTTATCTTTTCCTCAATCATTTGTGAGACCAAACCACCGCTACCTTCTCCTTCAATTTGGTCACTACATCCTCCCTTAGCTCTCACTTGGCCATCATTCTTGAGCCTTGCCAACCATAGGAGATCATTAATGATTTAGAATGTTGGTTGATAATTGTTCCTTCTCACTTTTTTTTAATTTTTTATCACCCTTTTGCCATTAATCTATTATTGGTTTTCGGTTAATGCAAGGGTTAGGGACTAACTATCCATTGATAGACTTAGGACCCCTCAATCTTTATCTTCCTTCTCTCCAATTAGCAGGCCAACTACTTCCATTATTTAAACTCTTGTAAAATAAGTTTTGAAAATAGTCCAATGACAAGAAGGTTTATTGAATACTTCTTAGAACCAGAAGCAAAATAGGTAGTAGATGATATGCATGACCTTATATCAGAAGAGACATCTACACCATAAAGTTTGAACTTAATTAATATAGTGATAATTGTTCATGTTAGTTCTTTCCATGTTAGAATAAAAAAAAAGATATCTAGGAGCCTTTCTACAAAATGAAAAATGACAAAATAATTGATATGAAGGGGATAGTGACATTACAAGTTTCCTTCTTAATACACATCACTGGCCTACAAAATAAATTGCATGTTCTAATATTTGGAAAATCAATAGTGGATTGTTGAGAAATAAATGTGGAGAAGATGAAAGGAAGGACAGCTCAATTAAGGAGGGAGTTTGTGGATCATGCCAACTTTACAAGATACACTGAGGCATGTCCTTCATTGTATGTTGTGCTATCCTTTTTATAATGGGTGGAACTTAGCTACCATCATGTGAAGTGAAAGCAAACGTAGGGAATCAAATCTCCAAAAAGTAAAGAAAGGAAGAAAAAGAATATGAAGCACCTAAGAAATGGTTGTGGGAGCAAGTTTACTAAGAGATTAATTATAGGATAATTAAGTGTAGCATCTTATATATAAGTTTTCTACCACAATACAATGGAGATATCTAATCATAAAAGGTTCAACTTACTGAGATTACGTGTAGTGTTCGCTTGAGGGCAAGAGGATTTAAGCTTAAGCTACCTAAATCATGATTGAATAAGTGTGATTGGTCTGATTAATAGTATGAAAGCAAACAAGTCAAAGAAAACAAGAAGCAATCTTCTTAAAACAAAATTAACAATATATTGCAGTAGTGTAAAACTTCATTGTGGCACTAGAAAGCTATAATTTGGGACAAGCAAAACAATCTAAGATGAGGCATATGGTACTGTATCAACTGTTGAAGATCAACTCAAAATTTAGATGAGATCAAACCTCATGAGAACTAATTCACAATATTTACGTTACTCTTGTGTTTTATTTACCTTCCAAAGGGTCTACCTCATTGCTGTAGAAATAAATAATCCCCATCCAAGAGACTACGTAGAATAGATGGAGCCTTTCACCTATAAATAAATACTCTGAACAAATTATTAGGCATGGAGCAGATCAACCTCCATTCTTTGCTTGACTGATCGAGCTCCCAAATCCCAATCATCACAATCCGTTTCAGCTTTAACCCATCGACCAAGAACAATCCCCCTTCAAAATCCAAAATACGAGAACAAACAATCGGCTGAATCGCCATGTCCACGTGATACCATCCACCGAAGATCAGATCGAAGGTGAGTAGTTGATCAAGCGAATGGCTTAGGATGAATAGTAGGCCATCCAAGAACATGGCATTCCCCATATCAGTGATATGGTAGGGGAACTAATCCTGGAGCTTCCACTGGCTGGAATAGGAGTCGAACATCGTTGATCGGATGCTAGGGCTATGGCTGATGGCAACGATATTGTAATGGGAACTCCCTGTATTTTAGGGATGACAGCAAGGATAGCACCAGAGAAGAGGTCGTAGATGAAGAAGCAAAGGTTCTTGTCCTTGGCCATGAGAAGGCCACCGACAGAGGCGTATGGGAAGTCAAAAGAGAGGTGGAGGTCGAAGGAGAGCCATTGATGGCGGGAGGAGTGGTAGGAAGCAGGTGAAGAGGACGAAGTAGAGGTCATCGGGGTAGGGGCAGCAGCAGCGGCGGAGAGAGAAGAGGAAGAGAGGAGATTGGATGGTGGAAGACTTGGCACGGAAGACAGCCCGGCAGACGGTAAGGGTGGAGACGAGGAGGGAGAGGATGGATTCTTGGAGGTCGAGGGGGAGAAGGTCCCTTGGGAAGAGTGGGAGCGAGTGGTGATCGAAACCCGAAAATTGTTCCATGGGTAGAGCGTCTCAAGCCAAAGCTACACACATTTTGGTTCAAAGGGAGGGCATCTGCCGCATCTCTTATATCATAATGTCTACATTAGCTGTGCAGCGTCTTTGCATGGCATTCTCTTTCTTCTTCAAAAGGCCATTCGCCCATAATTACACCCGCTATGTGACATGGCTTCGTAGTTCTAATTTTATAATCATGGTTTGATTTGAGCTCTCCAGGACCACGGACGAAATGGGATTCTCTACTATCCAAATCACGCGCCGTAAATTAGTGTAGATACGTAGGTAGCACCACGTGAATGCCTTTGTTTTTTTTTACAATCTACAGCTTTTTGGGTACCAATAACTTCTTCGTTGACTTCAAATGCAATTACAAACACTCATACTTGCTCGGTAGCTATCCAGATATGTAAAGATTTTATGATACAAAATATGCACCACAAATATTCATACTCAAAACAACTTTAAAATAAAAAAAATAAATTTTTAAAAAAAAAACGCAAATATTCATACTCATTTTCTTCTAAGAGATTAGACATATCCCTTCATCACCTTCTCCCTCTCATGGTCATCGTGGGGTGTCGTGGGCTTCTCTCATGGTCAGTTATAAGCACGGGTATCGTAGCATTATCGCTAGGGTATCGTAAGGTTTAAACTGGGGTGTCGCGAAGATTTTTGGCCGAATTCCTCCTGGGGTGTCGCGGCCGTTCTTTCCAGCGTCCGTTATAAGCATGGTGTCGTAACGTTATCGATAGGGTGTCTTAACAACACCCAAGGAAACATGTCGATACTACAGTTACAAACCTTCGACACCCCATTCTTATATAACACACCCTAAATGTAACCGTTAAGCCACGAACTGACGAGACACCGGCTCTCATATTATGATACCCCAGTTCATATATTACGACACCCTAGCTGAAACTGTTCAGGTAGGAACTAACAACACCCATGAAACAACTTACGATACCCCAGATAAAAACTACGACACCCTTTAGAGTTAAAGACATGACTGAAACTCACGACACCCCAGAAAGCAACTAGCGACACCCTGATTAAAACTACGACACCCCATTAAACAACTTACGACACCCTAGATAAAATCTACGACACCTTTAGCAGTTAAAGGCATAACTGAAACTCAAGACACCTCAGAAAGTAAGTAATGACATCCCTGATTAAAACTACGACACCCCATGAAACAACTTACAACACCCCAAATAAAAATACTACGACACCCTTTAGCAGTTAAAGACATAGCTGAAACTCACGACACCCCAGAAAGCAACTAACGACACCCCTAATTAAAACTACACACCCGTTAACAGTTGAAGACATTACTGAGAATTATGACACCCCAGAAAACAACTTAACACCTCAGAAAGACTGTAACGACACCCTAGTTCTCATATTATGACATCCGAAATGGAACTATATGTTGTACATGACACACCACAGAAAATAACTTATGACACCGAGCTGTCAACTGACAACACCCTAGCTCCAAATGATAACTATATTGAACTTACGACACCTCAGAAGTAATCTGACGACACCCCAGCCTTACGATACCCAAGGAAATATTACGACACTGCAGAATCCTTCGACACCCTGGTTCTTATATAATGACACCCTAAAAATATCGTATGACACCCGAGTTGTAAAATGAGGACACTAGAGCTATATGGACAGGAATAACGGGGATTATAGGCCAAAACACTCTAATGACACCCTAGTTCATAAGTTATAACATCCTAGTTAAAAGAGTAGGACACCCGAGTTGTAAAGTGAGGACACTAGAGCTATATGGACAGGAAATAACAGGAATATAGGCCGAAACACTCTGACGACACCCTAGTTCATAAGGTATAACCTCCTAGTTAAAAGAGTACGACATTCGTGCAGAAAAACACTAAACTCAAGGTATTTAAGGATGTTACCTAAGCATTAAACGGTTTCCTAATGCATTAATTCCTCTAACGACCAAAACAGTTGGTGTAATAAAGGAACTATAAAAAGATGCGGGAACAAGGACTTTTTACTTCCTACTGCGGATGATATTTTCTCCAAAAGTTTTTGAAGAAGCCTTCAGTAGCTAGGTATTCCAGCCTCTAAGCTAAAATATTTTCTTTCGACTGGACTCTCAGAGCGAGGGCTCAGGATCTTTCTCAAACCTTGGACTGATTCTTTGCACCCGAAAGCCAGAGCGAGGGAGAAAAGAGTTTTTCTTGCACAGATATAATCCAACAAAAATGACAGTAGAAAAAGGCTAGAGGGAAGGGGCACTTTCATCTGTACAATATTTTTAAAATAAAGAGAAGCGCTTTTTATGGACATCGCGATCAGAACGTAACATCGTATCAGAGCTATCCTGCCCCGTAACGTCAGGCCATGTAGGATCCACATGGATCAATCAGGAGAGGCGGTGCAGTCCACGTAGGACTTGCTGCACCGAGGGCAATGTATAAAGACTTTTCCAAATCATATTACCTTATGACTCAAAAGCTATACAAAATGTGGCCCAAAAGCCATAAAAATTCAGTCATGGTCAGATGCATTTTTTAGTCAAAGCTAGGCACATTCATCAAAAACAAAAAAAGAAGAAGAAGAAGGAAAGAAAGAGGAGAAACATCATTCACCTCTAAATGCAATGGCACAAGTACCACAAATACCTCAAAAGCCTAGCCTATTGGCCATCACAGTCTCCATCATGGATGTGGTGCTAAGAGCAATAACCATGAGCCTCTAGGCTCACTCAAAAGCTAGAGAGAAAGACCCTAACACTAAAAAAAGAAAGCTCATCCCCACATTTAGGATGAGCCAGAATCATCCACTTGTAGAAGAAGAAGCTGTGAATAGTTTTCTTCATATGGCCTCAAATGTCCAGTGCAATTTGCATTCTCCTCATCTAATTGCCAGACCCTAATCTGTGACCGCCAGAGTTCTAGGCCCTTAGAGTGCCACCTAGACCACTCTATCATCGCCATTGCTCAATAAAAGAAGAAGAGCCTTTAGGTTGAAGAAAGAAGGCCTCTTTTCATGCCTTTAAATAAAGCCATTGAAAGCACCTGCACACTAGACATCCCATGGTCTCCCAAGGACAGTAAATAGGGAGGGGGTGCCAAGGCTCATGGTACATGATGTGAGGTAGAACTTGAGGCATTGTCAAGAAGCCAAAGAGTTGCCACGTGGCATCCATTGACAAGCGCACAAGTTGTTGCCCAGATGTAGCAACAACACAAGAGAGGGATGAATTGGGTATTTAAAATTAATTACTAGCGCAGATATGTGCTTAATCACTAGTTAAAAATTAGTTTGCAGTGGTGTAGTGGAGTGCACGAACAAAATCACACAGAATAAGCAATCACAAATACAAGAGGGTTTATAGTGGTTCGGTGCCAAACTCGACTCCTACGTCCATACTAAAAACCCTTTGGGAATTTCACTAATCGTATCACAACGATTACAACCCCTAGCCTTCTCGGCTAGTCCTATTTTTCACGGCACAAGGCAGCCAAACCCCTAGCCTTACCCGGCTTGTCCTCTTGTTTAACGGCATAAGGAAGCCAAACCCTAGCCTTACCCGGCTAGATCTCTTGTTTAACCGTACAAGGAAGCCAAACCCTAGCCTTACCCGATCTCTTATTTAACGGCACAAGGAAGCAAAACCCTAGCCTTACCTGGCTAGATCTCTTGTTTAACGGCACAAGGAAGCCAATCAACAATCTAGGGTTATCCTTAACCCTATTACAAGAAATTTCAGAATAGATAACAGATAGCTCTTAACTTGAGCAAATATTTAAAGAATACTTTACAAATTTGAAGCAAATCTTCAGCAATGAATGTGGATCTCCGAGGTAGCTAAAGCTTTGAATGCTTTACCGGATCTAAACAACTTGAGCAGTGATTGAGATTTGTCAACTTTAATGCATAAGAACTTGCTTTCCAACACTCCAAAAATGCAATGAACACTCTCTTTCTTGATTTCTTTCTCTTCTTTTTCTTTTTCAGATTCGTCATTGTGTTCCTTTGATCTCAGCTATTTAAACAAAAAAAAAATGTCCGTTAGATACATTGGTAATAAGAAAATTAAAATGGAAGAAAAATGTAACCATTTGAGATTATTTCCCTAAGCATTGATTGCATTTAATCCTTTGATGAAGAAAGATCTCTGTCAAACACCAAAAGATCAAAAGTCAGTAATCATGAGAATGGAAATATAATTAAAGAGAGAGAGAGTGAGTGAGTGAGAGCATGTAAGAGTGCAGAGTGGTGGTTGGCTGGAATTAATTTTCCAGCTAGCTTCTTTGAAGATGTCCGGCTCATGGAGAAGAAAAAGCTCTAAGCTAGCTAAGCATACAAATCCAGCTAGCTATCTAGCAAAGCTCCACGGCAAGAGGAAGAAATCAGCCATGAGAAGGGAAAAAAGCAGTTAGCTCTCAAGCTAACTCTTCCTTCATGCACACGGCTAGGATTAGCTTCCAGGAAAAATAGTTAGCTCTATAGCTAACTTGTTTTGACAAGTGCACGGCTTGGAGATGAAAAATTCTGCCACAGATAAAAATAGTTAGCTTTCTAGTTAACTATTTCAAAAGTGCATGAGGCCAGGAAAAAAGTAGTTAGCTCTCCAGCTAACTCAGACAGTGAAACCATGTGGCCAGGATGAGAATTTGTCTAACTAGATGAAAAGTTTCATGCATTAAGAGAAAAAGTAGTTAGCTATTCAGCTAATTGAATCCATCATTCACACGCTCAAGAGAAAAAGGAGTTAGCTTCCCAGCTAACTTGATTTGAATTTCATGGTGCCGCCCAAAGGAGTAGCTAGCTTTCCAGCTAGCTTATTTCCTCATCCACACGGTTTTGAAAGATCTGTAGAGAGAATGGTTAGCTTCAATTGCAAAGTAGTTAGCTCTCCAGCTAACTTAATTTAAATGTCATTCGGCCAGGAGAAAATCTGCAACAAATAGGTAGCTCTCAAGTTAACTCTTTTCAACCATCATTCGGCCAAGGAAGAAAATGAAATGAAATAGTTAGCTTCTCAGCTAACTGCAGCGCTTCCACATGCCCATGAAGGAGGGAGTTAGCTCTTCAGCTAACTAAATCCAAAGACTGTACGGCCAAGAGAATTCTGCATGAAATAGGTTAGCTCTTTAGTTAACTAAGAGTGGAGGGGAGTTAGCTAATTAGCTAACTTATTTCTCCAACCATTCAGCCAGCATTCCCTAGCAAAAATAGTCAGCAAGGAGTGCAAGTCCAGGTAGCTAAAAGGAAAAACAAGCTAGCTAGCTAGCTAGCTCATGAAGTCATGCAAATGCCCTGGAAGACTGAATCATTTAGCTATATTCAAGACAAGAAAAATAAGTTACCATGTAACAAATAAAATTTTGTTGGATATGACTCACCTGTACGATATTTGTACGTCCCTGCATTATTCTTAATTTTATAACAAACTTAGTCTTAATTGTTTTGGAATCATCAAAATCAATCTAGGGGCCAACAATCTCCCTTTTTGATGATGACAAAACCATTAAGTATGCAAAAATATGTAATCTCCCCCTGAGTATATTAATCTCCCCCTGAATATATGGAGTGCATGACTTTCTCCATAATTTCATTTTATGCATTATTCTTCTTCCCCTTTTTGTCATTGATCAAAAAGACGATTTGAGGAATATGCAATAATCCAACGCATAATTCATGAAGATAAGATGCATACAATATTCATATTAAGTCAAACATAATACATTGTCAAGTCAAGCATAAGATAAATATTACAAACCATTGTCCTAAACATTCATCACTCATAGGACAAATATTACAAGCATCATACAAAACATAGAACAAACATAATGAAGTCATTTATCATCATCTGAAGAGATAACTTTTGGTTGCTGAGAGGATCCGTCCGATCGACTGGATGGTCCAGGACATCATCTGACTGTTGCGGAGGAGGCATCCATAGGTTTGGATGAGAGAACGATGCATCAGGAGCTGAGGCAGCAGAGAGAGCAATGTAGGTTTCTACGAGACTGCTAAGCTTCACGGTAGATGCGTTCAGGTGATCAAAAGCATTCGTTGCATCCTTCATTCGGCTTTCATTAGATCGCATTTGATAAGTCACCCATTCAGCTTTAGTTTCAAAGTTTTTAAACTTGGATTTCAATAGGTCGACTTCTTTCAAAATACGATCCATCAAAGAATCATTGTGGTGGAACACTCGGTCATTAAGAACATTAACATCATGACAAGTTGATTTTGAGTCACAATTAATTGGGAAAGAGTTTTAAAAACTGAGGAGATATGGGGTACCATAGTGAAGTCATTAACAGATGAATTGCTGTCACCGGTACTCCGACTCAATTGAGCAATGGAAAGTTCATAGATAATCCGCTAAATCTATTCTTCACATATTCGCACGGTAGGAAGAGTAGAAGTTAGTTGTCATGTCGATTTGAAAATTCGGGTACATCAGGAGGTTCAGTTAAAAATGGATTTGGTTCAGTCATTGCAGCTAAGAATGGATTGGGTAGATAAAAATCAAAATTAAAGAAGTTTGGAAAAGAACAAGCAGGTGGAGGTGGATCTGAAGGTGCTAAATTTGTTGGTTAAGAACAGGTTTATCACCAGTTCTAGACCTAACTTTGGTCCATATACCATTTCCTTTAGCATAATCCATATGGTGGAGGAATGAGCATTAAATACATCAGTATGATGCAATGCTACACTCGTTTCTCCTTTGAGTTTCACATGGTGAAATTTAAACACGTAGGTGAGAAATCCCGTATGGTAATGCAGCTTTAGATCTACCTACAGCTTCTTCATTATTATCATCATTAATTCAGGAAAATTTAAAGGAGTTTCTTCTAATATATCAAAATTATACATATATCTCTATCAGTTACAGCATTAAACGATCCGGCACGAGGAATAAAAATCTTTGCAATGATGCTATGTAGTAATCTATTTTCAACAGATAACATGTTTGCATCAAGATTAACTATATTAGCATCATCATCCTCTAAGCCTAAAATCATTGCAATTTTATAGTTTCTTTCACTTGGAAAGTTTTCTAGAATGCCACTTGACGGAATACCTAAGGCGGAACCTAGCATTTTACTATCAAATTGGATTTTAACATTTTTGACAATTGAGGCAATGGTTCCATCACCAAAATTTATATTTTCATAAAACTCATGTATTAAATTTGGAAAGATAGGCTTTTAGTGGATAATAGATTTGACAACCTTGAGATGCGAGTAGTTTTCCTATCTTAAACTCTTCTTGTTCTAGGAAATTAAAATCTACTAACTTTCCATTAGCTATTGATCTAGTGGTAAGGGTTGGAAAATACAACTTAAAGAAGAAGAAGGCTTCTTTGAAAGATCGGAGGACTCCTCTCTTGAATGAGTTGATTTCTTCTTTGGAGCCATTCCCTTTCTTCTAGATGTGGAAGGATTTGAAGCTTGAAGAAGAAGAATGATGGATGGAGTGGAGACGGTTTGGAGAAGGTGTGGAGAAGAAGAGAAGAAGCCGGTTGGAGACAAGTTTTCTTGGTGAAAACATGTGAGGTGAAGAGGGACAAAAGCTTTTATATGAAAATCTAAAGCGGTTAACTGATCAGGTGGCTGGTTGGTTGCCTGGTCAGTTAACTACTTTAAAGAAATCTAAGAAAAGGTAGCTGGCTGGTTGAGGGAATTAATTGAAGTAGATTTCATGGTAGGGAGATGGCCAAAGCCAATTAACTAGTCAGCTAACTGGCACACTAAAAGATGAAAGCAATTATTGCAATTTAAAAGATATTTCATAAGGGATTTGATTGATTAGATTAAGATTAGTCAAGCAACACATGATAACCATGATTTTTAATCATAAATCAAGTACCACAAGCATAATTAATTAAATAGATGGATCAATCATTCCAAGTTCCCTTCTAATTTCATAAAATTTCGATTCTTTAATGGTTTAGTAAAAATATCTGCAAGTTGTTTTTCAATATATAAGAATTCTAGTACAATGTCACCATTATTAACATGATCCCTAATAAATGATGTCTAATTTCTATATGTTTAGTTCTTGAATGTTGAATGAGATTCTTAGTTAAATTAATTGCACTAGTGTTATCACATTTTATTGGTATGCCTTTCTGTTTGATACCATAATCCTCTAGCTGCTGCTTAATCCATAAAATTTGAGCACAACAACTTCCAGCTGCAATGCATTTGGCCTCGGCCGTAGACAATGCTACTGAAGTTTGCTTTTTGCTAAACCATGAGATTAAGTTAACACCTAGGAATTGGCAAGTTTCACTAGTTATTTTCTGTCTAATTTACATCCAGCAAAGTCTGAATCAGTGTATCCTATTAAGCCAATGCTAGATTGTCTGTCATACCAAAGTCCTAAATTTTTAGTTCTATTTAAATATTTAAATATCCTTTTAACAGCAAGCAAGTGTGATTCTTTAGGATTAGCTTGATATCTAGCACACATGCAAATACTAAACATGATATCAGTTACTAGCAGTTAAGTATAATAAAGATCCTATCATGCCTCTATAAAATTTTAAATCAATAGATTTTTTGGAATTATAAGATTCAAGTCTACAAGATGAGCTCATAGGGGTCCGATACTCTTAGATGTCTCATGCAAACTTTTTGATCATTTCCTTGATATACTTGGATTGGCTTATGAAGATCCGTCTTTGCTTTGTTTGATTGAAGTCCAAGAAAATAATTTAATTCTCCCATCATACTCATCTCGAACTCTCCCTGCATAAGCTTAGCAAAGTCCTTGCATAAAGAATCATTAGTGGCACCAAAAATGATATCATCTACATAGATTTGAATAATTAAAATATCATTATTTTATCTTTTAATAAATAGAGTTATATCTATGTTTCCTCGAATGAAGTCATTACTAATCAAGAATTTGCTTAACCTCTCATACCAAGCCCGGGGTGCTTGCTTCAAACCATACAAAGCTTTGTTTAATTTAAATATGTGGTTTGGAAACAAGTGGTTTTCAAAGCCGGATGGCTGTTCCACAAAAACTTGTTCAGTAATGTATCCATTTAGGAAAGCACTTTTAACATCCATTTGATATAGTTTAAAATTCATAAAGCAAGCAACAACAAGAAGTAATCTGATAGCTTCTAATCTAGCAACAGGCATAAGTTTCATCAAAATCAATTCCTTCTTCTTTATTATAACACTTAGCTACTAGTCTTGCTTTATTCCTAATTATGTTACCATGTTCATCCAATTTATTTCTAAAAACCCATTTAATTAAAATCAATTCCTTCTTCTTGATTATAACCCTTAGCTACTAGTCTTGCTTTATTTCTAATTATGTTACCATGTTCATCCAATTTATTTCTAAAAACCCATTTAGTTCCTATAATTTGATGATCATGAGGTCTATCAATAAGAGTCTATATATTTCTTTCAAATTGATTATGTTCCTCATGCATTATATTTATCCAATCAACATCATTTTAGCTTCATCATAGCATTTAGGTTCAATTTTAGAAACAAATGCTAAGTTATTATAAGTATCTCTAAATGACGATGTCGTCCTAATTCCTTGATATAATTCACTAATAATTTGATCTTTAGGGTGACTGTGAACATACCTCCATACTCTTTCTAAATCATCATTACCTTGTTAGGCTTCAGGTGGATTAGCGTTGCTTTCTTCATTTACCTCTTGTGTATCTGAATCCTCCTTGTCCTTCAAGGTGATATCTTTGAGTTGATCTCAATTTCATCTGCATCATTTATTATACCTTTTCTCTTCTTTAATGAAGATCATTAGATTCATCAAAGATATATGAATTGATTCTTCAACTACTAAAGTCTTTTTGTTAAAAACTCTAAAAGCTCTACTATGTAAAGAATAACTGAGAAAAATTCCTTCATCAGATTTATCATCAAATTTATCAAGGTTTATTTTTATTATTTAAAACAAAATAGTGGCATCCAAAAATATGAAAATAACCAATGTTAGGTTTTCTTCCTTTCCAAAGTTCACACGGAGTCTTTTTCAAAACAGGTCTGATTAATGCACGATTTAAAACATAACATGAAGTGTTGATAGCTTCAGCCCAAAAGTATTTTGGGAGATTACTCTCATACAACATGGTACGAGCCATTTCTTTAAAGTTATATTCTTTCTTTCTACTACTCCATTTTGTTGAGGTGTTCTGAGTGCAGAAAAATTATGTTCAATTCCATTTTCATTACAAAAATTTTTAAAATATTAATTTTCAAATTCTTTTCCATGTTCACTTCGTATCGATAAAACAGAAGAATTATTTTTATTTGTAATTCCTTTAAATAATTTTTGAAATGATGGAAATGCTTCATCTTTACTAGCTAAGAATAAAACCCATGTAAAACGAGAGAAATCATCAATCATGACAAAACCATATCTTTTTCCTCCTAGACTAGTTGTTCTTGTAGGACCGAATAAATCTATATGCAAGAGTTCCAAAGGTCTAGTGGTTGAAATCACATTTTTTGATTTAAAAGATACTCGGGTTTGTTTTCCAACTTAACAAGCATAACAGATTTTATCTTTTTCAAAAGTAAGTTTTGGCAAACTATTTACTAAATCCTTTTTGATTAATTTAGATAACAAATCCATACTTGCGTGAGCTAAATTACGATGCCATAACCAACTATTATTAGTTTTATTATTCATAGCAACTAGGCAATCAACATTTCGATCATTCAAATCATTCAAATCAACAATGTATACATTACCATGCCTATGACCAATAAATTTCATATTTTCATTTGTAGGATTTTTAACAATGCATAAAGATGATTCAAATATAACTTTAAATCCTTTGTCATATAAACTAATGCTTAGTAAATTATGTTTTAATCCTTTCACAAGTAAGACATTATCAATAAAAGCATGAGGTGCGATACCAATTTTTCCAATGCCAATAATTTTTTCTTGGCCATTATCACCAAAAGTAACAACACCTCCATCTTTTACCTCCAAAGTGATGAATTGAGATTCATCATCCGTCATGTATCTTGAGCACCCGCTATCCAAGTACCATTGTCTTTTAGTTGCTCAGATAGCAAGACATACCTGCATACACAATTTTAAGTTTTGCTCTTAGGTACCCAAGCTTTCTTGGGTCCTTTTGGGTTAGTTAAAATAGTTCCTTTTGGAACCCATATTTGTTTAACTTTATGTGTGTGATAAGTATATGCTTTGTGTCCTAATTTACCACATTTAAAGCACGTAATTTTAGTTGAATCATCAGCATGCACATAAATATTTTTCAAAAATTTTTGTCTTTCAAAGGATTATATCCAAGACTAGCTCTATTGTAAATAACCCTTTGACTATTTAATATCATTTTTAACTTTTCTGAACTCAAAGTAAATTTATCAATAATTGGACTTAATTTACTCACTTCATTTTTCAAATCTTGGTTTTCCTTTAATAATGATTCATTTTTATTTGAAATTCTTTCTTTTTCAAGAATAAGTTCTTTAATTTCATTTTTTAAATCTTTTTTCTTTGAACTTAATTTTGCAAAATCATCTACAAATTCATAGAATGCACCATGCAATTCATCAAAAGTAAAGTCATCTAGAAAACTAGGACTTACCTCATTATCATCAGCCATGAAACATACATTGGCGACTTCAGTCTTTTCTTCATCTTCTGAACTTGTTGCTTCACTGTCGCTCCATGTAGCCAACATAGCTTTCTTCTTATTTTCTTAAATCCTTTCTTCAATTGTGGACATTCTGGTTTGATATGTCCAGGCTTCTTGCACTCAAAGCATATAGGAGGTTCACTTCTTTCCTTTTCTTTGCTATGATCTCCTTTGGTAAATATTTTTCTTTTTTCAAATTTATTTTCCTCATAAATTTCTTGAATTTTCTAGAGATAAGTGTCATTTCATCATCTTTTTCACTATCATTGGTTTCTTCCTCACTTTCCTCATCTTGAGCAGCACTCTTCAATGTCATAGTCCTTTTCTTCTTTGATTCATCTTCATCATTGTGTTGTCGTTGCTGGAGTTCATGAGTCATCAAAGAACCGACTAATTCTTCAAGTGATAAAGTATTGAGGTCTTTTGTTTCTTGTATAGCAGTCACTTTTGCTTCCCATGATCTAGGTAAAGATCTTAAAATTTTTCTAACAAGATCACTATTAGCATAAGATTTTCTCAAACTTTTCAAACCATTAATGTTATTAGTAAATCCATCTTAAATAATTCATACTTTTAAACAAGCATATTAATTTTGGATTCTTGACTTGATTAGTACCCTCATGGGTGACTTCAAGTCTATCCCAAATCTCTTTAGCAGACATGCAAGTAGATATACGGTTAAACTCATTTGCATCAAGAAAATAATAAAGAACATTCATAGCTTTTGCGTTTAATTGAGCTAATTTCTTATCTTGCTTATCCCATTCTGATTCAGGTTTTGCAATATCAATATTATCAATCTTAATAGTGGGTGTGTGTGGTCCATTAATTATGATTTCCCATAAATCATAATCAAGTGCTTGAATGAAGATTTTCATTCGTGCTTTCCAATATGTGTAATTTGTTCCATTGAACAAAGGTGGTCTATTAGTTGATTGTCCTTTGGTCAACATAGATCCCATTTGGATTGCTACTGATCTTTGGCTCCAAGCTTCTCAAAGCTATAGGAATCAAGAGCGCACTGCTCTGATACCACTTGTTGCCCAGATGTAGCAACCCAAGAGGGGGGTAAATTGGGTATTTAAAATTAATTACTAGCGCAGATATGTGCTTAATCACTAGTTAAAAATTAGTTTGCAGTGGTATAGTGGAGTGCACGAAACAAAATCATACAGAATAAGCAATCACAAACACAAGAGGGTTTATAGTTGTTCGGTGTCAAACTCGGCTCCTACGTCCACACCCCAAAAAGCCTTTGGGTATTTCACTAATTGTATCATAACGATTACAACCCCTAGCCTTCCCAGCTAGTCCTCTTGTTTCACGGCACAAGGTAGCCAAACCCCTAGCCTTACCCGGCTAGTCCTCTTTTTTAACGGCACAAGGAAGCCAATCAACAATCTAGGGTTATCCTTAACCCTATTACAAGAAATTTCAGAATAGATAACAGATAGCTCCTAACTTGAGCAAATATTCAAAGAATACTTTACAAATTTGAAGCAAATCTTCAGCAATGAATGTGGATCTCCGAGGTAGCTGAAGCTTTGAATGCTTTACCGGATCTGGACGACTTGAGCAGTGATTGAGATTTGTCAACTTTAATGACAAGAACTTGCTTTCCAACACTCCGAAAAATATGCAATGAACACTCTCTTTCTTGATTTCTTTCTCTTCGTTTTCTTTTTCAGATTTTTCATTGTGTTCCTCTGATCTCAGCTATTTAAACCAAAAAAATGTCCGTTAGATACATTGGTAATAAGAAGAAATTAAAACGGGAGAAAAATGTAATCGTTTGAGATTATTTCCCTAAGCATTGATTGCATTTAATCCTTTGATGAAGAAAGATCTCTGTCAAACACCAAAAGATCAAAAGTCAGTAATCATGAGAATGGAAATATAATTAAAGAGAGAGAGTGTGTGTGAGAGCATGTAAGAGTGCAGAGTGGTGGTTGGCTGGAATTAATTTTTCAGCTAGCTTCTTTGAAGATGTCCGGCTCATGGAGAAGAAAAGGCTCCAAGCTAGCTAAGCATACAAATCCAGCTAGCTATCTAGCAAAGCTCCACTGCAAGAGGAAGAAATCATCCATGAGAAGGGAAAAAAGCAGTTAGCTCTCAAGCTAACTCTTCCCTTCATGCACACGGCTAGGATTAGCTTCTAGGAAAAATAGTTAGCTTGTTGGGGAGATTGTTGAGAATTTGTTGCCCCAATCTTATTGATTTTGATGATTACCAAAAGCCATGAGTATATTAAAAGATGCAATGAGTTTATTTACATGAGCAATGAATTTATTTAGAACAATCAATGAGTATGTTAAGTATGACTTTAATCAATTTGAAAGTAACTTCAAGCTCCATGTTTAAGCTTTCAAAAAGAAATTTTATACTTCATATTTCAATCAATGAGTTTTTGGAACATTTCTTGAATTGATTCCTAATGTCAATTTTATTATATTCAAGTCAAAAAATTGATTTAAAATGAATCTGGAACGAATTTCAAGTCAATCAGAAAATTCTCTGATTTTTGATACGTTCCGGAGCCGACTCTAGAGTTTCAGAGTCGACTCCACTCAGTATACAGAATTCCTGATTTTCTCGAGTCGACCCCTGTGATTTCAAGAGTCGACCCCCGATTCTGTCGAGCCGACTCCATGACTGTGTGAGTCGACTCCGCTCAGACACCAGAGGAGTATTTTTCTGAGCACTTCGCGAGTCGACCCCCCTTTTCATGAGTCGACCCCCGACTGTCAGGAGTCGACACCTTATTTTGATGAGTCGACCCTTTAACTTTCTGAACATTTCTATTTTTGGTATCGCGTCTTCGAGCCGACTCGCGGAAAGCAGGAGTCGACTCCAACAAATCTGGGCGTGATTTTTCTGAATGCCAACTCAGCGCCAACGGTAAGATTTTTTTAACGGCTATTTTCTTTGTTTCTAACGGCTATATTTTTGCAGAATCTATAAATAGAGAAGCCGTTTTCAAATCAAAGAGAGACAAATAGAGATATTCATTCAAGAGAGAAAAAGGAAAAATCGGAAAAACAGAGCTCATTTGAAAAAATCCGAGATTCAAAATAGAGTGAAAGAAAAGTGTGAAATCAAAGGAAGCTTCCTCTGTGCTCAAGTTCAACAATCCAAGAAAGCTTCAGAAGAAAATCCAAGAGCTATTCAAGAGCAAATCAAGAGATTTTCAACATTCAAAGAAAGGAAGAAAAGCTCAAATCCTCCAACATTCAACTGTGAAGAATCGAAGCTGAGGCCTGATTCACACTTCAAGGAGAAGAAAAGAAGAAAAGAAGAAAAGCTCAAAAGCCAACCAACTACAAATCAGGCTTTTCTAAACTTTGTTCTTTATTTGATTATCTGCTCATTGGAGCTGTAATTGAAAAACATATTTCTTTGTTTGTGTCTTCAATCTGGGGGATTGAACTAGTGGAGGTAGTCTTACCTCGGTACAAGCTTGGTTAGCTTGTGTTAGGGTTTTTGTGCTGGTGAGCCCGAAAACCAGCTGGGTTCGTTGTGATCCCGGGAAAACAACAAGTTTGAGTTGTGAGCTTGTAAAACAACTCGGCTGTAATCAAGGAGATTATAGTGTGGACCCAAGTGAATCTTGGGAGTGGACGTAGGTGTTGGATACACCGAACCACTATAAAATCTTTGTGTTTGCCGTGTTTCCATTGACTCTATCTCTATCTCTGTTTTATTCACTGCACTTTATATTTACATTGCATTTGCTTTCATTCATCTTAAGCAAATATTTTAAAAGGCTAAATTTTTTAAAGAACCCAATTCACCCCCCCCTCTTGGGTTGTCATCTGGGCCAACAATTGGTATCAGAGCTAGTGCTCATTAGATTTTGATCACACGATCAAGAGCTAAAGATCCAAATGGCAACTCAAGTTGGATCATTTGCTGAAGGTCATTCTACGAATAGACCTCCACTGTTTAATGGTTCAAATTATTCATATTGGAAAGCTAGAATGAGGATATTCATTCAAGCTTCTGATTATGAATTATGGGGTTATAATTAATGGACCTAGTACACCCACACATGTTATTGATGGCACTATTGTTCCTAAGCCCGAAAGGGACTGGAATGATAATGATAGGAAAATGGCACAGCTTAATGCTAAGCCATGAATGTCTTATATTGCTCTTAGATGCTAATGAATTTAATAGAATCTCCACATGTAATTCCGCAAAGGAGATTTGGGATAGATTAGAGGTTACCCATGAGGGTACCAACCAAGTAAAAGAATCTAAAATTAATATTCTTGTTCATAAATATGAATTGTTTAGCATGGAACAATCTGAAACCATTGCATGCATGTATACTAGATTTACAGATATTGTAAATGGTTTGAAAAGTCTTGGTAAGACATATACTAACTCTGAACTTGTTCGAAAATTCTTAGGTCACTTACCAAGATCATGGGAAGCAAAAATGACAGCAATCCAAGAAGCAAAGGACCTCAACACTTACCCTTAGAGGAGCTTCTAGGATCCTTATGACCCATGAGCTGACTATGAAGCAGCATGTAGAGGACACAAAGAAGAAGAAAGTATTGCCCTCAAAGCTGCAAAAGAAGAAGAGAGCAGCAGCGATGATGATGATGATGATGAAGAGACTGCTCTCTTAGCAAAAAGTTTAAAAGATTCATGAGGAGAAAGAAACCCTTCCACAAGAAGAAATTTGGAGCTAAGTGGGAAGGAGAAAAGGATAAGAAAAGGACAAGGACAAAGAAAAGAGAAAGACCCCTTGACTTGCTATGAGTGTAATAAACCGGGGCACTTTAGAATGAATGTCCTAAATTGAAGAAAGCCTACAAAAAGAAAAAGAAGGCTTATGTGGCGACTTGGAGTGACAGCGAGGAATCTTCTTCCGAAGAAGAAGAACAAAAGGAAGTCGCAAACGTATGTTTATGGCGGACGACAACGATGAGGTAAGTTCCGAAACCCTTGCGATGAATTTGCTTTGATGAATTATTTGATGCTTTTAATGAACTTGTTGGTGATTTCAAAGTTTTGAAAAAGAAATACAAGTTTTGAAAAATGAAAATTTAACTTTCATTAAAGAAAAGGAAATCTTAATAATGAAGTTAAGAAACTTAAATCTGAAAATAAAATTTTAAAAGAAAAAGAATCAATTTCCAATGAAAATGATAAACTAAAGAAAGAGGTTGAAAAACATAAAACATAGTTGATAAGTTTACTTAAGTTCACTAAATTAGACATGTTATTAAATAGTCAAAAAGCAGTTTTTGACAAAGCCGGATTAGGATATAACACTTTAAGAAAACAAAAATCACTTAAAAATATTTTTGTGCGTGCTGGCCAAAGTAATTTTACATGCTTTAAATGTAATCAAAAAGGACATAAATCTTATGAATGTAAAATTCTAAAACCTAATAAAAACTTAAATATTAAAGGAAAGAAAATATGGGTTCCGAAAGGAACAATATTTGTTGCTACTAACCATGAAGGACCCAGAAAGCTTGGGTACCTAAACATAAAGTTTGATTTCATTGCAGGAATGTCTTGTGGCCAAGAGATCAAAGAGAAAGTGGTATCTTGATAGTGGCTGCTCAAGACATATGACGGGTGACAAAGAAGAATTCATCACCCTTGAAGAAAAGAAAGGAGGAGTTGTTACATTTGGCGACAATGGCAAAGGCCAAATCTTGGGGTTTGGTAACATTCAAATAACTCCCTCCACATATATTGAAAAATGTACTTTATGTTGATGGTTTAAAGCATAACTTAATTAGTATAAGTCAATTATGTGACAAAGGTTTTAAAGTATCATTTGAATCTTCTATATGCACAGTAGCTAATCCCATTGATAATAGCATTGTTTTTATTGGAAATAGAAATGGCAATGTATACTTGATTGATTAGACAATTTGTCTACTAATAATCATTGCTTAGTTGCTAATAATGCTAATATGAATGAGATTGGTTGGTTGTGGCATCGAAGATTAGGTCATGCAAGCACACACCTAATTTCAAAACTAATTAGAATGGATTTAGTAAAAGGTCTACCTAAAATAGATTTTGAAAATAACAAAATATGTGATGCATGTCAATTTGGAAAACAAACAAGAAGTTCTTTCAAATCTAAAAATATTGTTTCAACTTCTAGGCCATTAGAGCTACTTCACATGGACCTTTTTGGACCAACTAGAACCACAAGTCTAGGAGGAAAGAAATATGGTCTTGTGATTGTAGATGATTACTCTAGATTCACTTGGGTAATGTTTTTAGCTCACAAAGATGAGACTTTCTCGATATTCCTGAAATTCTTCAAGAAAGTCACAAATGAGAAAAACACTACCATAGTGTCTCTAAGAAGTGATCATGGAACTGAATTTGAAAATCACTTATTTGAAAGTTTTTGCAATGAAAATGGTATTAATCATAATTTTTCTGCACCTAGACCCCACAACAAAATGGAGTAGTTGAAAGAAAAAATAGGACTTTAGAAGACATGGCCCGTACCATGCTATGTGAAAGTAAACTCCCAAATACTTTTGGGCGGAAGCTATTAACACAGCATGTTACATCCTAAATAGAGCTTTAATAAGACCTATTTAAAGAAAACACCTTATGAATTATGGCATGATAGAAAACCCAACATTAAATATTTTCATGCATTTGGTTGTAAATGTTTTATTCATAATAATGGTAAAAATAATTTAGGCAAATTTGATGCTAAATCTGATGAAGGAATATTCTTAGGATATTCAACAACTAGTAAAGCATATAGAGTATTTAACAAGAAAACTTTAGTTGTTGAAGAATCTATTCATGTAGTTTTTGATGAATCTTTAGCAACTCGTTCCGAAAAATTTGATGATGAGGAAGATACAAACATAATTGAGAAAGATCTTGAAAAATTAAATATTGATGTATCTTCAGATCATGAACAAGAAGCTAAAGATAATGATTCACCTAAGGATGATGATACTAACACTAATCATAATGATATAGATCTACCTAGAGATTGGAGATATGCTTATAGTCACCCTAAGGAATTGATTATAGGTGATCCATCTCAAGGAATAAGAACTAGATCATCTATGAGAAATATTAGTAATCATCTTGCATTTGTATCACAAATTGAACCTAAAACTATTGAAGAAGCTGAAAAAGATAATAATTGGATGTTAGCAATGCAAGAAGAATTAAATCAATTCACTAGAAATAATGTATGGACATTAGTAGAAAGACCTAAAGATCATTCTGTTATAGGATCAAAATGGGTATTTAGAAATAAACTAGATGAAAATGGCATAGTAATTAGAAACAAAGCTAGATTAGTTGCAAAAGGATATAATCAAGAAGAAGGTATTGATTTTGATGAAACCTTTGCACCTGTAGCTAGATTAGAAGCCATTAGACTATTACTTGCATTTGCATGTCACATGAATTTTAACTTATTTCAAATGGATGTAAAAAGTGCTTTTTAAATGGATTTATAAATGAAGAAGTATATGTAGAACAACCACCAGGTTTTGAAGATCATGAATTTTCAAATCACGTTTTTAAATTGCACAAAGCATTATATGGTTTGAAACAAGCACCTAGAGCTTGGTATGATAGATTAAGTAAATTCTTAATTGAAAATGATTTTATAAGAGGAAATGTTGATAAAACATTATTTTTGAAAAGAAAAGATAAAGATTTATTAGTAGTTCAAATATATGTTGATGATATTATTTTTGGTGCTACTAACAATCTTCTATGTCAAGAATTTGCTAAGTTGAATGCAGGGTGAATTTGAAATGAGCATGATGGGAGAACTCAACTTCTTCCTTGGACTCCAAATCAAACAAAGCAAAGAGGGAATCTTTATCAACCAAACAAAGTACACAAGAGAAATTCTAAAGAAGTTTGGTATGGAATCAATCAAACCCCTCGGAACACCAATGAGTCCTTCATGCAAGCTGGACAAAGATGAAGAAGGTAAGAAGGTTGATCAAAAATATTATCGAGGTATAATCGGATCCCTACTTTACTTAACTGCAAGTAGACCAGACATAATGTTTGCTGTTTGCTTATGTGCTAGATTTCAGTCTGAACCTAAAGAATCACATTTAATTGCTGTTAAAAGAATACTAAGATACTTAAGTGGAACAAAAAATGTAGGTTTATGGTATTCTAGAGACTCAACATTAACTTAATTGCATATTCTGATTCTGATTATGCTGGATGTAAGTTAGATAGAAAAAGCACAAGTGGTGCATGCCAATTCTTAGGAAGTAACTTAATCTCATGGTTTAGCAAAAAGCAAAATTCAGTTGCATTATCAACTACTGAAGCTGAATATGTTGCAGCTGGAAGTTGCTGTGCTCAAATCCTATGGATTAAGCGACAACTTGAAGACTATGGTATCACACTTGATAAAACACCTATAAGATGTGATAACACAAGTGCAATTAATCTAACAAAAAATCCAATTCAACATTCTAGAACAAACACATAGAAATTAGATATCATTTATAAGAGAACATGTAGCCAATAATGAAATTTGTCTTGATTATGTTAATACTGAAGAACAATTAGCAGATATATTTACAAAACCCTTGAGTGAAGAAAGATTCTGTTATCTTAGAGGAGAGTTAGGGATTTGTGATCCATTAGAATGAATTTGAAACCCCTAAGGAAATTTTATCTAAAATTCTTTCAAATCCTTGATCTTTAAGGAAATCTTATCTAGAATTCATATCTAATTGATCTATTAAAATCCAATGATTATTTTATCAATTTTTATGATCAATATCCGGACACATTTCAGATTATCTGAAACTTTATGTTTTTTGCTCTGAAATGGTCTCGGAGCCGACTCGGTGAGTATCGGAGTCGACTCCATGTTTCTGCTGAAACTCTAGAGTCGACCCCTTCTCTGCGCGAGTCGACTCCACTTCGGGTTTTCTGTGACTACCCGGAGTCGACCCCTCACTTTGCGGGAGCCGACTCGAAGTGGTCCCAGGTCGATTTATCTAGGGCAGAGTCGACTCGCCGCTCATTTCTATCACTCAAATCATCCAAATACTCTCTCCAAAATTTTCCTAACCTTCCAAATCCTCAGAAATCCCTGATTAACCCTTCCACTAGATCAAATGGCCCCTAAAACCCGTGGATCTAACCTTGGTGCGGCCGGAGTGAAAAGGAAGAGGGCGGTGAGGAAGACCGTGAGGCGTCCCGCTCGTGAGCCTTCACCGAGCATGGATTCAACCTCATCTTCTTCGACTCCTAGTGCTTCTCCCTCTACGGCTCCATCTCAGGTAGATCGACTTGCCGATAGAGTGATAACAACCGGGAGGAAAGTGATTTTGAATTATTTGAGGCCGAAGGATTTCTTGTGGGGAGGCAGTTGATTGAAATGGGTTGGGAGAAATATTTGTTCTTTAGATTGTCCTACCTACCCAGCCCTAGTCAAGGAATTTTATAAAAATCTATCAGAGGAGACAATGGACTTGTAAGCATCGTTAGAGGAAATAGAATTTCAGTGACAGTGGATTTGCTTTCAGATTTTGGATCTTCCAGTGTCGGGTACACTTTTTCTTCTGAAGATAGAAGCCCAGCTCTATCAGATGCTTAACAGGAAGATTGTTGGTTTTGAAGAGGTCTTTGCAATCAACTATCCTTAGAATTAAGACTTCTCCACAATATTTGTAGTAGGATCCTATTCCCCAAGATTGGGAGATTTGACTATGTTCTGAAAGAGATATTTTGTAATGGATGCAATAGTGACTGGTAAACCCATTAATCTTCCAAGCATGATCTTATGGTACATTGCTGATTGTGGAGGCAAGAGAAAATCCAGTTTACCCTACGGCATGATTCTTACTAAATTTTCAAAGCCAAGGGATAATCATATCAGATAGTGAGCCAATGAGGAATTTAAGACACACCGATTACTATAGTTTGGCCACTATTCATAGAATGGGTTTTGTGAAGAAGAATGGCAGATGGGAAAGGAAAGGTATGATGGAAGATAGAGCCGCGGATTGAGGCACCTGGACCGTCAGTTAGACATTCTCCTGTACCTCCGAGCTCTCCTGTTCCTGCTCCAGTCCCTTCCCCTGCTCCGATGGTTGATCAGCCATCATCATCTTCGTCTGTTGGTTTTCAGAACTTCAGTTAAGGCAGCTTAAAGGTCTTCTTGATGATCAGGCAGATAAATTGAAATCAGAGTTTGAAACAAATTTATGAATCTTAAAGAAACTCTTTACTCTTTAGATGATCGGATCACCAAGATTGAATCAACTCTTAGCACTTCATCTGAGTCTTTAAGTGGAGACCTAAAGAATATCTTTGAAGAACTTAAAGACATCTGTGGAGATGGTGAGACCTATGCAAAATGCAATGCTGAACTTCAAGACAAAATATTGACTGCTTGCACTTTTGTAGATGAAAGACTGAAGGATTATGTTAAGATTCAAACAGATGGAATGAAAAATATTATAGATCACTTAACTAGGATTGTAAGGACTCACTTTTGATGTATTAGATGCTTAGTCTTTGCAATGTAATGAAGTTCATATTATGTTTTACATTTTGATACTTTGATGTAATGAAAAGTCTATTTTGAATGCTCAATGTAATCTGAGTTTGAATGTACTTCTCCTATTATCAATGAATCTCAGATTTTGTTAAAACATATCTTGAAATGAATGAATGATTATGTTTGATGCTCTCTACCTTTTTGTTGATAACAAAAAAGGGGGAGAGTTTTATAACTGTATATGCATGGAGAAATTAATTAATAATCAAATGATATTAAAATGATTGAATGAATGAGATAAATAATTGAATGAATGGGATATTTATTGAGTTTCATAGGGGGAGCTACCTCATTCAGGGGGAGCCTAAGCCTAACTATGAAAATAAAATAAATTCTTTAATCAATCATGCATATACTCAATGTTTTTGTCATCATCAAAAAGGGGGAGATTGTTGAGAATTTGTTGCCCCAATCTTATTGATTTTGATGATTACCAAAAGCCATGAGTATATTAAAAGATGCAATGAGTTTATTTACATGAGCAATGAATTTATTTAGAACAATCAATGAGTATGTTAAGTATGACTTTAATCAATTTGAAAGTAACTTCAAGCTCCATGTTTAAGCTTTCAAAAAGAAATTTTATACTTCATATTTCAATCAATGAGTTTTTGGAACATTTCTTGAATTGATTCCTAATGACAATTTTATTATATTCAAGTCAAAAAATTGATTTAAAATGAATCTGGAACGAATTTCAAGTCAATCAGAAAATTCTCTGATTTTTGATACGTTCCGGAGCCGACTCTAGAGTTTCAGAGTCGACTCCACTCAGTATACAGAGATTCTGATTTTCACGAGTCGACCCCTGTGATTTCAAGAGTCGACCCCCGATTTGTCGAGCCGACTCCATGACTGTGTGAGTCGACTCCGCTCAGACACCAGAGGAGTGTTTTTCTGAGCACTTCGCGAGTCGACCCCTTGCTTTCATGAGTCGACCCCCGACTGTCAGGAGTCGACACCTTATTTTCGATGAGTCGACCCTTTAACTTTCTGAATATTTCTATTTTTGGTATCGCGTCTTCGAGCCGACTCGCCTAAAGCAGGAGTCGACTCCAACAATCTGGGCGTGATTTTTCTGAATGCCAACTCAGCGCCAACGGTAAGATTTTTCAATAACGGCTATATTTCTTTGTTTCTAACGGCTATATTTTTGCAGAATCTATAAATAGAGAAGCCGTTTTCAAATCAAAGAGAGACAAATAGAGAGATATTCAAATCAAGAGAGAAAAAGAAAAATCGAAAAAAAGAGCATCATTTGAAAAAATCCGAGATTCAAAATAGAGTGAAAGAAAAGTGTGAAATCAAAGGAAGCTTCGTCTGTGCTCAAGTTCAACAATCCAAGAAAGCTTTAGAAGAAAATCCAAGAGCTATTCAAGAGCAAATCAAGAGATTTTCAACTTTCAAAGAAAGGAAGAAAAAGCTCAAAACCTTCCAACTGCTTCAACTGTGAAGAATCGGAGCTGAGGCTTGATTCAACTAGCAAGGAGAAGAGAAAAGAAGAAAAGAAGAAAAGCTCAAAAGCCAACCAACTACAAATCAGGCTTTTCTAAACTTTGTTCTTTTATTTGATTATCTGCTCATTGAGGAGCTGTGTAATTGAAAAATAATATTTTATTTGTTTGTATCTAGTTCAATCTGGGGGATTGAACTAGTGGAGGTAGTCTTACCTCGGTACAAGCTTGGTATAGCTTGTGTTAGGGTTTTTGTGCTGGTGAGCCCGAAAAACCGGCTGGGTTCGTTGTGATCCCGGGAAAACAACAAGTTTGAGTTGTGAGCTTGTAAAACAACTCGGCTGTAATCAAGGAAGATTATAGTGTGGACCCAAGTGAATCTTGGGAGTGGACGTAGGTGTTGGATACACCGAACCACTATAAAATCTTTGTGTTTGCCGTGTTTCCATTGACTCTATCTCTATCTCTGTTTTATTCACTGTACTTTGTATTTACATTGCATTTGCTTTCATTCTTCTTAAGCAAACTATTTTAAAAGGCTAAATTTTTAAAGAACTCAATTCACCCCCCCTCTTGGGTTGCCATCTGGGCTAACATAGCTCTATAGCTAACTTGTTTTGACAAGTGCACGGCTTGGAGATGAAAAATTCTGCCATAGATAAAAATAGTTAGCTTTCTAGTTAACTATTTCAAAAGTGCATTAGGCCAAGAAAAAGTAGTTAGCTCTCTAGCTAACTCAGACAGTGAAACCATGCGGCCAGGATGAGAATTTGTCTAACATGATGAAAAGTTTCATGCATCAAGAGAAAAAGTTGTTAGCTATTCAGCTAACTGAATCCATCATTCACACGCCCAAGAGAAAAAGAAGTTAGCTTCCCAGCTAACTTGATTTGAATTTCATGGTGCTGCCCAAAGGAGTAGCTAGCTCTCCAGCTAGCTTATTTCCTCATCCACACGGTTTTGAAAGATCTGCAGAGAGAATGGTTAGCTTCAATTGCAAAGTAGTTAGCTCTCCAGCTAACTTAATTTAAATGTCATTCGACCAGAAGAAAATCTGCAACAAATAGTTAGCTCTCAAGTTAACTCTTTTCAACCATCATTCGGCCAAGGAAGAAAATGAAACGAAATAGTTAGCTTCTCAGCTAACTGCAGCAAGCTTCCACATGCCCATGAAGGAGGGAGTTAGCTTCTCAGCTAATTAAATCCAAAGACTATTCGGCCAAGAGAATTCTGCATGAAATAGGTTAGCTCTTTAGTTAACTAAGAGTGGAGAAAAGTTAGCTAACTAGCTAACTTATTTCTCCAACCATTCGGCCAGCTTTCCCTAGGAAAAAATAGTAAGCAAGGAGTGCAAGTCCAGGTAGCTAAAAGGAAAAACAAGCTAGCTAGCTAGCTAGCTCATGAAGTCATGCAAATGCTCTGGGAAGACTGAATCATTTAGCTATATTCAAGACAAGAGAAAATAAGTTACCATGTAACAAATAAAATTTTGTTGGATATGACTCACCTATACGATATTTGTACATCCTTGCATTATTCTTAATTTTCATAACAAACTTAGTCTTAATTATTTTGGAATCATCAAAATCAATCTAGGGGCCAACACAAGCCTAATGGGATGCCATCCCACCAAGATCTCGAAAGCGAACAATCACCTCCAAAGAAGTCAATTGGAATCATCCAAGCTAGAAAGTCTTGCCTAATGCACTTTTTGAAAGAACTCTCCCTATCAAGCTAGACAAGAGGGCCCACTTCATCAGAAAGCTGATTTACTTGGAAGAATTGTTCTCAAGGAAAAGAGAGTAGATTACTAGAAACTACTAAAAAAAACCCTTCTCACCAAGCAAAAGAAGGGAGTCCACTCAACTATAGAGTTGGCCTGCCTAAAAGAACTCTACTCGAGAGAAAAGAGAGAGTGGATTATCAAAATACCACTCAAAAGAACTCACCTCATTAAGCAAGGGAAGGGTGTCACAATTGTAGTCAAAATGCATGTGGTTTATATATTGTTTAAGATTTATACATGTCTTTACTCCACTCAATTAAAGAAGCTAACCTAGTTTTATAATTATTGTTTTATCTCATTCTTTCTTTTTCTACATTGTTAAGCTAAATAAATTATGGTTGGCCGACATGCTTCCTTTTTCTACACCACAAATAAAACTAGAAATTCTCTCTTTACATGTCTAATTTTTTCCTTGAGGGTTGTAACACCTCGTAAAGTCTTTAGCTTTCATAAATAATCATGAAGATGAAGTAGCAATCTATGTTGCTATTTAGGCATTTCTAGAAGGAAACACATGCCAAAAGACTTTGAATCAGGCCGTCCATGGCCTTGCCAATGAATCATTGGTTGGTTAATTGATAAGGTTGGTTCCTCAATTCATTTATTTTATTTTGTTTTGTTTTCTATATATAAGAGAGAGGGAAAATAAATTAGTTCTTTCCAGGCTTCTCCTTCAAAGCTGATAGCAATGGTTTTTGGTACGGAAATGAAGAGGGGGTTTGAAGTTTGTGGGAGTGATGACAGTTGAGGCTATCAGTAACTTAAAGTGCAAGGGACGTCGAGGAGATGTGACAGCTAGTGGCTTGATTAGATGATCAAGGTGATTATTTCTTCCCCTATTATTTCAGCTATTTTTTTAATGGTTTAGAAGTAACAACAATGTTGCCCAGATGTAGCAACTCAATTAATTACTAGCGCAGATATGTGCTTAATCACTAGTTAAAAATTAGTTCGCAGCGGTGTAGTGGAGTGCACAAAACAAAATCACACAGAATAAGCAATCACAGACACAAGAGGGTTTATAGTGGTTCGGTGCCAAACTCGGCTCCTACATCCACTTCCCAAAAACCCTTTGGAATTTCACTAATCGTATCACAACGATTACAACCCCTAGCCTTTCTAGTCCTCTTGTTTCACAGCACAAGGCAGCCAAACCCCTAGCCTTACCCGGCTAGTCCTCTTGTTTAACGGCACAAGGAAGCCAAACAACAATCTAGGGTTATCCTTAACCTTATTACAAGAAATTTCAGAATAGATAACAGATAGCTCCTAACTTGAGCAAATATTCAAAGAATACTTTACAAATTTGAAGCAAATCTTCAGCAATGAATGTGGATCTCCGAGGTAGCTGAAGACTTTGAATGCTTTACCGGATCTGGACGACTTGAGCAGTGATTGAGATTTGTCAACTTCAATGCATAAGAACTTGCTTTCCAACACTTTGAAAAAAAATGCAATGAACACTCTCTTTCTTGATTTCTTTCTCCTCTTTTTCTTTTTCAGTTTCGTCATTGTGTTCCTCTGATCTTAGCTATTTAAACCAAAAAAAATGTTTGTTAGATACATTGGTAATAAGAGGAAATTAAAACGGGAGAAAAATGTAACCGTTTGAATTTATTTCCCTAAGCATTGATTGCATTTAATCCTTTGAAGAAAGATCTCTGTCAAACACCAAAAGAGTAAAAGTCAGTCATCATGAAAATGGAAATATAATAAAAAGAGAGAGAGAGAGCATGAAGAGTGTAGAGTGGTGGTTGGCTGGAATTAATTTTCCAGAAGCTCCTTTGAAGACGTCTGGCTCATGGAGAAAGGAGAAGAGGCTCCAAGCTAGCTAAACAACCAAAACTAGTTAGCTATTCAACAAAGCTCCATGGCAAAAAGACTTGAAATCAGCCATAAAAGAGTAATAAAGTAGCTAGCTAACAAGCTAGCTCATTCCATCATGCACATGGCTAGTAAGGCATCCAGGATAAAGTAGTTAGCTCTTCAGCTAACTCAATGAAAGGTTTCATGCATTAAGAGAAAAAGTAGTTAGCTATTCAGCTAACTCAATTTGAATTTCATGTGGCTGGAAAGAGAAATGAGTAGAGTGGTTAGCTCTCCAGCTAGCTAGATAAAAAGTTAAGTGCCTCATGATAAAAGTAGTAGCTATTTAGCTAACTAGATAAAAAGTTAAGTGCATCATGATAGAAGTGTTAGCTATTTAGCTAACTCAATTCAAATTTCATGGGAAGAGAGAAATGATAAAGTAGTTAGCTGCTAAGCTGATTGTTCAAACATTCATTCGGCCAAGAGAGAAAATGCCCCAAAGTAGTTAGCTATTAAGCTAACTTTTTCACCAAAATTTCGGCCAAGAGAGAAGGAAGAACAAAGCAGTTAGCTCCCCAGCTAACTGAAGCAAGCTTTCATAAGCCCATAAAAGAAAGAAAAAAAGGAGTTAGCTTCCCAGCTAACTAAATTTGAATTTCATGGTGCCGCCCAAGGGAGAAGCTAGCTCTCCAGCTAGCTTGCTTTGAAGTCCATTCGGCCAAGAGAATTCCTGCAAGAAAATAGTTAGCTCTTGAGGCAACAAGTCAACTCACAAAGCCAACCAGCTAGCTGCCCAGCTAACTGATTTCAAAGAGCATTCGCCAAGATAAAATCAGCATGAAAATAGTTAGCTCTTGAGGCCAACAAGACAACTAGGAGGGAAGAAGTTAGCTCACAAGCTAACTTATCCCAAGCATGGTTCGGCCAAGCTAATAGAGCAAAGAGAATAGCTAGCTAACAAGTAAGACAAGGTAGCTAAAAGGCAAAACAAGCTAGCTAGCTAGCTAGCTAAGAAGTCATGCAAATGCCCTGGAGAGATTGAATTAATTAGCTATATTCAAGATAAGAGAAAACAAGCTTCATGTAACAAATAAAATTTTGCTTGATAAGGCTCACCTGTACGACACTTGTACATCCCTGCATTAATCTTAATTTCCATAATAAACTTAGTCTTAATTATTTTGTAATCATCAAAATCAATCTAGGGGCCAACAATCTCCCCTTTTTGATGATGACAAAACCATTAAGCATGCAAAAAAAAAATGTAATCTCCCCTGAACATATTAATCTCCCCTGAATATATGGAGTGCATGACTTTCTCCATAATTTCATTTTATGCATTATTCTTCTCCCCCTTTTTGTCATTGATCAAAAAGATGATTTGAGGAATATGCAATAATCCAACGCATAATTCATGAAGATAAGATGCATTAGTCAAACATAATACATTGTCAAGTCAAGCATAAGATAATATTACAAACCATTGTCCTAAACATTCATCACTCATAGGATAAATATTACAAGCATCATACAAAACATAGAACAAACATATACAATGAAGTCATGCATCATCATCTGAAGAGATAACTTTTGGTTGCTGAGAGGATCCGTCCGGTCGACTGGACGGTCCAGGGACATCATCTGATTGCGGAGGAGGCATCCATAGATTTGGATGAGAGAACGATGCACCAGGAGCTGAGGCAGCAGAGAGAGCAATGTAGGTTTCTACAGACTGCTAAGCTTCACGGTAGATGCGTTCAGGTGATCAAAAGCATTCGATGCATCCTTCGTTTGGCTTTCATTAGATCGCATTTGATAAGTCACCCATTCAGCTTTAGTTTCAAAGTTTTCAAGCTTGGATTTCAATAGGTCGACTTCTTTCAAAATACGATCCATCAAGGAATCATTGTGGTGGAACACTCGGCCATTAAGAACATTAACATCATGGACAAGTTGTTTTTGAGTCACAATTAATTGGGAAAGAGTTTCAAAAATAGAGAGATATGGGGTACCATAGTGAAGTCATTAACAGATGAATTGCTGTCACTGGTACTCCACTCGATAGAGCAATGGAAAGTTCATGGATAATCCGCTGAATCTGATCTTCACTGATTCGCACGGTAGGAAGAGTAGAAGTTGAGTTGTATATCGATTTGAAGATTCGGGTACATCAGGAGGTTCAGTTAAAAAAGGATTTGGTTCAGTCATTCCAGCTAAGAATGGATTGGGTTGATGATAATCAAAATTAAAGAAGTTTGGAGGAGAACAAGCAGGTGGAGGTGGATCTGAAGGTACTAAATTTGTTGGTTGAAGAGCAGGTTTATCACCAGTTCTAGACCTAACTTTAGTCCATATACCATTTCGTTTAGCATAATCCATACGGTGGAGGGAATGAGCATTAAATACATCAGTATGACGTAATGCTACACTCGTTTCTCCTTTGAGTTTCACATGGTGAAATTCAAACACGTAGGTGAGAAACATCCCGTATGGTAATGCAGCTTTAGATCTACCTACAGCTTCTTTCATTATTATCATCATTAATTCAGGAAAGTTTAAAGGAGTTTCTTCTAATATATCAAACATTATACATATCTCTATCAGTTACAGCATTAAACGATCCGGCACGAGGGGCAAAAATCTTTGCAATGATGCTATGTAGCAATCTATTTTCAACAGATAACATGTTTGCATCAAGATTAACTATATTAGCATCATCATCCTCTAAGCCTAAAATCGTTGCAATTTTATAGTTTCTTTCACTTGGGAAGTTTACTAGAATGCCATTTGATGGAATACCTAAGGCGGAACCTAGCATTTCACTATCAAATTGGATTTTAACATTTTTGACAATTGAGGTTATGGTTCCATCACCAAAATTTATATTTTCATAAAACTCATATATTAAATTTGGAAAGATAGGCTTTTTAGTGGATAAAGATTTAACCAACCTTGAGATGCAAGTAGTTTTCCTATCTTAAACTCTTCTTGTTCTAGGAAATTAAAATCTACTAACCTTCCATTGCTATTGATCTAGTGGTAATGGTTGGAAAGATACATCTTGAAGAAGAAGAAGGCTTCTTTGGAAGATCGAGGACTCATCTCTTGAATGAGTTGATTTCTTCTTTGGAGCCATTCCCTTTCTTCTAGATGTGGAAGGATTTGAAGCTTGAAGAAGAAGAATGAAGGAAGGAGACGGTTTGGAGAAGGCGTGGAGAAGAAGACAAGTTTTCTTGGAGAAAACGTGTGAAAGAAGAGGGACAAAGCTTTTATATGAAGATCTAAAGCGGTTAACTGATCAGGTGGCTGGTTGGTTGCCTGGTCAGTTAACTACTTTAAAGAATCCAAGAAAAGGTAGGTGGCCGGTTGAGTGGAATAGATTTCATGGTAGGAGATGGCCAAGCCAGTTAACTAGTCAGCTAACTGACACACTAAAAGACGAAAGCAATGATTGCAATTTAAAGATATTTCATGAAGGGATTTGATTGATTAGATTAAGATTAGTCAAGCAACACATGCTAACCATGATTTTTAATCATAAAGTCAAGTACCACAAGCATAATTAATTAAATAGATGGATCAATCATTCCAAGTTCCCTTCTAATTTCATAAAATTTTGATTCTTCTAATGGTTTAGTAAAAATATCTGCAAGTTATTTTTCAGTACATAAGAATTCTAGTACAATGTCACCATTATTAACATGATCCCTAATGAAATGATGTCTAATTTCTATATGTTTAGTTCTTGAATGTTGAATGGATTCTTAGTTAAATTAATTGCACTAGTGTTATCACATTTTATTGGTATGCCTTTCTGTTTGATACCATAATCCTCTAGCTGCTGCTTAATCCATAAAATTTGAGCACAGCAACTTCCAGCTGCAATGTATTCGGCCTCGGCCGTAGACAATGCTACTGAAGTTTGCTTTTTGCTAAACCATGAGATTAAGTTAACACCTAGGAATTGGCAAGTTCCACTAGTTGATTTTCTGTCTAATTTACATCCAGCAAAGTCTGAATCGTGTATCCTATTAAGTCAATGCTAGATTGTCTGTCATACCAAAGTCCTAAATTTTTAGTTCCATTTAAATATTTAAATATCCTTTTAACAGCAAGCAAGTGTGATTCTTTAGGATTAGCTTGATATCTGGCACACATGCAAACACTAAACAGGATATCAGGTCTACTAGCAGTTAAGTATAATAAAGATCCTATCATGCCTCTATAAAGTTTTAAATCAACAGATTTTTCAGAATTATAAGATTCAAGTCTACAAGATGAGCTCATAGGGGTACCGATACTCTTAGATGTCTCCATGCCAAACTTTTTGATCATTTCCTTGATATACTTGGATTGGCTTATGAAGATCCCGTCTTTGCTTTGTTTGATCTGAAGTCCGAGAAAATAATTTAATTCTCCCATCATACTCATCTCGAACTCTCCCTGCATAAGCTTAGCAAAGTCCTTGCATAAAGAATCATTAGTGGCACCAAAAATGATATCATCTACATAGATTTGAATAATTAAAATATCATTATTTTATCTTTTAATAAATAGAGTTGTATCTACATTTCCTCGAATGAAGTCATTACTAATCAAGAATTTGCTTAACCTCTCATACCAAGCCCGGGTGCTTGCTTCAAACCATACAAAGCTTTGTTTAATTTAAATACGTGGTTTGGAAACAAGTGGTTTTCAAAGCCGGGTGGCTGTTCCACAAAAACTTGTTCAGCAATGTATCCATTTAGGAAAGCGCTTTTAACATCCATTTGATATAGTTTAAAATTCATAAAGCAAGCAACAGCAAGAAGTAATCTGATAGCTTCTAATCTAGCAACAGGGGCATAAGTTTCATCAAAATCAATTCCTTCTTCTTGATTATAACCCTTAGCTACTAGTCTTGCTTTATTTCTAATTATGTTACCATGTTCATCCAATTTATTTCTAAAAACCCATTTAGTTCCTATAATTTGATGATCATGAGGTCTATCAATAAGAGTCCATACATTATTTCTTTCAAATTGATTAAGTTCCTCATGCATTGCATTTATCCAATCAACATCATTTTTAGCTTCATCATAGCATTTAGGTTCAATTTTAGAAACAAATGCTAAGTTATTATAAGTATCTCTAAATGATGATCTCCTAATTCCTTGAGATAATTCACCAATAATTTGATCTTTAGGGTGACTGTGAACATACCTCCATCCTCTTTCTAAATCATCATTACCTTGTGAGGCTTCAGGTGGATTAGCGTTGCTTTCTTCATTTACCTCTTGTGTATCTGAATCCTCCTTGTCCTTCAAGGTGATATCTTTGAGTTGATCTTCAATTTCATCTGCATCATTTATACCTTTTCTCTTCCTTAATGGAAGATCATTAGATTCATCAAAGATAACATGAATTGATTCTTCAACTACTAAAGTCTTTTTGTTAAAAACTCTAAAAGCTCTACTATGTAAAGAATAACCGAGAAAAATTCCTTCATCAGATTTAGCATCAAATTTATCAAGGTTTGTTTTTCATTATTTAAAACAAAACAGCGGCATCCAAAAACATGAAAATAACCGATGTTAGGTTTTCTTCCTTTCCAAAGTTCATACGGAGTCTTTTTCAAAACAGGTCTGATTAATGCACGATTTAAAACATAACATGCAGTGTTGATAGCTTCAGCCCAAAAGTATTTTGGGAGATTACTCTCACACAACATGGTACGAGCCATTTCTTCTAAAGTTCTGTTCTTTCTTTCTACTACTCCATTTTGTTGAGGTGTTCTGGGTGCAGAAAAATTATGTTCAATTCCATTTTCATTACAAAATTTTTAAAATATTGATTTTCAAATTCTTTTCCATGATCACTTCGTATCGATAAAACAGAAGAATTCTTTTCATTTGTAATTCTTTTAAATAATTTTTGAAATGATGGAAATGCTTCATCTTTACTAGCTAAGAATAAAACCCATGTAAAACGAGAGAAATCATCAATCACGACAAAACCATATCTTTTTCCTCCTAGACTAGTTGTTCTTGTAGGACCGAATAAATCCATATGCAAGAGTTCCAAAGGTCTAGTGGTTGAAATCACATTTTTCGATTTAAAAGATACTCGGGTTTGTTTTCCAAATTGACAAGCATCACAGATTTTATCTTTTTCAAAAGTAAGTTTTGGCAAACCATTTACTAAATCCTTTTTGATTAATTTAGATAACAAATCCATGCTTGCATGAGCTAACCTACGATGCCATAACCAACTATTATCAGTTTTATTATTCATAGCAACTAGGCAATCAACATTTCTATCATTCAAATCATTTAAATCAACAATGTATACATTACCATGCCTATGACCAATAAATTTCATATTTTCATTTGTAGGATTTTTAACAATGCATAAAGATGATTCAAATGTAACTTTAAATCCTTTGTCACATAATTGACTAATGCTTAGTAAATTATGTTTTAATCCTTTCACAAGTAAGACATTATCAATAAAAGCATGAGGTGTGATACCTATTTTTCCAATGCCAATAATTTTTCCTTGGCCATTATCACCAAAAGTAACAACACCTCCATCTTTTGCCTCCAAAGTGATGAATTGAGATTCATCACCCGTCATGTGTCTTGAGCACCCGCTATCCAAGTACCATTGTCTTTTAGTTGCTCGGGTAGCAAGACACACCTGCATACACAATTTTAAGTTTTGCTCTTAGGTACCCAAGCTTTCTTGGGTCCTTTTGGGTTAGTTAAAATAGTTCCTTTTGGAACCCATATTTGTTTAACTTTGTGTGTGTGACAAGTATATGCTTTGTGTCCTAATTTACCACATTTAAAGCATGTAATTTTAGTTGAATCATCAGCATGCACATAAATATTTTTCAGAAATTTTTGTCTTTCAATAGGATTATATCCAAGACCAGCTCTATTGTAAACAGCCCTTTGACTATTTAATATCATTTCTAACTTTCTGAACTCAAAGTAAATTTATCAATAATTGGTCTTAATTTACTCACTTCATTTTTCAAATCTTGGTTTTCCTTTAATAATGATTCATTATTATTTGAAATTCTTTCTTTTTCAAGAATAAGTTCTTTAATTTCATTTTTCAAATCTTTGTTCTTTGAACTTAATTTTGCAAAATCATCTACAAGTTCATAAATGCACCATGCAATTCATCGAAAGTAAAGTCATCTAGAAAACTAGGACTTACCTCATTATCATCAGCCATGAAACATACATTGGCAACTTCAGTCTTTTCATCTTCTGAACTTGTTGCTTCACTGTCGCTCCATGTAGCCAACATAGCTTTCTTCTTTATTTTCTTAAATCCTTTCTTCAATTGTGGACATTCTGGTTTGATATGTCCAGGCTTCTTGCACTCAAAGCATATAGGAGGTTCACTTCTTTCCTTTTCTTTGCTATGATCTCCTTTGGTAAATATTTTTCTTTTTCCAAATTTCTTTCTCCTCATAAATTTCTTGAATTTTAGAGATAAGTGCCATTTCATCATCTTTTTCACTATCACTGGTTTCTTCCTCACTTTCCTCATCTTGAGTACACTCTTTAATGCCATAGTCCTTTTCTTCTTTGATTCATCTTCATCATTGTTGTCGTTGCTGGAGTTCATGAGTCATCAAAGAACCGACCAATTCTTCAAGTGATAAAGTATTGAGGTCTTTTGCTTCTTGTATAGCAGTCACTTTTGCTTCCCATGATCTAGGTAAAGATCTTAAATTTTTCTAACAAGATCACTGTTAGCATAAGATTTTCCAAACTTTTCAAACCATTAATGATATCAGTAAATCTAGTAAACATATCAGTGATATTTTCAGCTGAATCCATCTTAAATAATTCATACTTATGAACAAGCATATTAATTTTGGATTCCTTGACTTGATTAGTACCCTCATGGGTGACTTCAAGTCTATCCCAAATCTCTTTAGCAGACATGCAAGTAGATATACGGTTAAACTCATTTGCATCAAGAGAACAATAAAGAACATTCATAGCTTTTGCATTTAATTGAGCTAATTTCTTATCTTGCTCATCCCATTCTGATTCAGGCTTTGCAATATCAATATTATCAATCTTAACAGTGGGTGTGTGTGGTCCATTAATTATGATTCCCCATAAATCATAATCAAGTGCTTGAATGAAGATTTTCATTCGTGCTTTCCAATATGTGTAATTTGTTCCATTGAACAAAGGTGGTCTATTAGTTGATTGTCCTTCGGTCAACATAGATCCCATTTGGATTACTACTGATCTTTAGCTCCAAGCTTCTCAAAGCTATAGAAATCAAGAGCACGCTGCTCTGATACCACTTGTTGCCCAGATGTAGCAACCCAAGAGGGGGGTGAATTGGGTTTTAAAATTAATTACTAGCAGATATGTGCTTAATCACTAGTTAAAAATTAGTTCGCAGCGGTGTAGTGGAGTGCACAAACAAAATCACACAGAATAAGCAATCACAAACACAGAGGGTTTATAGTGGTTCGGTGCCAAACTCGGCTCCTACGTCCACTCCCCAAAAACCCTTTGGGAATTTCACTAATCGTATCACAACGATTACAACCCCTAGCCTTCCCGGCTAGTCCTCTTGTTTCACGGCACAAGGCAGCCAAACCCCTAGCCTTCCCGGCTAGTCCTCTTGTTTAACGGCACAAGAAAGCCAAACCCTAGCCTTACCCGGCTAGTCCTCTTGTTTAACGGCACAAGGAAGCCAAACAACAATCTAGGGTTATCCTTAACCCTATTACAAGAAATTTCAGAATAGATAACAGATAGCTCCTAACTTGAGCAAATATTCAAAGAATACTTTACAAATTTGAAGCAAATCTTCAGCAATGAATGTGGATCTCCGAGGTAGCTGAAGACTTTGAATGCTTTACGGATCTGGACGACTTGAGCAGTGATTGAGATTTGTCAACTTCAATGCACAAGAACTTGCTTTCCAACACTCCAAAAAAATGCAATGAACACTCTCTTTCTTGATTTCTTTCTCCTCTTTTTCTTTTTCAGATTCGTCATTGTGTTCCTTGATCTCAGCTATTTAAACCAAAAAAATGTCGTTAGATACATTGGTAATAAGAGGAAATTAAAACGGGAGAAAAATGTAACCGTTTGAATTTATTTCCCTAAGCATTGATTGCATTTAATCCTTTGAAGAAAGATCTCTGTCAAACACCAAAAGAGTAAAAGTCAGTCATCATGAAAATGGAAATATAACTAGAGAGAGAGAGAGAGAGAGCATGAAGAGTGTAGAGTGGTGGTTGGCTGGAATTAATTTTCCAGGAAGCTCCTTTGAAGACGTCTGGCTCATGGAGAAAGGAGAAGAGGCTCCAAGCTAGCTAAACAACCAAAACTAGTTAGCTATTCAACAAAGCTCCACGGCAAGAAGACTTGAAATCAGCCATAAAAGAGTAATAAAGTAGCTAGCTAACAAGCTAGCTCATTCCATCATGCACACGGCTAGTAAGGCATCCAGGATAAAGTAGTTAGCTCTTCAGCTAACTCAATGAAAGGTTTCATGCATTAAGAGAAAAAGTAGTTAGCTATTCAGCTAACTCAATTTGAATTTCATGCGGCTGGGAAGAGAATGAGAGTGATTAGCTCTCAGCTAGCTAGATAAAAAGTTAAGTGCCTCATGATAAAAGTAGTTAGCTATTTAGCTAACTAGATAAAAAGTTAAGTGCATCATGATAAAAGTAGTTAGCTATTTAGCTAACTCAATTCAAATTTCATGCCAGGGAAGAGAGAAATGATAAAGTAGTTAGCTGCTAAGCTGACTGGTTCAAACATTCATTCGGTTAAGGGAGAAAATGCCCCAAAGTAGTTAGCTATTAAGCTAACTTTTTACCAAAATTTGGCCAAGAGAGAAGGAAGAACAAAGCAATTAGCTCCCCAGCTAACTGAAGCAAGCTTTCATAAGCCCATAAAGAAAGAAAAAAAAGGAGTTAGCTTCCCAGCTAACTAAATTTGAATTTCATGGTGCCGCCCAAGGGAGAAGCTAGCTCTCCAGCTAGCTTGCTTTGAAGTCCATTCGGCCAAGAGGAATTCCTGCAAGAAAATAGTTAGCTCTGAGGCCAACAAGTCAACTCACAAAGCCAACCAGCTAGCTGCCCAGCTAACTGATTTCAAAGAGCATTGGCCAAGACAAAATCTGCATAAAAATAGTTAGCTCTTAGGCCAACAAGACAACTAGGAGAGGAAAGAAGTTAGCTCACAAGCTAACTTATCTCAAGCATGGTTCGGCCAAGCTAACAGAGCAAAGAGAATAGCTAGCTAACAAGTAAGATAAGGTAGCTAAAAGGCAAAACAAGCTAGCTAGCTAGCTAGCTCAAGAAGTCATGCAAATGCCTGGAAGATTAATTAATTAGCTATATTCAAGATAAGAGAAAACAAGCTTCCATATAACAAATAAAATTTTGCTTGATAAGGCTCACCTGTACGATACTTGTACATCCTGCATTAATCTTAATTTCCATAATAAACTTAGTCTTAATTTTTTGTATCATCAAAATCAATCTAGGGGCCAACAAGCAAGGTCTTCATATTGTGCGTATGATGCTGTTATAAATGGTAGGCAAGAGTTTCAATGCTGAAGAAAATTCAGAAGCTATCAAACAAGGAAATACAACTCATTCTTACAGGTAAACCAAAATTGATATCCGTGGATCCTTCCAATATGATGGCTAAGAAGATCTAATAATTAACCCTGCTAACCTCAGTGTCCATGTATCAAATTCTTCACATTTCAAGATACGCACGGTATGTTATTTGGGCACTATTGCATCATCTTTTTGCTTAAATCCATGCATTCATTCGCTGAACTAATTAAATGGATCGATTTAATTTTCAGCCAAAGAAAGTGATGACGTTTGAGGATGTCAAGCAGCGAGCATGGCAATGGAGGAAGGCGATCGAAGGTCTACAGCAGCGCTAAATCGTTGACTTTAATCCAGCTATCGTTGCACAGATATTTTAGGTAAGCTTGCTTCAGAGGAGAACTGCTACAGAAAAATTAAAGAGGAGAGCAGCAGTTTTTCCTTGCACTCCATGCACAGCGGCTGGGTCGTTCATGTAGATTGGTTTGAACCATAGATTATTAGAACCTCGCAGCTAGTCTTTGTGCGGGATGAGTGAAAATGTTTGTTTGGGGATCCATGAACCAATCTTTGTAGGCTGGTACCTTTGTATTAATTGTTTGAACCATAGCATGGCAATGAATTTTTTTTATCCCTGACTGCTGAAGAAACTGATCTTTTGGTTATGTTATCTCATTATTCTCGTCACTTTGGTTCTATTTTTAGTTATCAAAGTGGCAATAAAGATGTTTCAATGATACCAGTTGTTTCAAAACTTTCTTGCTTGGGGATCGGTGGCCAATGGGGGTGGGTGGTCGAGGCAAATCAGTTGTGATGTTTTAGGATTGTTCATGGTCAGATAGGTGCCCGCTGGCGTGGATATAAAACAATGTTTTAAAAAATAGATTGAACAACAAACGGTTTGACATTTGGGTCGTGAATCAATCGGTTCGATCGGATAAACCGATTTGATTAAACCGAATAATATCATAATTAATTTTTAATTTAATAATATAAAAATAATATCATATAACTATTTATAATTTAAATATCGATTTGGTCCTGAATAGAGCATGTAGCCGACCCCATGTAGAAAAAGGCTTAGATGAGTTGAGTTGAGTTGTAGAAATAATAACATATAAACATCAATCAAAGTGAAAACTTAAAATTCAAAAAATTTAAACCTAATTTTATTTATCAAAACTCAACTCGACTCATCTAACCCTTTTTCCTATTATAAAAATATGTGAACAGGTCTTCTCCCTTAACCGCTCAAATATTATTTTGATTTTTTTTATTTATCAAAACTAAAAGTTTAAAAACAAGGGTTGGACCGGTTCTTGAAAGCACGATCGGTTCAATGAGTTTTTTTGATTTTACCAAATCATATAAAATTAACTTTAATAATAAAATCAAACCGGACTGATGACCGGTTTCTATTTGAACCAGTTCAACCTGCCGGTCTGATTTAGTTTTCAAAACCATGATATAAAAGAAGAATGGTAGATCTGAAAATTCTTCCTTTTCAGTTATGCTCCAGGTTTAATCTCGGCTGGTCTTTGTTGTTTAACGGGTTTGTGGCGGTATAAGAGTTTCGGCAATTCATTTTCTTTATTCTTCTTCTTTTTTATTTATTTATTTATTAAAAGGATGTGCATTGTCCTATTTATGAGAAGCAGTGTTTTAAAAATCGGACCGAACAAATCGGTCCAGTCGAGAACCAGTCATCAATCCGATTCGGTTTTATTATTAAAGTTGATTTTTATATGACAGTAAAAAATAAAAAATTTTATTGAACCGATCAGGTTTCGAATTGGTCCAACCCAGTTTTTAAATTTTTTAATTTTTTTGAATTAATATTATATTTTATTATTTTTATTATTAAATTAAAAATTAATATAATAATATTAGGTCCAATCAAATTGGATTATTCGGTCGAACTGGTTAACCTACGATCCAAATGTTAAGCTGGTTCATTGTTCGATCCGATTTTCAAAGCATTGATGAGAAGAAGCAACGGCTGAAGTGAATCCGCCTATGGCAAAATTATTCAGCAATAGGGGACTACTCGTGTTTTTCCATGTAGCATGGAGGCTAAAGTGCAGAAGTACATGGGTCAATATAACTACACGGCATGTTTGTTAGATGAGAAACATCATCTATAATTCAAGAAATAAATTATATTTAATTGATACTGAAGGAGCCAAAGATAAGGGACATATCGATAATAATGGACATACCTCAATATCGATAGCAGCGAAGTAGGATCATCAGTCATTGGGGGCTACCAGAGTTCCCTGTTTGTCCATGCCTCTAAGCAGTACCGGTGAGGAAGAGGAAGAAGGCTCGTATTCTTGTTCTATCCTCCTGACACCCCCGGTCTTCATATAGAACAAGAAATAAATAGCGAATAAGGAATACCAAGAGTCCCCGACTTACGAAGATTCTCGTCTCTTGGGACTCTATGTGGGCGTTGACCTAGCACCCAGGCCAACAATCTCCCACTTCCACACAGGAACAATAACCTCAACTCACTCAACATGCAATGCGATGGGGTGTGCGACCTGACGAAACTCACACACAGTGACACATAGTGGATATACTGCATTAAGTTAATAAATAACTAACGTAGCAAACAGGAATATAATCCAATTCCGTCTGTCCTAGATAATTCGATCACACCTAATCAAGCACTCTCAACCCCTCAAGAGATCTACCCTGAGCAGCACTTGAAAAACACAAAGTCATAATGTTGGTATCCATAATCATATGCAACTCATACACATGATTGCCCGGGCAATGGATCACAAACATAAGGTGTGGTCGCGAATAATCTTCCTTGAACACTCATACAGTCCATCTTGTCTAGTTGACTTCCTAGGATTGTCTCATGTGGCCGCATCAATTCCATGACCCTAGAGGACAAGGCTAAGGAAGTCATCCTGCACTCCAACTTCATGGTATATGTTCAAGTCCAAGGACATATATAATTGTAAGGCTCACACGATAATGGAGAGGGAATATTTCGCATTGCCCCTTACAAGGTTGACTTTAGCACATGCAACGTAATATATGCTACGATGGAGCTCCTACTCAATGGGCCATGTCATACTCAAACATTGTATGAACACAAGTCCAGGCATCACAAAATTGCCTGACTCGAGCACACACCAATGCTCCCAGTTCGGCTATAACAGGCTTAGTACGGATCTGTGGACATATCACTATTGATATACTGCACACACATATTTATGGTCCATACTCAACTCTAATGAGTCTCAACTCAATCCAAACTGAGGCAACTTTGATTATAATCTATTCCATTATAATTTATGTAGCACATTTCGCAACCCATGCAATCGGCAACTCATGCATTTCTACTCAAGCATCTATAATGGCTACTTTAGTCTCATCCTTCCCACTACAAAAGTGTCAGGGTGATCACCCGTGTGAGTAGGCTGATCTAAGCATAATATTTATACACATATGTGCCTATAAATATGAACTCATCATAATAATGAAAATAAACATTTCATAAACTTTACACGTAGTCATTGATGTCCATACAATCCCTGTCTGACAACAAAAATACACAAACTCCTACATAAGTCTGAAATATATCACGGTTTGTCACACTTTATATAGACCTAGACCCCTCACATGAGCCTGGAACACATCCCTAGGAATAGGCTTCATCAGAGGATCAGCCAGCATCCTGCCAGTGGAGATATGCTGTAGAATAACTTCTCCTTGCTTGACCATGTCTCTAATAAAGTGATATTGATGTCAATATACTTGGTCCTTCCATGGTACTTAGGATCCTTAGCATATTATAATGCTGTCATACTATTAGAACTAATCTAAATAGCCTCATGTGCAGTAGCTGATATCTTAAGTCGCCTTAAAAACCTCATCAGCCACACGGCCTCCTGGACAGCAGCCGAACAAGCAATATATTCGGCTTCCATAGTGGACAGGGCAGTGCAGCTTTGTTTCTTACTACACCAAGTGACAGCTCCTTCACAAAAAAAACACATATCCTATGGTGGATCTACGCTCGTCCCTATCACCAGCCCAATCAGAGTCACAAAAACCCTTAATCTCAATCTCCACCCTGATAGCATAGGGTGAGATTGGCAGTACCACGAAGTCCTGGATTACTTTGGTATCGGCTAACCAAGCCGACTGTAAAGCAAATGTCAGGACGAGTACACAACATAGCATACATCAAGCTCCCTACTGCACTAGCATAGGGGATCCTGCTCATTTTTTCTCTCTCCTCATCAGTTCTAGGGTATTGATCGATGCTTAAAGTACAGCCCTTCTCTATTGGGATATCAATGGGTTTAGAATAGTGCATTCAGAATCGTTCTAAGACTTTATCAATATATTTCTTGTGACAAACCAAGAAACCTCTTAGCATGATTCCTTAGGATCCTCACTCCTAACATAAAATTCGCCTCACCCATATCCTTCATCTCAAAGACAGAGGACAACCACTCCTTGATGGCATTGATCACTCCTATAGAACTCCCAGCAATTAGGATGTCATCTACATACAACGCCAATATCAGAATCCCATCGTCTGATTTCTTAATGTACACACAGTGGTCCTCCTCAATTATATCTAAGCCAATCGATGTAATGGCTTAATGAAACTTGAGGTACCATTGCCTAGATGATTTCTTGAGACCATATATGGATCTTCTAAGGCGGCACACTTTGCCCTCCTGTCCTTTGGTCACAAAGCCCAAGGGTTGATCCATATAGATCTCTTCATCCAGACTTCCATTAAGAAACGCTGTTTTAACATCTATTTGATGTAGCTCCTACCATCTCATCTTACATAGCAGCTTGCCACTCACTATGAGCAGGTGAATCGAGCGCCTCTTCAACAGAAGTAGTCTCATCTAGATCCAACATAGTGAAGAGAAACATTCCTTCGATCCCAAAATATCGTCATGGAATATGACAATGTTTGCTTCTCCGTAACTGCAGATCTGGACCCTGAGGACCGCTCTCAGATGGTGCATCAACCCTTATGGGTGAGCTCCTACTAGGCTCAGCTTGTGCACTTCCACTATCTGTTGCGGCACTCCCACTGGGCCTGGGTGGTGCATCAACCCTCATGGGTGAGCTCCTACTAGGCTCAGCTTGTGCGCTTCCACTATCTGTTGCGGCACTCCCACTAGGCCTAGCATTCCCACTATCTATGGCGATCTCTGAGACAGATCGAATATCCCCTCTCTCGCCAGAGATAGGAGGAAGGTCCTCCTGTAACTCATATAGGGATAGGAGCCAAAGATAAGGGATATATCGATAATGATGAACATACCTCAATATCGGCAGCAGCGGAAGTAGGATCATCGGTTGTCGAGGGCTATCAGAGTCTCCTGTTTGTCCATGCCCCTAAGCCGCAGTACCGGTGAGAAAGAGGAAGAAGGCTATGTATCCTTGTTTTGTCCTCCTCAGAAGACACCCCTGGTCTTCATTTAGAACAAGAAACAAATAGCGGATAAGGAATACCAAGAGTCCCCGACTTAGGAAGAGTCTCGTCTCTTGGGATTCTGTGTGGGCGCTGACCTGGCACCCAGGCCAACAGATACAATTTGATTTGCTCGAGTCTTTACTGGTTTAACATAATTAGACATTGGTTTAATGTAATTAAATATGGTTCAATTTGTTTAATATTATTTACCTAATATACCATCAATTAAATAATTTTAAATAAGTTATTTTTGAATTTATAGGTTGAGAATCAATTCTCGATATCATAGGGTTATTTTGTGTCATAATTGTATTACCATAATTACGTACAAACTGAGTTAAGATTAATTTGAACTCACTTTTTTTTATTTTTCTTTTCTTTTGATATTATGTTCGAGTCCCGTATGTCGTGTTCAATTTTATCACTCCTACTACTGTCCCTATACATGAACCCAAGCCTAACCTATAAGAGTCTAATGTTTGACCAACTTTTTAGCCCATAGGGTCAAGCTTGGCCCAATTTTTGAGGCTTGTTCAATTTTTGGGCTGAGCTCAGGCTTAAAAAAAGTCAAGTTCCATCCGACCTAAATATATATGTAGAAAGAGAAAGAGAAAATGAGAGATAGACTTAACTACATTCAAATAGAACTAGTATGAAAAAGATGAAATAAGTGGGTAGCTCCATGATTGTATGAATTAAAGGATGAAGATGATTATTGGATTCTGAACTTGGCTACATTCATGTAACCAAAGCTACATATATATATATATATATATATATATATATATATATATATATATATATATATATATATATATATATATATATATATATATACATATATATGTATATATTATATATATATATCTATATATATATATATATATATATGTCTATATATATGTATGTATATATATATATATATGTATATATATATATATATGTATATAAATTGTTTGTTTTTTTTTCATATATGTTATATATTTATTTCCAATGGGCTGGGTTGGGCTCAAGTCGAATCCAAGTTCTCAAAGATTGTCATTAAGACAGGCTCAAGCCAACTATAGTTGACTGAGTTCGGCTTGGCTTGATGGCTCGGACTCTTCCTTTTCCCTTTGATCTGGCTGTCCATCCCTATCAATACCTATTCCATCATAATTTTTGAGTTTCTTTCCAACCTTATTTTTCTTTTCTTTTTTTTTTTCTTTTTTTTTTTTTTGTTTCGGGGGGGGGGGGGGGGGTGGGGTGTGTAACAAATACAAGAAAATTGACCCTACCCTTTTGGAGATTAAGTCTACCTGAGGTGCATCAAGCCAAACCTGTGATGTTAGGGCATACCTAGTCAAGAATCCAAGAGAAGACTCACAACACTAAGATGTCAAATCTCCATATTCTTACCCTAAGAACAAGCTGTATCAACCAAGATATTGATAAAATTATATATATCTTCACTTAACTTCACTCAAGAGAATTTTCACTCAAATCCGATTGGATTTAGACTTAAATGATAAAGGTTCTAAATTAATGATATAAGTTTTTAGATATGATTATTATATCTAAAATACTTATACACTAAAAATTATATGGTTTACAGGCCTTTGATACATCCATTGAGAGGTTATTTTTCTTTAAAAAAAAGCATATACTATTTCATATTGACTACTGGTGCAAGGGCTAAGAATCTCTAAATTATATAATTTTTAGTGTACAATATTTTAAAAATAAGATATTGATGACCTAAATCATTGATATGAGATCCTATCATTTAAATCTATATCTAACTGAATTTGAGTAGAGATCCTCTTGAGTACGATCAAATTAAACTCACTCATTCTTTTCTTTCTTTCTTTATATATATATATATATATATATATGAGTGTGTTTCTGTATGTATGTATGTATAACTCCGCTAAGGCCAGTCCCATACCTAAATAAAGGAGAAGGGTTGCGTTAAGTAGCTGTAGCCAACGTAAAACTCTGTCAGATCCTCTAAAACATAAATCTACTAAATCAAACTATGCAAACGACTAGGATATTAATTTGAGTGTCGACTTAGTCCTGAATAGAGCAAAGTGAAGGAAGCATATTCATGTAACAGACCCCATGTAGTTGGAAAATGGCTTAAATAAGTTAAGTATATACATATGTATACATATACATATATGATTCATGATGTGTTGTTGGTCATAGAAGAATTTTTTTTGACCTCGTATTGATTTTGATGAATACAAATGATTAAGTATAGTACTAAGAATTTTATTGAGACAGTGATTTTAGGAATTCATCATGAAAAAAATGTGTTACTTCAAATTAAGGTATTCCACATATCAAAGGTAACACAGATTGCTAACATACCAAACTGGCTTTGAATATTCTTCACGTAAAAATTATTTTCTGAAGCATCCCTATCCATCTAAATTTTTATTGATTGTGTCTTGCACTGAACTCAAATGTTTTATCAAGTCCAAATGTTTTATCATTCATTTCTCAACTGACTAAATCTATCTTTGATGATTTATCATATGAAAATTATTTTTCAAAGCATTGCATGACACTTAGTCCAAATCCTTCTGTAGTAAATAGCAATCCTATAAATCCCATTGAAAGTAGTTAGTAGCAAAACTATAAAATTTCAGTGGCAAAAGAGTAAAATCTCAATGGCAAAAACTGTAAAATCCTAGTTGCAAAACAATAAATCCCATTAAAAATAACTAGATATGGAATGCTTGCGTTCCACTGTTCTTCTTCCCAAGAACTCCGTAGACTCTGCTTCACCATTGTTAATCAAGATTGATCCATCTAAAATCTTTAATCATAGCAATTGGATTGCAATGTTGAAGGATTGACTCTTGCTTATTAAATGATGTCTTAATTGCTACCGATTTCCTTGACAATTGAGTAAAATTTTCAAATCAAAGCCTCTGTATGAAGACTTATTCTCCTGCATTGTAAATGAAAATTTTTCTGGGATTGGTTTTTTCAAACGAAGCTTTCATCTCGCTGTTTTTATTTGACATGAGAAAGAAATTTTAAATGCATGCTTGCCTACCTTAATTGCCGGGGAATGGATTTTCAAAGAGCCATCATCTTCTTCATGATGGGATGAAATCTTCAAACGTCCGCAGCTTGTCTTGATTGTCTGATTAAATTTTTCAAAGCTTACCTCTTCCCTTTAAATGCTAAGCTTTGTTTATTGCTTTCAATGCAAGCATTCAATGCTTGCATTTAATGCTCCTCCACTCCTCTCAACGGCAACATTCTCTTCGTGCCTATAAATAAACCCTCTAAAGCTCTCATCCAAGGAATCAAAGCCGAGCAAGGCAATTCATCTTAGTTGAGTGGAAAGAAAAAAAATCAAGGGAAGGAAATTTTAAGTGAAGAAGGAAAGATTGAGAGAGTTCTAAAAAAAAATTTAGAGTGCCACTTTAAAAGTTTTCATCAGTGAAAGTAATATCAAAGCTCTAGTCACATTCTGAAAAGCAGTCAAGCTTCATCCATTCCTCCAACGTGCTCAAAGAAAGAATCTATTATGTAGAGTGGTCTTCATATTTTGCAAGTATTTCTTTTGAATATCTGCTAACTTAAGAAGCTTTCTGTATACACTGCTTATATTATTATGTTCGGTATTTAAGTTTCACAGTGGTGAAACTTGTAAGGGTAGAGGTCTACCCGTGTAAGGCTTCTTTGTGCCTAAAAAACAAGAGGCTAGCCCTGGAAGGCTAGGTGTAAGGCTTTCTTGTACCTATAAACAAGTTGCTAGCCAAGTTGGCTAGAGTGGTTAGTAAAAATTTTTAAAAAATTCTTGGGAAGTGGATGTAGGTACAGGGTTGGCATCGGACAACTATAAATTGCATGTGTTTGTGTGATTTAAATTTTTATGGTGCTTGAATATTTTTTCTACACTTCACATCACTTTTCGTTAATTCTAAAATTTTTTAAAAAGCACATATTTGCTAATTATTAATAATTTTTGAAAAAGAACCTAATTCACCCTCCTCTTGGGTTGCAATATCTGGGCAACAAGTGGTATCAGAGTAGGTGCTCTTGTTACTAAGCCTTAAAAATCTTTGAGCCAAAGATTATGACAATCCAAATGAGTTTCATATTGAGTGAAGGGCAATCTACCAATAGACCATCACTTTTTAATGGCACAAATTACACTTATTGGAAAGCGCGTATGAAAATTGATGCAAGACCGACTTGCATGCACATAATTTTTTTAATGTTTATTGATTGCAGTTGATTACTCTCCCAAAGTAATAGCCTAAGAGGGATTTAAAAAAATTCACAGTAAATCCGCACGCGAAATAGTTCCAAAAAAAATAAAGAAGAAGAACCGCCGAGGCTAAGAAGCCCTGGTAGGGCTTGCTCTCCTACAATAAAGTTACTAGTAGATTAGAGGGGTGTATCTGGCAAGAGGGGGAAGATCAAAGTATTGAAGGGGTTGCTCTGCCTGGCGGATGCGCCCTAGATGACCAAGCCTTGAGCCCACGGATCTGCGACCAAGTATCCGCTAACTTGAATGACGATCACCTTAAATCCTGAATTCGTGGCTACTGAGGGATCTGCAAGATCACCATACAAGGGTTAAAGAATAATAGAGAAAATTTAGAATAGAGGCAAAGAGACAAGGAAGGAGTAGAGAAAAGGGAAGGCAGCCAAGGGCTCTTGGGCGTCCACTATTGGAAGACAAAGGTGGCGGTCAGGGTTTCTCCTAGAGACTTGGGATGTTGGCACGCGTAGGAGGAGGAAAACAAGAGCACCAGAGAATGAATTAACAAAAACCATAATAACTCAAAACTTGGATTGATTGATTAATAATAAAAGATACATCATTCATACAAGAGGGTCTCTTTTATGGAGCAAGAGACTTGGGGCCCAAGAAAATACAGATATGGAAAGAGAGAAAATAAAAAAAAGACGCCATAATCAAATTTGGCATGAAATCTGCAGTGTCCAGATGAGGAAGGTGATCTCTCAAGCTCATTAAACTACTATATATCTCAGTCTTTATCTCTTCTTTATGAGTGGAAAACAGTCCTTTAAGTTGCTCTAATTGGATAGAAGAAAAACCAACAGATGACTGAACTGAAGAGGAAGGAGCAGGTGGAGCAGGAGGTACACAATGACTAGGGCCAGGTGAGCTGTGCCTCACTGATGGTCTTGCCTCAAAAGGGCCAGGCTCAAAAGTCTCAGCTACTCTATCTTCAGAATGACCTTTCCTCTCCCACTGACCATTAATCTTCACAAAGCCCATCCGATAAATAGTTGCAAGGCTGTAGTAGTCTGTATGCCTAAGATTTTTTATGGGTTCACTGTCAGAAATTACCACTCCTTGGCTTTGGAATACTAAGGTCAAAATCATACCATAGGGCAGGGAGGATCTCTTTTTACCACCAGCTTCAACTATATACCAAATTATCATGTCAGGCAAATTGATAGGCTGATCGGTAATCACACTATCCATAACAGCAATGTCTCTTTCCGAGACATACTCAAAATGTCCTGTTTTCGGAAACAAGATCCTACTGCAAATATTGTGAAGCAATCTCATTTCCAAAGGCAGTTGGTTAGCTCTTATTTCTTCAAACTCTTCTATATCTCTGCCTAACATCCTTGACAATGCAGCACTCCTGTTGCTATGGGCATTTGTTATAACTCCGATAACAGGAATTTCTAGCAGATTTTTTAAAATTTCAGATGTAAGGTGAACTTTAATTCCTCTGACAAAACTGACAATCCCGCCATCACCTCTAGAAAGATTGAATAGAACTCCTTAACCAAGGCGGGGTATGTCGGAACATCTAGGGAACAGATTTTTTTCCAACCCATTTCTTTGATTTGTCTTCAAATTGAAAAAACCCTCATCTTCAAACAATCCAAAATTGACCTTTCTTCCTATTGTTATGACTCTACCAGCTAGTAAATCTACCTGAGAAGAAGTAGGTCCAGGCACGGCGCTAGACGTTGAGGAAGAAGAAGATGAATCCATGCTTGGCGAAGGCTCACGGACAAGATGCCTCACGGTCCGCTTCCTTGTTGCCACAGGAGCTCCAAAGATTGAACTCCTATGCTTAGGTGCCATTGAGACCTAGGGAATGGTTCATTTGAGGGATTTTTTGGTTTAGGAAGGCTTGGAGAGGTTTTGGAGAAGATAGAGAGTGAATAGGGCCAAAAGGGTGTCGACTCTACCCTAACATAGCCAAAAAGGGTCCACAAGGTGTCGACTCCAGCAAATCAGGTGTCAACTCCAAGTCGCTAACTCAGTTAGCGCCCGAACTGGAGTCGGCTCCGCATAAGCGGGTGTCAGCTCCAAGGTCTCAGACTGAGAGCGACACAGACAAGGTGTCGACTCTACTAACTAGAGTGTCGACTCCACTGACAGTTTCAGAAAATAAATGAGAGTTTCAAAGAACTAAAACTTGTCAAAAATTTGATCAAAAATTGAATAAAAATCTCTGGAATTTGGTGAATCAAATGGTTCAAATATCTAGATGAATTGTCCTTAAAATCATGAAAGATATTTCAAGAAATTGATTGAATTCTAGATAATCATTCCTTAAGTGTTTTAAAATCACTCCAATGGATCACAAATCCCTAACTCTCCTCTAAGATAACAAAATCTCTCTTCACTCAAAGATTTTGTAAATATATCAGCTAATTGTTCATCAGTACAGACATAATCAAGACAGATGTCACCATTAGCTACATGTTCTCTAATAAAGTGATATCTAATTTCAATATGTTTAGTTCTTGAATGTTGTATAGGATTTTTAGTTAAATTGATTGCACTAGTGTTATCACATCTAATAGGAGTTTTATCAAGTGTTATGCCATAATCTTCAAGTTATCGCTTAATCCAAAGGATTTGAGCACAGCAACTTCTAGCTGCAACATATTCTGCTTCAACAGTAGATAATGCAACCGAATTTTACTTTTTGCTAAACCATGAGATTAAGTTACTTCCTAAAAATTGGCATGCACCACTTGTACTTTTTCTATCTAGTTTACATCCAGCATAGTCAGAATCAGAATAAGCAATTAAATTTAGTGTTGAGTCTCTAGAATAGCATAATCCTACATTTTTAGTTCCACTTAAATATCTAAGTATTCTTTTTACAGCAATTAAGTGAGATTCTTTAGGTTCTGACTGAAATCTAGCATATAGATAAACAACAAACATAATATCTGGTCTACTTGCTGTTAAGTAAAGTAGAGATCCGATCATACCTCTATAGTGCTTTTGATCAACTTTCTTACCATCTTCATCTTTATCCAATTTGCATGAAGGACTCATAGGTGTTCCAAGGGGTTTGATTGATTCCATTCTAAACTTCTTAAGAATTTTCTTCGTGTACTTTATTTGGTTTATGAAAATCCCCTCTTTACTTTGTTTGATTTGAAGTCCTAAGAAGAAATTGAGTTCTCCTATCATGCTCATCTCGATTCACCCTGCATTAACTTAGCAAATTCTTGACATAAAAGATTGTTAGTAATACCGAATACAATATCATCTACATAGATTTGTACTACCAATAAATCTTTATCTTTTCTTTTCAAAAATAAAGTTTTATCAACATTTCCTCTAGAAAAATTATTTTCAATTAGAAATTTACTTAACCTATCATACCAAGCTCTAGGTTCTTGTTTTAAACCATATAGTGTTTGTGTAATTTAAAAACATGATTTGAAAATTCATGATCTTCAAAACTAGGTGGTTGTTCTACAAAAACTTCTTCATTTATAAAACTATTTAAAAATATACTTTTAACATTCATTTAAAATAAATTGATATTAATATGACATGCAAATGCAAGTAATAGTCTAATTGCTTCTAATCTAGCTACAGATGCAAAAATTTCATCAAAATCAATTCCTTCTTCTAGATTATATCCTTTTGCGACTAATCTAGCTTTATTTCTAATTACTATGTCATTTTCATCTAATTTATTTCTAAATATCCATTTAGATCCTATAACTGAGTGACCTTTAGGTCTATCAACTAAGGACCATACATTATTCCTAGTAAATTAATTTAATTCCTCTTGCATAGCTAACATCCAATTACTATCTTTTCCAGCTTCTTCAATAGTTTTAGGTTCAATTTGAGATACAAATGCAAGATGATTATTGATATTTCTCATAGATGATCTAGTTCTTACACCTTGAGATGGATCACCTATAATCAATTCCTTTGGATGACCATAGGCATATCTCCAATCTCTAGAAAGATCTACCTCATTATGATTAGTATCAATAACATCAATCCTAGGAGAATCATCATCTTTAGCTTCTTGTTCATGGTTCGAAGATACATCTATATTTAATTTTTCAATATCTCTTTTTAGCAAATTTGTATCTTCCTCATCATCAATCTTTTCTAAACTTGATGCTAAAGACTCATCAAAAACTACATGAATAGATTCTTCTACAATTAAGTTCCTTTTGTTAAATACTCTATAGGCTTTACTAGTTGTTGAATATCCTAAGAATATGCCTTCATCAGATTTTGCATCAAATTTTTCTAAGTTGTCCTTACCATTATTATGAATGAAACATTTACAACCAAATGCATGAAAGTAGCTAATGTTTGGTTTTCTATTATGTCCATAGTTCATAAGGAGTTTCTTAAGAATTGGCCTAATTAAAGCTCTATTTAAGATGTAACATGCTGTGTTTATAGCTTCCGCCCAAAAGTATTTTGGGAGTTGGCTTTCACATAGCATGGTACGGGCCATGTCTTCTAGTGTTATATTCTTTCTTTCTACAACTCCATTTTGTTGTGGTGTTCTAGGTGCAGAAAAATTATGATGATGTCATGTTCAATGCAGAAATTTTTAAATAAATGATTTTCAAATTCTGTTCCATGATCACTTCTAAGAGACACTATGGTGTTGTTTTTCTCATTAGTGACTTTCTTGAAGAATTTCAGAATATAGGGAAAGTCTCATCCTTATGAGCTAAAAATAATACCCAAGTGAATCTAGAATAATCATCTACTAATCACAAGACCATATTTCTTTCCTCCTAGACTAGTGGTTCTAGTAGGTCCAAAAAGGTCCATGTGAAGTAGCTCTAGTGGCCTAGAAGTGGAAACAATATTTTTAGATTTGAAAGAGTTTCTAGTTTGTTTTCCAAATTGACATGCATCACAAATTCTGTTATTTTCAAAATCTAACTTTGGAAGTCCTTTACTAAATCCATTCTAATTAATTTTAAAATTAAGTGTGTGCTTGCATGACCTAATCTACGATGCCATAACCATCCAATCTCATTAACTTTAGCATTATCAGCAACTAAGCAATGATTAGTAGACAAATTGTCTAAATCAATTAAGTATACATTGTCATTTCTATTCCAACAAATAAATGCTATTGTCAATGGGATTAGAAACAGTGCAAATAGAAGCTTCAAATGAAACTTTGAAACCTTTATCACACAATTGGCTAATACTAATTAAATTATACTTTAAACCATCAACATATAAAACATTTCTATAAAATGGATGAAGTTATTTGAATTTTACCAAATCCCATAATTTGACCTTTACCATTGTCTCCAAATGTAACAACTCCTCCTCTTTTATCTTCAAGGGTGATGAATTGCTCCTTGTCACCCGTCATGTGCCTTGAGCAGCCGCTATCAAGATACCACTTTCATTTTGATCTTTTGGCTGCAAGACACTCCTGCAAGATAATCAAACTTTTTGTTTAGGTACCCAAGCTTTCTTGGGTCCTTCATGGTTAGTAGCAATAAAGATTGTTCCTTTCAAAACCCATATTTTCTTTCCTTTAATTTTTAAATTTTGCTAGTTTTCTTAATATTGCATTCATATGATTTATGTCCTTTTAAACCACATTTGAAACAAGTAATATTAGATGATTGGCCAGCACGTATAAAGATATTTTTCAAAGATTTTTGCTTCTTAAGAGGATTATATCCTAATCCTGCCTTGTCAAAAATAGCTTTTTGATATCTAAAATCATGTTTAATTTTGAAGAACTTAAGTAAATTATCAACTATATCCTTATATTTATCAATTTCTTTCTTTAACTTAATGTTTTCATTAGAAATTGATTCCTTTTCTTTAAAAACTCTTCTTTTCAGATTTCAAGTCTTTAATTTCTAGAGCTAATTTATTTTTCTCTTTAAGCAGATTTACATTTTCAGTTTTTAAAGATTTGCTTTTCTTTTTCAAAACTTTAAAATCACCAACTAATTCATTAAATGCATTAAATAATTCTTCAAATATAAAGCCTTGAGTTTCAATACTTACTAATCATCTTCTTTTGCCATAAAGCAAATGTTTGCAACTTCCTTTTGTTCTTCCTCGGAAGAGATTCTTCACTATCGCTCCATGTTGCAACATAAGCCTTCTTCTTCTTTTTGTAAGCTTTCTTCAATTGAGGACAATCATATCTGAAGTGCCCCGGTTTCTTACATTCATAACATATGAGGGGTTCTTTTTCCTTGTCCTTGTCCTTCTTTTTTTCTTTTTTCCTTCCATTTTTATTCAATACCTTTTCTTATGGAAAGGTCTCCTTCTTTGCATGAATCTTTTAAATTTCTTAGCAAGGAGTGCAGGCTCCTCATCATCATCATTCTTCATCACAGCTGCTCTTTTTTTTTTTGCAGCCTTGAGGGCAATTATTCTCTTCTTCTTGATTTCTTCCTCTTGATGTTGCTTCATTGTCAGCTCATGGGTCATCAATGATCCAAGTAACTCCTCCAAAGGTAATGTATTCAGATCTTTGGCTTCTTGGATGGCAGTTACTTTGGCTTCCCATGATCTTGAAAGAGACCTAAGAATTTTGCGCACCAATTCAGAATTAGTATAAGTTTTACCTAGACTTTTTAAACCATTCACAATATCAGTGAATCTAGTGTACATGCATGTGATAGTTTCATTTTGTTCCATGCTAAACAATTCATATTTATGCACTAAGATATTAATTTTAGACTTTTTAACTTGATTAGTACCCTCATGGGTAACTTCTAATCTATCCCAAATTTCTTTTGCAGAAATACAAGTAGAAATGTGATTGAACTCATTAGCATCTAAAGAACAATACAAAACATTCATGGCTTTAGCATTGAGCTGAGCCAACTTCCTATCATGTTCATCCCATTCCATTTTCGGCTTAGGAATCACCATATTATCTACTCTTATTGTGGGTGTGTAGAACCATTACTATGATGCCCCATAGTTCATAGTCAAGTGCTTGAATAAAAATTTTCATTCTAGCTTTCCAATATCCATAATTTGTGCCATTAAATAAAGGGGTCTATTTATGGATTGACCTTCAGCAAATAAAGATCCAGCTTGAGCTGCCATTTGGATCTTTGACTCTTGATCATTAGATCAAACTAAAAATGAGCACTAGCTCTGATACCAATTGTTGGCCCAGATGAAACCCAAGAAGGAGGGTGAATTGGGTTCTTTAAAAAATTTAACACTTTAAAACTATGTGCTTAGATATGAAAGTGCTTGAGTGCAATGTATAGATAAATGCTAAGCACAAATAAATAAGATAGAGAGAGAGATAATATGCATGGTAAACACAAAGATTTTATAGTGGTTCGGTGTATCCAACACCTACGTCCACTCCCAAGCCGCACTTGGGTCCACACTATAATCCACTTGATTACAGTCGAGTTATTTTACAAGCTCACAATCCAAACTTGTTGTTTCCCCAGGGATCACAATGAACCTAGCTGGTTTTTTCGGGCGCACAGCACAAAACCAACCATAAGCTATTCTTAGCTTGTCCCGAGGTATACTAGTCCACTAATTCAATCCCCCAATTGAATTAGCAAACAACAATGAAAAATATAGTTTTGAATACAAAATAACTCCTTAAATGAGCAAATATGTAATTAAATAAACAAAGGTAATAAAAGCATGTTTGAAGCGATTTGGATGTATGATTTTCTTCTTTTCTTCTTTTCCTCTTTTCCTCTTCTTCCTTTAATGATTGAATCAGGCCTCAGCTCAGATTCCTCACAAAAATCGTAGTTGAGAAGTTGGGGAAAAACAGGGCTTTTTCTTTCTTCCTTTTCACTTGGGAAATTTCCGATTTTGAGCTTTGAATGCTTTGGATTTCTCTTTGGACTCTCTAGGATTGATGGATTTGAGCTCTAAGTCTTTCCTTTTTGATTTCTCTCTCTTTCTTTCACAAGATTTTTTGATTTTTCATAAGATATTTCTCTCTTTCTATTGTTGTTTTTCAAACGGACGAATCCCCTTTTTATAGACTTCTTAATCCAAGGTTTTTGATGGAAAACTAGCCATTGTGAGATGCTTGAATGTTTCTACACACAAAGAAAAATAGCCATTAGAGGTTAGGTGAGAAAAATATTACCGTTGGAGTTGATCTATCACCTTTGAAAATCTGCATCTGACATGTTGGAGTCAGCTCTAGCTTTTCATGTGTCGGCTCCAAGTCGGGGTGTCCAAAAATAGTAAGTAAAAGTTGTTGAGGAGTCAGCTCTGAAAAAGTAATGTATCAGCTCGGTGCTTTCGGGAGTCGACTCCAGAATCCAAAGGTGTCGACTCTAACAATGTCCAAAAAATATGCTCTCTATACTTAGGTTAGAGTCGGCTCCGGAAACTCAGGTATCGGCTCCGCAACTCTCAGGTGTCAGCTCCCGAACTCCAGGTATTGGCTCCAAAAACTAACGCAGAAACCACTTCTCTGTATCTCAGGTTGGAGTCGGCTCCAGAGTTTCAGGTGTCGACTCCGGACCATACCGAAATCCTAGAAAAGTTCTGATATGCCCTGGGGTCGGCTCCTGACTGTTTGGGTGTCGACTCTAAGTTTGAACTTAAATAATTTCCTTTCAAATTTGATTCAAAACTTATTCCTTTATTCCTTTTGATTAATTAATCAACCTTAATGCTTGAAACACTTATAAAATATATCAGAAACATGGTGAATATACTCATGGCTTTTGTTAATCATCAAAATTAATAATTGGGTCAACAATGCTTCTTCTGGGTTTTAGGTAATCCTAGAATGAAGTCCATACTGAGGTCTTGCTAAGGACGATCAGGAACTGGCAAAGGAGTATATAGACCGGTGTTTTGCTTCTGCTATTTTGCAATGGCACAAGTTCGACATCGGGCTATTATCAGGGCAACGAGCCTTTTTAATCCTGGCCAGTAAAATTGGTCCTCTATCGCTAGAATAGTCTTATCTCTTCCAAAATGACCAGCTAATCTCCCAGCATGTGTTTCCCAGACTAGGAATTCTCTAAGTGATGTCCTAGGGATACAAAGTCTATTGCCCCTAAAAAGGTAATCATCCTGGATGGTATAATCTCCACTGGTACTGGATGGCCCTAGCTGAAGGATCTTATAAATTTCACCAAAGTCATGACAGGTCTCATACTCATCTTTTATCCAGTTGAACCCTATAACTTCGGTGCTAACAGTACTTAACAACAAAGACTTACGGCTTAAGGCATCTGCTACCTTATTTTCTATATCAGCACGGTGTTTCAGGACAAAAGTGTATGCCTGAATGTATTCAACCCATTTGCAGTACCTAGAATTTAGCTTCTTTTAGGAGTTCAGAAATCGAAGTGCCTCATGATCAGAAAATAAGACAAACTCCTGCGATAGTAAGTAATGTCTCCAATACTTAAGGGCTTGTACTACCGCATAGAATTCCTTATCATAGGTGGAATATCTAAGTTTAGCTTCATTTAACACTCCACCTATGCCTACTCCCGACGCGTCGCACGCAACGTCAAACACCTTAGAAAAGTCTAGAAGCCTAAGTATGGGTGCATGAGTTATCCTATCCTTAAGCTCTAGGAAGGGCTTATTAGCTTACTTAGTCCACTCAAAATTATCCTTCCTAATACAATTAGTGATGGGTGCGACAATGGTGCTAAATCCCCTAATGAATCTCCTGTAAAAGGTTGCTAGGCCATGGAAGCTGCGGACATCATGGATGTTCATGGGTACCGGCCACTCTACGATCGACCTAACCTTTTTAGGATCCGCTGAAACACCTTCTGGGGTTACCAAAAAACCTAGAAAGATAACCCTATGCGTCATGAAATCACACTTCTTAAGGTTTGCATATAGGATATTCTCTCTAAGGGTCTGACAGATTAATCTGAGATGGTTAAGATGGTCCTCTTTGGTCTTGATATAAATTAATATATCATCAAAATAGACCACTAAGAATTTTCCCATGTACTCTTTCAGGACCTGGGTCATGATTCTCATGAATGTGCTAGGTGCGTTTGATAGCCCAAAAGGCATCACGACCCACTCAAACAAGCCATCTCTAGTCTTATATGCAGTCTTTCACTCATCCCCTGGTCTAATTCTAACCTGATGGTAGCCACTCTTAAGGTCTATTTTGGTAAAGATAGTGGCACCCACCATCATGTCCAACATGTCATCTAGTCTGGGGATAGGGAACCTATACTTGATAGTGATTTTGTTGATGGCCCTACTGTCCATGCACATTCTTCAGGTACCATCCTTCTTAGGGGTTAATAGTGTAGGAACTGCACAAGGACTTAAGCTCTCCCTAATGAAACCTTTCCTAAGTAATTCTTCCACTTGTTTTTGTAGTTCTTAATGCTCAGTGGGGTTCATCCTATAATGGGGAAGGTTTGGGAGGGTGGATCTTGGGATCAGGTCAATGGCATGTTGGATGTTTCTCAGGAGTGGTAACTGATCAGGCAATTCTTCAGGAAAGACATCCTTGAACACCTCTAGGATCTCAATTACTTCTGAAAGTTGTTCCTTTTGGACTGATTCATAGATCTCTTTAGTGGTCAAAATCCAAACAGGATTACCCTTAGTGATGTCCTTTTCTAATTCCTTAGCTTTAATCAGATTAACTCTTGGCTTGCTATCCTTAAGGTTGCTGGATCCTTTCTTGATTGGGTCCCTAGGTGGAGTTGGATGTATCACATACTTGTTCCTATTGTGTTTAAAAGAGCAGATGTTGGATCGATCAAACAAGGTGGCATCGTGATCGTAAAGCCAAGGTCGACCTAATATAATACTACTAACACCCATAGGAATTACATCACACCAAACCTTTTCCTCATAATTTTGCAATTTGATTAGTATTTGGCATCTGGACTTGATTGGGATAGAGGTGGAATCTACCCACGAAACCTTATAGGGACTAGGATGGGGAACTGTGGTCAATCCTAATGACTTAACTGTATTGATAGAGATGGCATTGACACAACTTCCGCTATCCACTATGATCTTGAGCACCTTATCCCCTATCTTAACAAAAGTCTGTAGGATGTTAGTCCTACACCAATCTTTCTAGTCCTTAGTTTGAGTCTGGGTCAAGATACATCTAACCACTCCTAGTAGGTCTTCAGACTCAAATGTTTCCTCCTCTCCATCGTACTCATCTATCATATGGGTATCAGCCTCATAGACCTCTCCCTCAGGCTCAACTAGAGACTCGGATTCAGTCTCAAGTAACTCATCTATATAAAGGGATCTGACTGGGCACTGGCTGATCATATGTTCTGGTTTGTTACATCTAAAGCATTTGATTTGGGGGTTGAAATTTCTTTGGACCTTTATAGATTTGCCCTTATCCTCTCTATGGGGTATAGGGGTACTATTCTGGGGTCGACTCAACTCAGTTTGGCTTGTACTAGGTCGGCTAGTGTTGGGTCGACTCGAGAAAGTCTGGCATGGGTCTGAATACTGGGTAGGTCTTGGATGACTAAGATAGGCCTGGCTAGATCCTGGATATGGGCTAGGGCTCTTGGTAGCCTCTGATCTACGATAGGATGGCCCTCTCTGAAAATGTTCATAATCCCTAGTGTTGGCCCAGATGGCAACCCAAGAGGGGGGGATGAATTGGGTTCTTAAAAATTTAAGACTTTTTAACTTTATTTGATTAATTAGCAAGATGTGCAAGTGAGAGGCTAACTAAAATTAATACACAATCAAATAATAAAGAGAGATAGAGAGAGAGTAAATATATCACGGCAAACACAAGATAATTTTATAGTGGTTCGGTGTAACCAACACCTACGTCCACTCCCAAGACTCACTTGGGTCCACACTATAATCTCTCTAGATTACAGCCGAGTTGTTTTCCAAGCTCACAACTCAAACTTGTTGTTTTACCGGGTGCACAACGAACCCAGCTGGTTTTAACTCGGGCTTACCAGCACAAAACCCTACATGTTGTTTTTCACGGGCTCACAACTAACCCAACACAAGCACTCCGGCTTGTAACGAGGTATGTCAACCTCCACTGATTCAATCCACTGATTGGATCAGCAAACAATTAAAATAAAAGTGTTTGGATAATGAAATGCTCCCTTTGAGCAAATATACAAATGAAGTACAAAATAAAAGGTTAGAAAAGCCTAATAGTATTGCAGATGGTAGTAGCTTGGGCTTTCTTCTTTCTTCTCTTTAACTCCTCTTGAAGTGTTGAATCACGCCTCAGCACGATTCTTGACCGTTGAAGACTTTGGAGTTGAAATCAAGCTTTTTCCTCTTTTGAAAATCCTCCGATTTGACCTTTGAAATGCTTGTGGATTTTCTTTAAACTCTTGTGGATTGATGAGAAGGAGCGGACGAAACTTCCTCTTGGATTTCACTCCTTTTGAATCACTCTTCTTTGAGCTAAATGATTTTCCTGATATGCTCTGTTTTTCCCTCTTTTCAAAAGATATTCTTTTCTCTCTTTTTGATTTTCTCTGGGATGTTTTGATTTGAAAAGAGCTCCTCTATTTATAGAATCTGCAAAAATATATCCGTTAGAGACAAGAAAAAATAGCCGTTATTCAAAAATCTTACCGTTGGGGCTGATGTGTCATCGTTAAAAATCGTGCCCAGATTTGCTGGAGTCGACTCATGCTTTTCCCGAGTCGGCTCGAGCTCGTCTTACCAAAAATAGAAATGTTTAAAAAGGTTAGGGGTCGACTCGCTAAAAGTGAAATGTCGACTCCTGAAAGTCGGGAGTCGACTCGAGAAAGACTTGGGGTCGACTCGCGAAGTGCTCAGAAAAACACTCTTCTGGTGTCTGAGCGGAGTCGACTCGCACAGTCCAGGAGTCGGCTCGACAGAATCAGGGGTCGACTCGACAATTTCATGGGTCGACTCGACACAGATGCACATTTCTGTACACTGAGCGGAGTCGACTCTGAAACTCAGGAGTCGGCTCCGGAACGTATCAAAAATCAGAAACTTTTCTGATTGACATTAAAATCGTTCCAGATTCATTTTAATTCAATGTTTTGTCATGGAATCAATAAAATTAACATTTAGAATTGATTCATGAACTAATCCAAAAACTTGTTGATTAAAACATGAATTATAACATTTCTTTTTAAAGTTTGAATATTAAGCTTAAAGTCACTTTCAAAATTGTTTAAAGTTAAACTTGAGCATTCATATTGATTGTTCAAAATAAATTTGTTGCTCATTTGCATAACTCATTACATCCTTTAATAAACTCAATGGTTTTTAGTAATCATCAAAATCAAAAGGATTGGATCATATAATTTTTCTATAATCTTCCAACAATCTCCCCCTTTTTGATGATGACAAAAATATTGAGTTTGTTCATGATTGATTAGTGAATTTATTTTGTTTTCATAGTTAGGCTTAGGCTCCCCCTTAATGAGGTAGCTCCCCCTATGAAACTTAATTAATTATCTCATCACAATCATAGACAATCATAGAACTATCATAGAACTATAAAATTCTCCCCCTTTTTTGTTATCAACAAAAAGATAGAGAATCATAAACATTCATTCAAATTTCATTCATTCATTGAAATAGAGAAATAGAGAATTCATTTCATTCAAAGGTCTAGTACATCAAAATGTTCAATACATTGATTTCAAAATGAAAGCATAATTAAAACTTCAGTACAAAACAAGATTGAAACTCTAGTAACTCAAAAATGAGTTCTTACAATTCTAGTTAGATGATCAACTATATTTTTCATTCCTTCAGATTGAATTTAACATAATCCTTGAGTTTTTCATCAACAAAGGTGCACGCACTCTGAATTTTGTCTTGAAGCTCTGCGTTGCTCTTTGCATATGTCTCTCCATCTCCACATATATCCTTAAGTTCTTCAAAAATATTCTTGAGATCACTACTTAAGGATGCCGATGAAGAGCCGATAGTGGATTCAATCTTTGAAATACGATCATCAAGAGAATAAAGAGTCTCTCTCAAATGCATAAATTTATTCTCAAAATCAGTTTTAAGCTTATCAGATTGATCTTCAAGTAAGGCTTTGATTTGCATAATTTGTTGATCTGAAAAACTAGCAGAAGATGAAGTTTGAACAAAGTTGGAACTGGGGCTGGAGCAGAGGCAGAAATCAAAGGGCTCGGAGGTGCAGGCGAAGATGTCTAACAGAGGGTCCTGCAGCCTCAGTATCTGTAGCTCTATCTTCTGTCACTCCTTTCCTTTCCCATTACCATTCTTTTTGATAAACCCCATCCGATGAATTGTTGCCAGACTATAAAATCAGTGTGTCTTAAGATTCTTCATAGGTTCATTATCAGAAATCACCACACCTTGGCTTCGAAAAATCATAGTAAGGATCATCCCATAAGGCAGACTTGATTTTCTTTTCCCTCCACAATCTGCTATGTACCACAGAATCATGCTGGGAAGATTGATAGGCTTGCCTGTCACTATGGCATCCATTACAAAGACATCTCTCTCCGAACATAGTCAAATCTACCAGTTTTAGGAAATAGAATCCTACTGCAGATATTGTGTAGTAATCTCAACTCTAAAGATAGCTGATTAGCAAATACCTCTTCAAATCCAACCACATCCCTGTTTAATAATCTGGATAAAGCTGGGCGCGGTCATCAGAAGAAAAGGTGAAGTGCCAGACAAGGGTAAATTCAACAATCTAGACAAAATCTCAGCGGTAACAGATAATCTGACTCCTCTCACATTGCTAATAAGCCCATGGTCTCCTCTAGACAATTCTTGTAAAATTCTTTAACCAATGAGGGATAAGTCGGGCACTCAAGAGAACAAACTTTCTCCCAACCCATCTCGATTAACTGTCTCCCAACAAGAAAGCCCTCATTCTCAAACAATTCAAAATCCACCTTCCTACCCGTAGTAATTATCCTATCCGCTAGACGATCTACCTGGGAAGACGTGGCAGCAGGTGTAGCAGTTGGAGTAGAAGCAGATGAAGTGGAGTCCGAGCTTGGAGAAGGTTCCCGCACCGGACGCTTCACCGTTTCTTCACGGAGCGTTTCCGCTTGATGCCACCCGCCACAACGCTAGATCCTCTAGTTTTAGGTGCCATTTGATGATTGGAGGTGATAATCAGGGATTATTGGAGTTTGGAGGGTTTGGAGAGAGCGTGGAGAGAGTATTTTGATGATTGGGGTCGAAAGAAATGAGCGACGAGTCGACTCTGCCCTAGAAAAATCAATTTGGGACCACCTCGAGTCGGCTCGCGCAAACCCGGGTGTCGACTCGGCACAGACACAGAAAGGCCGTCCCGACATGGAGTCGACTCGCGCCTAGAGGGGTCGACTCGAGAGTTTCAGTTGAAACTGGGAGTCGACTCCGATACGCATCGAGTCGGCTCCGAGACCATTTCAGACCAAAAACATGAAATTTCTGAAATGTGTCCGGAAAATGATCATAAAATTGATAAATAATCATTGGATATGAGTGAATCAATTAGATATGAATTCTAGATAAGATTTCCTTAAGGATTGAGGATTTGAAAGAATCTTAGATAAAATTTCCTTAGGGGTTTCAAATTCATTCTAAAGGATCACAAATACCTAACTCTCCTCTAAGATAACAGAATCTCTCTTCATTTAAAGGTTTAGTGAATATGTCAGCTAATTGTTCTTCAGTGTTAACATAATCAAGACATATTTCATTATTTGCTACATGTTCTCTTATAAAATGATATCTATTTCTATGTGTTTAGTTCTTGAATGTTGAATTGGATTTTTGTTAGATTAATTGCGCTAGTGTTATCACATCTTATGGGTGTTTTATCAAGTGTGATACCATAGTCTTCAAGTTGTCGCTTAATCCATAGGATTTGCGCACAGCAACTTCCAGCTGCTACATATTCAGCTTCAGTAGTTGATAATGCAACTGAATTTTGCTTTTTGCTAAACCATGTGATTAAGTTACTTCCTAAGAAATGGCATGCACCACTTGTGCTTTTTCTATCTAATTTACATCCAGCATAATCAGAATCTGAATATGCAATTAGGTTTAATGTGGAGTCTCTAGAATACCATAAACCTACATTTTTTGTTCCACTTACATATCTTAGTATTCTTTTAACAGCTATTAAATGTGATTCTTTAGGTTCAGATTGAAATCTAGCACATAAACATACTGAAAACATAATATCTGGTCTACTTGCTGTTAAATAAAGAAGGGATCCGATTATACCTCGATAATACTTTTGATCAACCTTTTTACCTTCTTCATCTTTGTCCAGCTTGCATGAAGGACTCATTGGAGTTCCGAGGGGTTTCATTGATTCCATACCAAACTTTTTGAGTAGTTCTCTTGTGTATTTGTTTGGTTGATAAAGATTCCCTCTTTGCTTTGTTTGATCTGGAGTCCAAGGAAGAAGTTGAGTTCTCCCATCATGCTCATCTCGAATTCTCCCTGCATCAACTTTGCAAATTCTTGACAAAGAGAATCGTTAGTAGCACCAAAAATAATGTCATCTACGTATATTTGTACTACAAGTAAATCTTTACTTTTTCTTTTCAAAAATAAGTTTTATCAACATTTCCTCTTGTAAAATCATTTTCTATTAAGAATTTACTTAACCTATCATACCAAGCTCTAGGTGCTTGTTTCAAACCATATAAAGCTTTGTGCAATTTAAAAACGTGATTTGAAAACTCGTGATCTTCAAAACCTGGTGGTTGTTCTACATAAACTTCTTCATTAATAAATCCATTTAAAAATGCGCTTTTTACATCCATTTGAAATAAGTTAAAATTCATATGACATGCAAATGCAAGTAATAGCCTAATGGCTTCTAATCTAGCTACAGGTGCAAAGGTTTCATCAAAATCAATACCTTCCTCTTGATTATATCCTTTAGCAACCAATCTAGCTTTGTTTCTAATTACTATGCCATTTTCATCTAGTTTATTTCTAAAAACCCATTTTGATCCTATTACTGAATGATTTTTAGGTCTTTCAACTAAAGTCCAAACATTATTTCTTGTAAATTGATTTAGTTCTTCTTGCATTGCTAACATCCAATTATTATCTTTTCAGCTTCTTCTATAGTTTTAGGTTCAATTTGTGATACAAATGCAAGATGATTACTAATATTTCTCATGTATGATCTAGTTCTTATTCCTTGAGATGGATCGCCTATAATCAATTCCTTGGGATGACTATGAGCATATCTCCAGTCTCTTGGAAGATCTATCATTATGATCAATATTGACATCATCGTCCTTATGTGAATCATCATCTTTAGCTTCTTGCTCATGATCAGAAGATACTTCAATATTAAGTTTTTCAAGATCTTTTTCAATTATGTTTGTATCTTCCTCATCATCAATCTTTTCAGATCCAGTTGCTAAAGATTCATCAAAAACTACATGAATGGATTCTTCAACTACTAAGGTTTTCTTGTTAAAGATTCTATATGCCTTACTAGTTGTTGAATAACCTAGAAAAATTCCTTCATCAGATTTAGCATCAAATTTTCCTAAGTTGTTTTTACCATTATTATGAATGAAACATTTACATCCAAATGCATGAAAGTATTTTATATTTGGTTTTCTTTCATTCCATAATTCATAAGGTGTTTTCTTTAATATTGGTCTTATTAAAGCTCTATTTAAGATGTAACATGCTGTGTTAATTGCTTCCGCCCAAAAATACTTTGGTAAGTTGCTTTCACATAGCATGGTACGGGCCATGTCTTCTAGAGTCCTATTTTTCTTTCAACTACACCATTTTGTGTGGAGTCCTAGGGGCTGAAAAATTATGATTAATTCCATTTTCAGTGCAGAAATTTTCAAATAAGTGATTTTCAAATTCTGTTCCATGATCACTTCTTAGAGATACTATAGTAGTGTTTTTCTCATTTGTGACTTTCTTGAAGAATTTCAGGAATATCGAGAAAGTCTCATCTTTGTGAGCTAAAAACATTACCCAAGTATATCTAGAATAATCATCTACAATCACTAGACCATATTTCTTTCCTCCTAGACTTGTGGTTCTAGTTGGTCCAAAAGGTCCATGTGAAGTAGCTCTAGTGCCCTAGAAGTTGAAACAATGTTTTTAGATTTAAAAGAACTTCTAGTTTGTTTTCCAAATTGACATGCATCACATATTTTATTATTTTCAAAATCTAGTTTAGGTAATCCTTTAACTAAATCCATTTTAATTAGTTTTGAAATAAGGTGTGTGCTTGCATGACCTAATCTACGATGCCACAACCAACTAATTTCATTTATGTTAGCATTGTCAGCAATTAAGCAATGATCACTCAAAGATAATTTTTCTAAGTCAACTAAGTAAACATTGCCATGTCTATAACCAGTAAATACAATGCTATCATCAATAGAATTAGTTACAGTGCATATAGAAGATTTAAATGAAACATTAAAGTTTTTATCACATAATTGACTTATACTAATTAGATTATGCTTCAAACCATCAACATAAAGTACATTATCAATAAATATAGATGGAGTTATGCGAACTTTACCAAGGCCCATAATTTGACCTTTACCGTTATCGCCAAACGTCACAACTCCACCTTTCTTTTCTTCTAGGGTGATGAATTCATCTTTGTCACCCGTCATATGTCTTGAGCAGCCACTATCAAGGTACCACTTTTTCTTTGATCTTTTGGCTACAAGACATTCCTGCAACATAATTTAAACTTTATGTTTAGGTACCCAAGCTTTCTGGGTCCTTCATGGTTAGCAGCAATAAAAATTGTTCCTTTCGGAACCCATATTTTCTTAGCTTTAACATTTAACTTGTTGTTATTATTTAACGTTTTGCATTCAAATGATTTATGACCTTTTTCATTACATTTAAAACAAGTTATATTACTTTGGTTGGCTTTTATAAAAATATTCTTTAAGATTTTTGTTTCCTTAATGTGTTATATCCTAAACCTGCTTTGTCAAAAACAGCTTTTTGACTATCTAAATCATGTTAAGTTTAGTTGAACTTAAAGTGAATTTCTCAACAATGTCTTTATATTTTTTAACATCTTTCTTAAGAGAGTCATTTTCTTTAGCTTGCTGTTCTTTATCTAAAGCTAAAGTTTCTATTGATCTTTTAAATCTTTAGTTGAGTTTTTAGTTTCAGATTTTAACAAATCTATTTCTTGATTAAGATTATCTCTTTCTTTCTAAGTTCTTCTTTTTCATTAGTTAAGTTCTTAACTTCTAAAGCTAATTCATTTTTACTTTTAGCTAAACTAATATTCATTTTTCAAAAACTTATACTTCTTTTTCAAGATTTAAAATCAATCATAAGTTCATTGAAAGCCTCAAACATTTCATCAAATGTAAATTCATCATTTGTTTTCAGAACTTACCTCATTGTCGTTGTCGTCGTCGTTGGCCATGAAGCAGATATTGGCAACTTCCTTTTGTTCTTCTTCTTCGGAGGAAGATTCATCAGACCATGTTGCCATGTATGCTTTCTTCTTTTTCTTGTAGGCCTTTTTCAGTAAAGGACAATCATATCTAAAATGCCCTGGCTTTTTACACTCATAACATACTAAGGGCTCTTTCTCTTTTCCTTTCTCCTTTTTTTTCTTTTCTTTTTCTCCTTCATTTTTGCTCCAAATTTCTTTTTATGGAAGGGCCTTTTTCTCATAAATTTCTGAATTTTTGGCCAAGAGAGCAGTTTCATCATCATCTCATCATCATCACTGCTGCTCTTCCATTTCTGCAGCTTTGAGGGCAAGGTTTTCTTCTTTTTGTTTCCTCCTCAACATGCTGCTTCATTGAAGCTCGTGGGTCATTAGGATCCTAGAAGCTCCTCTAAGGTAGTGCATTGAGGTCTTTGCTTCTTGGATGGCAGTGACTTTTGCTTCCCACGATCTTGGTAGTGACCTAAGAATTTTGCGAACAAGATCAGCATTAGTATAAACTTTTCCAAGACTTTTCAAACCATTCACAATATCAGTGAATCTAGTGAACATGCATGTGATGGTTTCAGTTTGTTCCATTGTAAATAATTCATATTTATGAACCAAAATATTTATCTTTGATTCTTTTACTTGGTTTGTTCCTTCATGAGTAATTTCCAACCTATCCCAAATTTCTTTTGCGGAATTACAAGTTGAGATTCGGTTGAATTCATTTGAGTCTAAGGAACAATATAAATATTAATGGCTTTAGCATTTAGTTGTGCCATTCTCCTATCATTATCATTCCAATCCCTTTCGGGTTTAGGAACAATAGTGCCATCAATAAGGTGTGTGGGTGTACTAGGTCCATTTATTATTACTCCCCACAATTCATAGTCAGAAGCTTGAATGAATATTCTCATTCTAGCTTTCCAATATGAATAGTTGGTTCCATTAAATAAAGGAGGTCTATTCGTAGAATGACCTTCAGCAAAACTTGAACCACTTTGTGTTGCCATAATGGATCTTTAGCCCTTGATCGTGAGATCAAATTCTAAATGAGCACTTGCTCTGATACCAATTGTTGGCCCAGATGGCAACCCAAGAGGGGGGGGTGAATTGGGTTCTTAAAAATTTAAGACTTTTTAACTTTAATTGATTAGTTAGCAAGATGTGCAAGTGAGATAACTAAAAGCAATACACAAGCAAATAATAAAGAGAGATAGAGAAGAGAAAATAGCACGGCAAACACAAGATAATTTTATAGTGGTTCGGTGCAACCAACACCTACGTCCACTCCCAAGATTCACTTGGGTCCACACTATAATCTCTCTAGATTACAGCCGAGTTGTTTTCCAAGCTCACAACTCAAACTTGTTGTTTTCCGGGTGCACAACGAACCCAGCTGGTTTTAACTCGGGCTTACCAGCACAAAACCCTACACGTTGTTTTTCACGGGCTCACAACTAACCCAACACAAGCACTCCGGCTTGTAACGAGGTATACCAACCTCCACTGATTCAATCCACTGATTGAATCAGCAAACAAAAAATAAAAGTGTTTGAAATAAATGCTCCCCTTGAGCAAATATACAAATGAAGTACAAAATAAAAAAGGTTAGAAAAGCCTGATAGTATTGCAGATGGTAGTGGCTTGGGCTTTCTTCCTTCTTCTCTTTAACTCCTCTTGAAGTGTTGAATCACGCCTCAGCAGATTCTTGACCGTTGAAGACTTTGGAGTTGAGATGAAGCTTTTTCCTCTTTTGAAAATCCTCCGATTTGACCTTTGAAATGCTTTGGATTTTCTTCTCTTGTGGATTGATGAGAAGGAGCAGACGAAACTTCCTCTTGGATTTCACTCCTTTTGAATCACTCTTCTTTGAGCTAAATGATTTTTCCAATATGCTCTGTTTTTCCCTCTTTTCAAAGATATTCTTTTCTCTCTTTTTGATTTTCTCTTGTTTTGATTTGAAAAGAGCTCCTCTATTTATAGAATCTGCAAAAATATATCCGTTAGAGACAAGGAAAAATAGCCGTTATTCAAAAATCTTACCGTTGGGGCTGATGTGTCATCGTTAAAAATCGCGCCCAGATTTGCGGAGTCGACTCGAGCTTTTGAGTCGGCTCGAGCTCGATTACCAAAAATAGAAATTTTAAAAATTAGGGGTCGACTCGCGAAAATAAGTGTCGACTCCTGAAAGTCGGGAGTCGACTCGAGAAAGGGGGTCGACTCGCGAAGTGCTCAGAAAAACACTTTCTGGTGTCTGAGCGGAGTCGACTCGCACAGTCCAGGAGTCGGCTCGACAGAATCAGGGGTCGACTCGAAAACAAGGGTCGACTCGACACAGATGCACATTTCTGTACACTGAGCGGAGTCGACTCTGAAACTCAGGAGTCGGCTCCGGAACGTATCAAAAATCAGAAACTTTTCTGATTGACATTTAAAATCGTTCCAGATTCATTTTAATTCAATGTTTTGACTTGAATACAATAAAATTAACATTTAGAATTGATTCAAGAACTAATCCAAAAACTTTTGATTAAAACATGAATTATAAATTTCTTTTTGAAAGTTTGAATATTAAGCTTAAAGTTACTTTCAAAATTGATTAAAGTTAAACTTGAGCATTCTATTGATTGTTCAAAATAAATTTGTTGCTCATTTATAAACTCATTACATCCTTTAATAAACTCAATGGTTTTTAGTAATCATCAAAATCAAAAGGATTGGATCATATAATTTTTCTATAATCTTCCAACACCTAGTAACTTGGTAAGCTTCTTCTAAATCATGTACCCTTCTTAGGTAGAGTTCTCTTTGAATATCTGCTCTCAGGCCATACCTAAATTTGGATAGGGTGACTTACTCAGACTGAACGATATTATACCTCATGGTATACTTTTGGAATATAGCAATGTATTCATTCACAGTTTTACTACCCTGAATTAATCCCTGCCACTGGTCCAATAGGCTCTGTTCATACAATGTGGGGACATAATTGGACCTAAGTCTAGCCTTCATGGCGTGCTAGGTGACTATGGGGTCTCTACCCTCTAATAATTGCCTTCGCTCTAAAGTGGCCCAGTATAACCTAGCATGTCGTACTAACTTGAGCTTGGCAAACTTAAACTTACGCTCTTCAGACATGTCATACCAGTCAAAGTACTGGTCCATCCCTTCCTCCCAATCTAGGTAGTCCTTAGGGTCCATAGAGCCATCGAAAGTAGGTGCTTCAAGTCTGACACTTCTAAGGGCTCTTTCTTCTTGGTCTACTGCCTCATGATTGGGTCTTCTAGGGAGGACATCTAGGACTGGATCAGATCAAAGTGGTCTCCTAGGGTTTGGCCTTATGTAGAGGTCAGGCTGTTGGGCTCTCCTAGGATGAGGTGAGGTCTCATGATCAGACTCAATGTGGGGCTCACGGGCTTCTTCTAGAATGCCCAACCTAGTTTTGACTTGATCAAACCTGGACCCTAATCTAGCCTCAGATTGCTTGATGTCTTGGTTCATTCGGGCTAGTTGTTCAGTGATGATCCTTAAGTAATCATCAATGCTTTGATTAGCCATGGGTTTAGCCTGTAATGAAGGTGATGATGGGCGAAAAGGTGCTCCTGATCTAGTGCACATGCAAGCACAATCAGCATACAGGACTCAGACTGACTCGGACTATGGTATGCTAGACCTAGTCATCCAGAGTAAAGGATTTGGCTTAATGCAAGCCAATCTAACAGTAACTCTTCAATTGGCCAGTTGGACAGGTGGAAGGGGAGAGCTCGTCCCGCAAATTGCAGGTGCCTAATTAGAATAACCCCAACACTCTGCCTAAGTCGTTTGATATTTGACCTCCCTTCTAGACACCAATTTCAGAGCACATGCCAAATTGATTTGTACTAGTCTCCTCTAGTACACTAAACCAATTGTTGGTGTTCCTAGCCCTCTAGGGAAAATGTCAATTAAGTTGCTACTCAGTTTTAGATTAGAGGCTTGGGATCGAAATGCATGGGTGGTTGTTTTGGGCCAAGGAAGGGGTCTCAATCCCTCCCTTATCTGACATCAATGAAAGCCCTTAAGAGTAATTTAATGCAGATGATGACATGTAAAACACAAACCCTAATCTAGAAATCTATAAATAGCAATAAATCTCAGATATTTTTTATTTTTTTCATAGATCGAATTAAATTCTCAAAATATAACAAAAAATACTTTAAATTATAACAAATCTAGAGAAATAAATTTCATAATTTTTTGATGTGTATGTAGGTAGAAAAATTCAATTAACAGATAATATATTGATAATAACGTTAATAGCCTAAGAGAGATTCAGAAAAATTCATAGTAAATCCGCACGTGAAACAGTTCCAAAAAAAAAATAAAGAAGAAGGACGCCGAGGCTAAGAAGCCCCGGTAGGGCTTGCTCTCCTACAATAAAGTTACTAGTAGATTAGAAGGGTGTACTGGCAAGAGGGAAAAGATCAAAGTGTTGAAGGGGTTGCTCTGCCTGGCGAATGCGCCTAGATGACCAAGCCTTGAGCCCACAGATCTTCGGCCAAGTATCCGCTGACCTGGATGATGATCACCTTGAATCCTGGATTCGTGGCTACTGAGAGATCTGCAAGATCACCATACAAGGGTTAAAGAATAATAGAGAAAATTTAGAATAGAGGCAAAGAGACAAGGAAAGAGTAGAAAAAGGGGAGGGTGGCCAAGGGCTCTTGGGCATCCACTATTGGAAGACAAAGGTGGCGGCCAGGTTTCTCCTAGAGACTTGGGATGTTGGCACGCACAGGAGGAGGAAAACAAGAGCACCAGAGAACAAATTAACAAAAATCACAATAACTCAAAACTTGGATTGATTAATAATAAAAGATACATCATTCATACAAGAGAGTCTCTTTTATAGAACAAGAGACTTGGGGCCCAAGAAAATACAGATATGGAAAAGAGAAAAAGAAAAAAAGGTGCCCTAATCAAATTTAGCATGAAATCTACAGCGTCCAGATGAGAAAGGTGATCTTCTAGATGCAATTAGCGACAGCTGGATTCAGCATAAATCTGTGGCGTCCAGATGAGGCAGATGATCTTCTAGATATGATTGAGATGCAATCAGTGGCAGCTTAATTTGGCATGAAATCGGCATCGGCCAGATGAGAAAAATGATCATCCAGATCGGAAAGGTTGCTTGCTCTGCTAAGTATCATGTGGGCTGCTTGTAGTAGGTGTGGCACCAACTTAATTTAGCAGCTGCTTGTCCGACTGTGATGGCCTTGTCTTCTACTCCAATATGATGTCTCCTCTTGTAAGCTGATAAACTTACTATAGGACTCACATTAAAATAAACTGAGCTGGATAGGATTCAATTTAGAATAAAATGAACTGGACGGGACTCAAAATAAACTAAACTTTATTTCTCAACTTAAGACTTGAATCATAACTAATCAGATATCCACAGAGGGTTAAGAATCCTCTACTTAATCCTGGTGCCCGCACCAAAAATTTTTATTCAAGCACTTGATTATATTTATGGAGCATCATAGTCAATGGACCTCACACACCCACTATTAAATCTGATGATATTGTTATTCCCAAATCGAAGACGGAATGGGATATGCTTGATAAGAAGATGGCTTAGCTAAATGCTAAAGCTATGAATATTTTATATTGTTCATTAGATGCTAATGAGTTTAATTGTATTTTTACTTGCTGTTGTACTAAAAAATATGGGATAGATTAGAAGTTACTCATGAAGGTACTAATCAAGTTAAAGAATCCAAAATAAATATGCTTGTGCATAAGTATAAATTATTTAAAAATAGATTCTACTGAAAATATTACTGATATGTTTACAAATATTACTGACATCATTAATGGGCTAAAAACCTTAAAAAATCTTATACTAATGGTGAACTTGTTAGAACAATTTTGAGATCCTTGCTTAGGTCTTGGAAGGCTAAGGTCACTACAATACAAGAAGTCAAGGACCTCAATACTCTATCATTGGAAGAACTGGTTGGGTTACTAATCACTCATGAGCTACAATAGTGATAACACCTTGATGAGGATGAGTTTAAGAAGAAAAGAATAATGGCACTGAAGAGTGCTACACTAAATGAAGAAAGTGAAGTAAGCACTAGTGATAGTGAGGAAGATGAGGAGATGGCTCTTATCACTCAAAATTTAAGAAATTCATAAGGAAGAAAAAATTTGAAGGAAAAAGGAGACAATTTGTGAAAGGGAAGATAGTAAAGAAAATAATAAAGATCAGCCCCTTATATGTTATGAATGTAAAAAGCTGGGTCATTTTAGATATGAATGCCCTTTATTAAAGAAAGGTCCCAAGAAATTTAAGAAGAAAGCAATGATTGCCACTTGGAGTGATAGTAATGAATCAAGCTCCGAGAAGGATGAAAAGAATAAGGAAGCCAACCTATGCTTCATGGCATACAATGAAGAGGTAAGCCCTAATTTATTAGATGATTTTACTTTTGAAGAATTGCATAGTGCATTTTATGAATTAGTTGATGATTTTGCTAACTTAAGTTCTAAAAACAAAGAATTGAAAAATCAAGTCAAAAACTTAAGTTTTGAAAAACAAAAACTTTCAAAGGAAAATGAATCTTTGCTTCAAGAAAATAAAGACTTGAAGAATGAAGTAGATAGATTAAGACCTATAGTAGAGAAGTTTACTATGAGCTCAAATAAATTAGAAATGATTCTAAATAATCAAAGAGCAATTTACAACAAAATTGGTCTCGGATATGATACTACGAAGAAACAAAAATTCTTGAAAAATATTTTCATGCATGCTAGCAATTCTAAAAAAGTACATGCTTTAAATGTGAAAAACCTAGTCATAAAGCATATTTATGTCTCACACACAATATTAAGAAAATATGGGTTCCAGAACCAGGCTGATTAACCTAAAGGACCCAAGAAAGCTTGGGTACCTAAAATAAAGACTTGACATTATGGATGCAGGTGTGTCCTGCAACCCAAGCAACTAAAAGAAAATGGTATTTAAATAGCAGGTGTTCAAGACACATGACTGGTGATGAATCATAATTCATCACTTTGGAAGCAAAAGATGGAGGAGTAGTTACCTTTGGTGATAATGGCCAAGGCAAAATTATTGACACTGGTAAAATTGGTATAATTCCTCATGCATTTATTGATAATGTCTTGCTTGTAAATGGTTTGAAACATAATTTATTAAGTATTAGTCAATTGTGTGATAATGGTTTTAAAGTTATTTTTGAATCATCTTTATGCATTGTTACTAATCCTACTGATAATTTAAACTTATTGGTTATAGGCATGGTAATGTTTACATTTTGATTTGAATGATTTGAATGATCAAAATTTTGATTGTCTAGTTGCCATGAATGCTAAAATTGATGAAACTAGTTGGTTATGGCATCATAGGCTTGCACATGTCAGCATGGACTTGCTTTCAAAATTAATCAAAAACAATTTAGTCAAAGGTTTGCCAAAATTAAATTTTGAAAAAGATAAGATTTGTGATGCATGTCAATTCAAAAAAAAACTAGAGTTTCATTCAAATCTAAAAATATGATTTCAACCTTTAAACCTTTAGAACTTTTGCATATGGATTTATTTGGACCAACTAGAACCACAAGTCTAGGCGATAAACGTTATGGTTTTGTGATTATCGATGATTTCTTGTGTTTTACTTGGGTTTTATTTTTAACAAGTAAAGATGAGGCATTTGCAGCTTTTCTAAACTCTTTAGAAAAATAACAAATAAAAAAGGTCTTCAAGTTTTATCAATTAGAAGTGATCATGGAAAAGACTTTGAAAATCAACACTTAAAAATTTTTATAATGAATATGGAATTGACTATAATTTCTCTATTCCTAGGACTCTCAACAAAATGGTGTTGTTGAGAGAAAGAATAGAACTCTTGAAGAAATGGCTAGAACCATTCTGTGTGAAAGTTATCTCCCAAAAATTTTTGGGCTCAAGCTATTAATGCAGCATGTTATGTTTTAAATCATGCTTTGGTTAGGTCGATTTTGAAAAAGACCCCCTATGAACTTTGGAAAGAAAGAAAACCTAACATTGGATATTTTCATATTTTTGGTTGACAATGTTTTATTCTAAATAATGGTAAATCAAGTCTTGATAAATTTGATGCTAAATCAGATGAAGGAATATTTCTCGGTTACTCAACTTCTAGTAAAGCATACAAGTTCTTAACAAGAAAACCTTAGTAGTAGAAGAATCAATTCATATTGTTTTTGATGAGACTAATGATCTTTCATCAAGAAAAAGAGAGGTAACTGATGATGCAGATATCCTTGAAGATGGAGTAAGAGAGCTTATAATAAATGAGAAGGAAAGGAAAGATGATCATGTCAGCCAAGAAAATGGCACTGATCCAATTCAACAAACTGAACTTTAAGGTAATCATGGACTTGATAAGGAATGGAGGTAAGCTTATAATCACCCTGAAGAATTAATCTTAGGTGATCCATCATATGATGTTAGGACTAGGTCATCATTTAGATATGCTTATATTAATTTAGCTTTTATTTCACAAATAGAGCCTAAATGTTATGAAGATGCTAAAAATGATATAGACTGGATAAATGCTATGCATGATGAACTTAATCAATTTGAATAGAATAATGTTTGGACACTAGTTGATAGGAAAATAATCATCCTGTTATAGGAACTAAATGGGTATTTAGAAATAAATTAGATGAACATGGCAATGTCATTAGAAATAAAGCAAGATTAGTAGCAAAAGGATATAGTCAAGAAGAAGAAATTAATTTTGATGAAACATTTGCGCCTGTTGCTAGATTAGAAGCAATTAGATTACTTCTTGCATTTGCATGCTTCATGGACTTTAAATTATATCAAATGGATGTTAAGAGTGCATTTCTTAATGGATATATTGTTGAACAAGTATTTGTTGAACAACCACCTAGTTTTGAAAATTACTTGCTTCCAAACCATGTATTCAAACTGAACAAGGCTTTATATGGCTTGAAACAAGTACCTAGGGCTTGGTATGATAGATTGAGAAAATTCTTGATTAATAATAACTTCATTAGAGGAAATATTGATACAACACTGTTTATTAAAATAAAAAATGAAAATATGTTGATTGTACAAATATATGTTGATGATATAATTTTTGGTGCTACTAATGACTCCTTATGCTAAGACTTTGCTAAGCTTATGCAGAGAATTCAAGATGAGCATGATGGAAGAATTAAACTACTTTCTTGGACTTCAAATTAAGCAAAGTAGGAAGGGATCTTCATTAGCCAAACCAAGTACACCAAAGAAATTTTGAAGAAATTTGGCATGGAGATGTCAAAAAGTATTGGTACCCCTATGAGCTCTTCTTGTAAATTAGATTCTAGTAGTACTGATAAATCAGTTGATATAAAATATTATAGAGGCATGATAGGATCTTTATTGTACTTAACTATTAGTAGACCGACATATTATTTAGTGTTTGTATGTGTGCTAGGTTCCAAGCTAATCCTAAAGAATCTCACCTAATTACGGTTAAAAGAATCCTTAAATATTTAAATAGTACTAAAAACTTAGGATTATGGTATGATAAACAATCAAGCATAGACTTAATAGGTTACATTGATTCTGATTTTGCTGGATGTAAATTGGATAGAAAATCTACTAGTGAAACTTGCCAATTTCTAGGGGTTAACTTAATCTCTTGGTTTAGTAAGAAACAAACTTCTGTATGCTGTCCACTACTAAGGCTGAATACATTTCAGTTGGAAGTTATTGTGCTCAAATCTTGTGGATTAAGAAACAACTAGAAGATTATGGCAACAAACTTAACGACATTCCCATAAAATGTGATAATACTTACGCCATAAATTTAACTAAAAATCCTATCCAACACTCTAGGACAAAACATATAGAAATTAGACATCGCTTCATTAGAAATCATGTTAATAATGGTGATGTGGTGCTTGAGCATGTATGTACTAATAAGCAACTCACTGATATTTTCATAAAAACCCTTGATGAATCTAAGTTTTATGAAATTAGAAGGACCTAGATATGCTAGACCCTTCAATTTAGCAAGCTGCTATTATTGTTTGATTTTTATACTCTTCTGCACTTATGATCTTTGCATGAAACTTGATCCATATGAAACCTTATCAACTTATCTTTAGGATCCTTATTTTCTTTGGACTATCAAGATCATCTATGAATTATTCGGCCAAGATATTTGAGTGCCTATTCCTTTTTATGCATTTTAAACCCTGAACTATTAAAAATACCCATGGAATACCTCTGGCCAACCAGCCGGCCAACCAACTATTGGTATTAGCCACAGTAACAAGGGATTTAGGTTCAATTAAGGCATGAACGGGCAACAATTATCATTATTTTTCACTTGGTATCAGCTTGATTTGAAATTGGTATCAGTAACGACAAGTTTGTTTTTCAACAAGTGGAATCAGTTTGTTTTTCAGTTGTATCAGTAGTTTTTCAGTGGTATCATCTTCTTCAACAAATGGTGATGGGGCTACTTGACCCTATGGGCAATAAAGACAATAATTTTGGATGGCATCCTCTCGGGATAGCAATTTCTAGACAACTTTTCTGGCTTAATTCCTAGGCGGCCTCGCTGGTCTACTCGGCTTTCTTTTGAAGGACGCAATGGGCATTTAATTTGTCCACATTGCTCCCAACTACAACAAGTGTCTCTTCATAATGAAAGAGAACAAAAGGAAAAAGGGCCACGTTGCGTGGGTTCTCAAAGGGCCACCTTCCATCATTAATGTCTGGTGGTCGAGTCATGGTAACGGTCATAATGACTTGAAGAGCAATTAATGGAATAGAGTGTCACGGACATCTCGCCTCGGCACTCCAAGTCGGCCTCGTCACGTGCATCCACTTGCTCTAAGGCATTTATTGCCTTATTCTCTCTGTATTAAAGCATTTATGGCCTCAAAGGCCACGAGCATCCACTTGCTCAAAGGCATTTATTGCCTTATTCTCTCCCATGTATTAAGGCATTTATGGCTGCCATGTTAGCCCCCTCGCCTCGGCTTTTTCCTTTGGCCATGAACAGCTTCGGCCTCCGCTTTTTCCTTCGGCCATGAACAGCTTCGGCTCGGCCTCGACTTTTTCCCCTATGGCCTCGGCCTCAACCCTCGGCCTATTCCCCTCGGCCATGAACAGTGTCATGCACGTGAACAGTGTAAGCACATGAACAATGCCTTGCATGTGAATAGTGCTATACAAGCACTCCATAATTAATGCTCTACGAGGGACAACTGGCTTCAATCCAAACGTCATCTTCTGCCCCAATGGCTGCACCTTGGGGCCCACGTGACTAACTTTATCACCATCGCTGTTCACGCAGACTTCCACGTGGCCTGCCAACCCGTTTCTCTTTTTCCAAGATCACGGGCGGTTACTGATATACTATGGGCCATTGCCGATACTTATGGCACACGTTTAGCAGCTGTGCGCCTACCTACGGAGCCGATCTTAATGAAAGATATGATTCGGCTGTTATCAATAAAGGGTAAGAGGAACCCCCGAATAGGTATATAAAGGCCCTGACCCCCAATGAGGGGGGGACTCAATCTCTACTCTCTCATTCAGATCCTGTTCTTCAAATCGTTGACTTGAGCATCGGAGGGTCCCGCCGGAACCATCAGTCTGAGACTTTTCTTGCAGGTTCCCGGTTGAAGGAGGCAGTCCCTGTCATTCCTCTGAAGGCCTACGAAACATTTCTATCGCCTGACACTCCTCAAAAGTGATTTGGAAGCAACATATTGGAGCACTAGAAGGGGGCGGTCATCGATGCTAGTTTGCAGATCCTCATCCCCCTTTATCAAAATGATGGATCATAAAGATGGTGATAACCCAGATCCAAGAAGCTTTCGCCAGTTATGCTGGGAGGCACCTTCAACAGGCTGAGCAACAGAAGGCCAGTTTTCGTCCTACCATCCCCACTGATGGGGCCAGTTAATGTTAGTGTATGCCCTAGATCCAATTGGATTGAATGCTGTATACATTCTATGAATACAAATCAAATAAAATGTTTCTTTATCTATCCAGATGTCTTTTATTTGATATATTTGTCTGTGAGATAAAGTCCAAAAGAATGTGAACCATGCATATGAAATTTATAATAGAGATTACAAATTGTGAGATTCAAATTGCACGTTATGGTTCGATTCTTTAAACTTCCTAGTCAATGTGTAGATGGAACTGGACACCATTAAACACCGTGAGACTAGCACACATTGCATATCCTCACCCTTGGGGTAAGCAGCTGATTTCATAAGCTGAAGTATGTAGATACTTGAATAGGTATGTCGATGCTCGTTATTGTAATGATGCATTGGATGACCCGTACAGAGATCCCATATGGATACTCTATATAATGTCAATGGTTGATCTCTAATGACGATGGTGTGAGTGATCCTTTGACTTGAGATCTTCATTGCATCTCATGTGTGGAATGTCATGCTTTGACGGCATCCAAACGTCACTCTAGCCACGGATGGCAAATATAGTGTCGATTGGGTATGACATGAAGCACATGAAGATGATGTTTGATCAAGATAGGATTCGTCTCCCTTGATAGAAAGGGTTATATCCCACGGCCACTTGATGGATTAAATTGATTGATAAATCCTTGCAAGGTTGAGTTGGAATTCAAAATGGTTTCGAAGTTCTAATTCATATAGTCAATTTTTCCTGAGATCAAGTAATCAAAGATCAATTACAGGGTTGACATATTCATACCACTAATCTGGGATATGTGACAAAAGGATTTGATCATACGGTAACCGTTCATGGACAGGTATTGATGTCACGTCAACAAAACCTTTAGCAGTTTGGTGGTCATGATGCTTTGCTAGAGGCCTCTCATGATCTATAATCATGTTGTTGAATTAGACAAAGAGTTGTCCAATCATTCCTAGGGTCTATGATTAGGACATGATTATTGCCAACATGTTAAAGGGCCTAATGGGTCACATGCATTAAGAGAATATTGATGAATTAAAATAAGAATTAATTAATTTAATTCAGATAAGATGATCAATTAAATAATTAGGTGAGACCCAATTTAAAGAAGATATAATTATAATGGATATGATCCATTATAATAGAAGGAATGTTAAGAGAAATTATTTGTACATATGATGAACAAATAATTGGATACGATATGACTTGATCCATGTGATGGATGGCTCAGATTATTCAGGTATGGATGTCCAATCTCAGCCATGTGAAGATGGAATCATGCCCATGGGATGAGGCATGATGAATCTCTACGGTTTGATGATGAACACGTATAAATTAGGGCATGTAGTTATGGGATAACCAACTCCTAATTTCAAAGGCTGAGATTGTGACACTGGATTAATCTTACCATGAAAATGGGAGTTTCTTACCATGAAGATAGGAGGAGTTTCTTACCATGAAGATGGAAGGAGTTTCTTACCATAAGATGGGAGTTTCTTACCATAATGATGGGAGTTTCTTACCGAGAGGTCTTCCTCTTTGGAACGTCTCATTTTCAACCTATAAATATAGTTCCTTCCTACCAAGAATAAAAGATTAGACTTTTCTTCAAAGATATCTTCTGTAAGGGATTCAAGAGGCGCTAGCACCCCTCTCTCCCGTGGTGTCATCTTCATACCTTGAGGTCTTCATCCCTTCTTCTCTGCGTGGATCACCGTTAGAGGCCGGACATGTGGATGGCTAGTGGCAGGGATTAACCGGCTTCATCCTCATCTACATCGATAAAGGACTCAGGTATGAATAAAATTAGATTTTATTTGAGATATAATGGATTTGTTCCTAAGGATCCTGGGCATCTGGAAATTTTATATTATACCTTCCGCAATGTTTATATGAATTTGATTCATATTTTGTATACATAATTCCCATCAGTTAACCCTCTGGGCAACGAGAGGAGCATGTTCTGCTCGGCCCCGTCCAAGGCGGCCTCTCATCTTGGTCCCGTCCAAGTCGGTCTCTACTTCTCGGCGCCTCAGGAAGCATGGACCCCACCTCCCAAGCTAGCTTCGATCTCCCCTCCGACTGTCCCCAGGCCTCATCCTCTGTCTCAATAGCCTGGTCCACGGCCGGCTCCGAGCCCGCCTCGGCCTCACGCCAGTCCTCCCCAAGCTGCCAACTCCGGCTCCAACTACAGCCATGTATGGGTCCTTGGTTTTCCTTCAGCATGAAGCTATACAAGTGGCTCCAGGCTTCCAGTCCTGTCCCGGCCTCAACACCAACCCGACAGCCATCCCAGCAGTCTACGACTCCACAGACATCTCCGTTCCTACCTCTCCGTTGTCCCTAACTCTTGGCTCTGTTTGGGTGCGTCTTGGACTCTTGATGTCGTCCCGGTCCTCTATGACCGTCTCCCAACTGCCACCCAGCTCCGGGTCGTCTCCCGATCTTCCAACTTCACTTCCATCTCAAAGATTCCAGAATCCTCCCCCTAACGGAGCTCTCGTCCGAGAAACAGAACAGAGCTCTCGACCCTGGTTCTCCACTCCCAGTTTTCCTCCCAACATCCTATGCGACTAACCGGGTTCTCAGCCTCGTCCGGAGCACAAGGTCTGCCTTGATCCTTCTCATCTTCGTCCCGACCCCCGTTGTTGAGTTGCTGCTCCCTATTTCGGACAACGTGAGAGGGGGGAGCGATGCAGAGGGGTTCCGTGAGGCCATGCACATTTCCAACTGCCCCGCTCGGCACCATCCCTCGGTTCCTTGGTGGTTTTCCTAGATTGAGAGAGCTCTCTCTCTCTCTCATTTAACCGATTCATGGGTGCAATTCCTGGTGAGCTCGGAGCTGGTTGCCAGGGTCTGGAGCATCTTGACCTACAAAAAATCTTCTAGTCGGTAGCCTTCCTGGTAGCTTGGGGAATTGCAGTGAGCTTCGGTCCCTGGCACCCAGCTGCCACCTTGGCCTTCTCCCAGCTCTTGGACGTGTGGCTCGAATGGTGATGGAACTCCACCACGCCCTCTCTCTCTCTCCCTCCTTCACTCTAATTCACATCACTTTAGAGAGTCTGCCATGTGAGTAAATGGCCATGTGTAAGGCTGATGAAGCTAGGCAAAGGGCCCTCCCAGTAACTCCGTCGGCCTTTTACTCCGCTGATATCAACTCCCAGCAATGTCCTCGATGGACTCTCCTAGCTGCTCATCTTCAACGACCGCCAACTATCACGACTTTCCTCAACGGCCTCCAAATATCCCACGACGGTCCCTGGCTTCTCTCCAGCGAGCTCCTCCCTCAATGGCCCGAGTCCAGGCTCCCAGCACGTCCCAGCTCCCGACCTTCTCGAAAGATCCAAAGTTCCGCCTTCCGTGTGGGGAGGCTCCCAGCTTTCCGGTGCCTTCTTCCTACAAGCTCTCGTCGGCCCGGGAGGCTTCCTTTGCCAGCTCCCATCGGCCTGGGAGTCTCCCTCCGCTGCCAGCTCTCGTTGGCCTCGGGAGGTTTCCTTCACAAGCTCTTGTCGGCCTCGGGAGGCTCCCTCCGCTACCGGGCTCCCGTCGGACTCGGGAGGCCTCCTCCGCTGTCGAGCTCCCTTCAGCCATGCAACTTGCTGAGCCCCCCCCTCGGCCGTGCTGCCTTTGTCTCCGTGCAAGCTTCCGGACTCCCCCTCGACTGCTGACCATGGCTCCATGATTTCATCCAACTCCTAAGCTCCTGGTTGGCCACCACCACCTTTTCTCTCTCTGCATGAAACCAGCCTTGGCCTTGGCTCCCCCTCGGCCTCGCCTCCTCCCACAGCTGCCACTCTCGGCCTTAACTGTAACTCGACTACCGCTTTCTCTCTCCGCATGAAACCCGCCTCGGCCTCGGCTCCCCCTTGGCCTCAGCTCCATAGCACTGGCCTCGAACTCCCCTCGGCCTCAGCACCTAGCGCCAAGCTCGCCTCGGCCTCGGCTTTTTTCCTTCGACCATGTACAGCCTCGGCCTCCAGCTTCGTCCCGGTTCTAGCTCCTTCCCGGCCACAGACATCTCATCTCGGCCTCCAATGCGAGGGAAGGCCCAAGTAAGGGCAACGATACCTCTACTCCAACTAACTTGATTCCCTGGGGGGCAGGCCACCAGCGGACTGAAGTACCAAATTAGCAGAGGGAAACAAGGGTACTACAAGAACTAAGTACACCACACTTAACAGTATTTCTTTCATTGATACTTAAAAATGTCATGTAGGGAAGACCGACTCTGCATCAGCATTCAAGACCAATCTCGCGTTGGCGTCTTAAAGCCCGATGTACCATCAGCACTAAAGCCCAACTCTAGCTCGGCACCTAAAGCTCGATGTACCATCGGCACTAAAGCTCAACTCCAGTTGGCACTCAAAGCCCGATGTACCATCAGCACCAAAGCCCGACTCTAGCTCGGCACCTAAAGCCGATGTATCATTGGCACTAAAGCCCGACTCTAGCTCAGCACCTACAGCCCAATGTACCATCGGCACCAAAGTTGTCAATTTCGTTCCGTTTCGGCCGAGACATTTTGTTTCGGTAGCTTATCAAAAAGATAAGTACTATTTCGTTTCGAAAGATTTTTTGGCCGTTTCGGTGCGTTTCGGCGTATTTCGGCCGTTTTTGGCTGTTTCGGTATGTTTCGGCCGTTTCGATAAAATATGTTTTGGAGACCAATTTATGAATTATTAAACCTTTCAGAACCATTTTAAAATATATTATATATAATATCAAAAAAAATCCTAGTTACCTATCTCCTTTTAATATATATATATAATAATAAAAAAAATTCTAGTTACCCTATCCCCACGGTTGCATCTCTTAAAAACTCAAACTCTTTATTTTTATATTGTTATTATTATTTATGAAGAATATGAATTATGAATAAATTTTTCATTATATATATATATATATATTTTTAAACTCTTAAAAACTTAAACTCTTTATTTTTATGTTGTTATTATTATTTATAAAGAATATGAATTATGAATAAATTTTTTATTATATATATATTCGAAACGAAGCACCGAAACGGTCCGATACCGAAATATTTTGTTTTATAAGCTAAACCGAAACATAATCCGAAACGAAATTGACAACCTTGATCAACTCTAAAGTCCGACTTTAGCTCGGCACTCAAAGCCTGATGTACCATCGGTACCAAAGCCCGACTCTAGCTTGGCACCTAAAGCCCGATGTACCATCGGCACTAAAACCCAACTCCAGCTCGGCACTCAAAGCCCGACGTACCATTGGCACCAAAGCTCAACTCCAGCTCAGCACCTAAAGCCCGATGTACTATTGGCGCTAAAGCCCGACTCCAGCTTGGCACTCAAAGCCCGATGTACCATCGGCACCAAAGCCCGACTTAGCTCGGCACCTAAAGCCCGATGTACTATCGGTACTAAAGCCCAACTCCAGCTCAGCACTCAAAGCCTGATGTACCATCGGCACCAAAGCCCGACTCCAGCTCGGCACCTAAAGCTCGATGTACCATAGCACCAAAGCTCGACTCTAGCTCACCTAAAGCCCGATGTACCATCGGCACTAAAGCCCGACTCCGGTTAGCACTCAAAGACCGATGTACCATCGGTACTCAAGACCGAGGCCAGCTCGGTACCAAAGACCGAAAACTAACTCCAGCATTGGCAACAAAATCATCGGCATAGGGGTAAAGGCACTAACGACTCTCCAACTCTCAGGTTACCTTTCGGGGTTAAAAGGAACCCAACAACTTCAGCAACTCTCGGGTCACCACTCGGGCCGGCTATGAAACCCCCAAGAAGGTTTTATTGTAGTCACAATGGCTCTATCAGCCTCAGCGGCTCCATTCATCTGCCTTCGTGGCCTCATTACAACTTCAGTAGCTTTATCACAGCCTCAACGGCTTCACAACGGCTCTAACTCTGCCTCAACGGTCAATGGCCAGTGAGTAAAACCTTTATCTAAATTATATACCTGCAACATATTACTGGTCACTTTCAGCCATCAAAAGCTCCAAGACAACTCATAGTTGGGAGAGGCCAACTCCCCAGCTCACAGTTGATGGGCACCCACTTTCAAATTTTATGACAAGTAGAAGACCCAAAGTCAACTCACATTTAGGAGAAACCGACTCCCAACTCACAGTTGATGGGCATCCGCTTTCGGGCTTTGCATAGGGAGAGGATTACTGGCTGTCAGTCAAGGATAACCCACTTACCCTCAAACTTTGCTTAAAGTTTTTTTGAACAGGTAAAAAGTATGGCTCCAAAGAGTGTGAAGACGTCTACACAAGACAGCGCAAAAGGAAAGGGGTTTCCCCACCTGGAAGGAATCATAGTTGAAGTTGATAGGAAAGGGCAGATGCGAAGGTAAAAAGTCCTACACTCCTTTCGCTTAGCTAACGCAGGGCACACAAGTTCAGAGTTGTGGGGGGCATTTGATGGGGCCAATTGACCCATGGGCAATAAAGACAATAATTTTTGGATGGCATCCTCTCGAGATAGCAATTTTCAGACGACTTTCTGAACGGCTTAATTCCTGGGTAGCCTCACTGGTCTACTCGGCTTTCTTTTGAAAGACAATGAGCATTTAATTCCTCTCGGCTGCAACAAGTCATAATGAAAGAGAACAAAAGAGAAAAAGGGCCACCTTGTATGGGTTCCCCTAAGGGCCACCTTCCGTCATTAATGTCCGATAGTCGAGTCAACGGGTTGAAGCGTGCAGAAATGATCATAATGACTTGAAGAGCAATTAATTGAATGGAGTGTCACGAAAATCTCACCTCGACCGGTCCTGCATCCTACTTGTTTTAAGGCATTTATTGTCTTTCTCTCTCGTATTAAAGCATTTATGGCCTCAAAGGTACGAGCATCCACGTGCTCCAAGGCATTTATTACCTTATTCTCTCCCATGTATTAAGGCATTTATGGCTGCCACGTTAGCCCCCTCGGCCTTGGCTTTTTCCTTCGGCCATGAGCAGCTTCGGCCTCGCCTTTTTCCTTCGGCCATGAACAACTTTGGCCTCGCCTTTTTTCCTTCTGCCATGAACAGCTTCGGCCTCGGCTTTTTCCTTTTGCCATGAACAGCTTCGGCTCGGCCTCGACTTTTTACCCTACGGCCTCGGCCTCAGCCCCTCGGCCTATTCCCCTCGGCCGTGAACAGTGTCATGCACATGAATAGTGTCAAGCACATGTCTTGCACATGAATAATGCTATGCAAGCACTCCATAATTAATGCTCTATGAGGAACAGCTGGCTTCAACTCCAAACGTCATCTTCTGCCCCAATGGCTGCACCTTGGGGCCCACGTGACTAACTTTATCACCCATCGCTGTTCACGGAGGACTTCCATGTGGCCCGCCAACCCATTTTTTTTTTTCCAAGATCACGGGTAGTTACTAATATACTATGGGCCATTGCCGATACTTATGGCATACATTTAGCAGCTGTGTGCCTACCTACGGAGCCAATCTTAATGGAAATATGATTCGGCTGTTATCAATGAAAATAAGTGGGACTTCCGAACAGGTATATAAAGACCCGACCCCCAATGAGAGGGGGACTCAATCTCTACTCTCTCATTCAGATCCCTATTCTCCAAATCGCTGACTTGAGCGTCGAAGGGTCCCCATCGAAACCACCGGTCTGGAACTTTTCTTGCAGGTTCTCGGTTGAAGGAGGCGGTCCTGTCATTCCTCTGAAGACCTACGAAGCATTTCTGTCACCTAACGCTCCTCAAAAGTGATTTGGCAGCAACAAATGGTATCAATTTGTTTTTCATATCTAATAGGTATACTTGTTGATTGACATGGGAGGTCCCCATGATCGAGCAATAATTGGTATCAGTTTGATTTTCATACTCCTTGCTTAACATGATTCTATTGTGAGTCTTAGATCATAAAATGCTTGAATTATATGATATTGGTATCATTTTCTGCATGAAACTTTTATTGCATATAGATCAAATGGTATCAATTTAAAATATTTAGGGGGAGACGAATGTAAGTTTGTATAGTTTGTATTAATTTAACTTATATGGTGTGTATGAATTGTATCAACTGCTTGATCTATGTAAGATTGTGTTCATTTCTGTGATCCTTATGCTATTTGATTTATTGGGATATACAGTAAAAATATGCATATCATTTCATCTTCTTTTTGATTAATGACAAAAAGGAGGAGAAAAGGTAAAGGCATACATTATGAGGTAAAGGCATACATTATAATTTTTAGGTAAAGGCATACATTCTGATTTATCATATTTTTGATTTTAGAAAAATTGAAAAAGCATATGTACTAATTTTTGAAAGCATATGTATACTAATTTGACACACGCACAGTGTATTTGAAAAAGAGGAAGAAATATTTTATGATATATATATTTTTTGAAACCTTGTCTTTGACTTCAACTTGCTAAGGAATGATAAGATCAAAAATATTCTTTATATATTGTATACTTAATGGTTTTATCATCATCAAAAAGGGGAGATTATTGACCTCGTATTGATTTTGATGAATACAAAACGATTAAGTATAGTACTAAGAATTTTGTTGAGACAGTGATTTCAGGAAATTTATCATGAAAAAAGGTGTTACTTCAAATTAAGGTATTCCACATATCAAAGGTAACACAGATTGCTTCTGTTTTTCAAAATGTACCAAACTGGCTTTGGATATTATTCACGTAAAAATTATTTTTTGAAGCATCCCTGTCCATCTAAATTTTTATTGATTGTATTTTGCACTGAACTCAAATGTTTTATCAAGTTCAAATATTTTTTCAAGTCTAAATGTTTTATCATAACTCCTCAATATTTTATCATTCATTTCTCAAATGACTAAATCTATCTTTGATGATTTATCATGTGAAAATTATTTTTCAAAGCATTGCATGACACTTGTGCAAATCCCATTGAATGCAGTAAATAGTAATCCTGTTAGTCAGTGGCAAACTGTAAAATCCCAATGGAAAAACTATAAATTCCATTAAAAATAACTAGACATGGAATTCTTGNTCTTCTGAGAAAAGACCCAATTAGGGTCACTATAAGTATGGATAAAGAATGTCAGATGCTATAATGGCATAAAGGTATTATCCCTGTTTACTTCTATGAAGTATGCATACATAATCTGTGCAGTTGGGCAGAAAGCTAATGATTTCTATTAGGCCCTTTTAAACCAAATAGCTTGATTAATTACAGGCCATTTCCTCTCTCTAAATTCTCTCATATACACTGGAGAGTTAACTGTGTTCCTGTCACTGGCTGACTTGAACTTTAAGCTTGTTCCCTAGAATCTCTGCCTCTTTAAACCTGTAACTTGAATTCTTTTTTTTTTTTTGGCAACTACAAAAATACACTACAAGATATGAGCAGCACATTCATTCCATCACAGAAGGGAAAAAATTGTGAATATTATCAAGTCTAGCTAAGAAGAAAGCATAACTAAGAGTATGGAAAAGGAATATCAAGAACAAAGTTCTCTCTGTTTATCCTTTCGCATTTTCCTAGTAGTAATTTTTTTTTAATTTTGTTAAACTCAATGTGACTTTCTTGTTCAAACAACAGAAGCTAGATTCAAAGTTGGTTTAAAAGTTAATTTGCCTCCATCTAGATTAATAAAGCCTGCTTACTTTATGAGCAAAGACAACTACAATCCATGCCAAACCAGAGAACCGAGGGAACAATCTATGCTTACTCTTTAACTTTATTAAAAAGGCAACACCAGACCACATGATTAAATGATGTCGATATATTACCACCAAAGCTATGGTATCATACTCCATACTAATGATATGTGGCTACCAGTCTTCATCCTATATCCTATTATTTAATGAGCCTTGATGTCTTTAGATATTATGGATTGCTTTTACTTGGATTTGCGGCTCCTTGTGGGAATGCTATCAATCATTCCTCCATGGTGTGTTGTGATCCATAGAATCTCTGCTTTATATGAAGGCCAATTTTTAAAAGAAAAGCAGATGTCATTCCACAAAAACGAACATCTTTTTATCATTCGGGCGTTATAATTCAGTTGCTTATGGTCAACTTTATCCTGAAGATCAATTATGGATGAATTAAGTATTTGTTTATGCCGAGGAATGTATACCTATAATCCTAGTCTAAGTTCTATGTGCTAGTGTTAACGACAAGTATGCTCATTAGGGTATGACAGAAATCACAATTCAGAGTATACAAGGAAAGCATATCTCTAATGCATATCATGAATTCTAAACATTGAGAGTTGTTTAATTAAGCATGACTTGTATGGCGATGTATGATTAGGTCTCATCATGCATAGTGTGAATTAACCAGATAGGATGACACAAATGGTTATGGATTCCCTATTAAGAAATCCATGAAGGAATAATTAATCATCAAATAAACCTTGCTCTTGTTTATGGCTGGGGATCGATTCTTTACTCTAAACAAACAGTTTAATAACAAATCATCTCACTAGTTACTTTAATGGAATAGGCAATTCCAATTTAAATCAATTGATCCTTTAGTTAAATGTCTCAATTTATCTCACTAATCTTCTGAATGGAGTCAAAGTGAAAGGTGCAAGATAGACAGTGGCTTTTTTGAGTGATTTTTCCTTCACAATGTAACATTGCTCTAATATCAAATGCAAGTTTGGTAGAGATTTGAAATGGTGAGGCCCCATTAGATTGCATTAGAATACTCATTTAATTTATCTTAAGAAATATACAATAGAATATAGAGACATAATGTGAGAGCCCATGCTGGTGAGTATTTAGTTCTATATTGATTACAAACTAAGAAGATTCTGAATGCTTATATATGACCAAGAAGCTCAACTAATAACTTTTTAACTATCTTCTTTTAGGTGAGGTCCTATGTTTTGTGGAAGCAAACATATAGTTCATGGTCTATGTAGACTATGCAATGTTGCAAATAAGTTCTATGTGTTTGCGATGGGATTCATCAGAGGTGTCTCAAAAACCTTATGAAATCAATTAGCATCATGGTTGATATGTAGACAACAAACTAAGGTCCATGAAAGGCAGCATCATAATGTTGATATTTACCATCAAGCAAACGTTGATTCAGCCACGATTGAGTGGTCTTGAGAAAATAAATTTCTATTTGGGTCCTCTAGTTGAATTGGTTGACTTTAGTTGACAGGCACCACATTTCTGAAGTACAAATTAAAGGAGAATACTTAGACATTGTTTGTGTGTAGATTCCAATTTAGTTACATGACAAATGAGAAGTGATCTTTTGCTATGGTATCTTCTCATTGTGCTACCTCTGGTTTTACTTTAGAGGCCCAACCTCACAAGTCTCCGCAGGGATTGATTGCAAGGCTGACCAAATGGCAGGGATAGAATTGCATGTGAAAGCGAAGCTCTTCCAAGTTTTTGCCTTCCACTTACTTAGATCACCCATTATTATACCCCTCTCTCTCTCTCTCTATATATATATAGACACAAAGAGAGAGACACAAACAACTATATATATTTGGTAGTGAAAGAGGAGAAAGAAAAGAAATGGAAATCATTTGTTTCTTGGAAGCCCATTCAGTTGACAAAAGAGGTGCCCGTGAGTGCCTCACTTAATGGCTTCCATAGATTAAAAGGCATTCCAAAAGGCTAAGTGGCAGCTATCAAGTAGCAGCCTTGCCATCTGGACTAGTGCAAAGCGGTAAGATTCAAACAAGGAATGAATAGGCTTTGCTGCCATGAACCCTCGCAGGCGGAAGAGTGCACGGCTTTTCCTCTAGTTTTCTAATTACCTGGATTGAAAGGCCCCTCCAAAAAAACAAGAATCACTTTAAGTTGAAAGAAGCCTTCTTGGTGGATAATAAAGGTGAGAAGATATGATTGAAATGCTAAAGTGCAAAGGTGAGTCATGATGATTCATAGGTAGGATGCATCTGAACCACCCTACAACAATCATCACAGATCAAGCTTTGATCCACATCCAGTTTTCAAAGATGATGCCCACCTTTGTTTTATAACATCCCAACTTCTAAGACAACGATCCAGCTTCTAAGAAAATAATCTTTTTGCAGCATAGAAAGGTCTGCTGCTCATCACCCTGGAGGTCTTGCAGCATCGTGGTATTCTCTCTTTTTTATTTTCTTTTTATTTTAAAAAAAAATCTTTTTACCCTCCTTCCTTCTGGCATTGAGCGGAATAAAGTTGAATCAAATTGATTTGTCATAAAGGGACCAAGAAAAGGGGTAGAACGCATGCAAAGGACTTGACGAAAATGAAACTGCAGTCTTACTGGTTGATGATATTGGAAGTAGTAAAAAATGAAGCATATGAGATTCACCATATGTGAGTTCAGTCTCACACGGACGACGTGTTAGAGTGTGCCCTATATTTAATCCGATTATATGTTAGTTTGTACATATTTTATTATGAATGCAAATCAAATTTATTAATTTTTTATTTATTCAAGTATAATTCTTATATATATTAGATATATTTTACTTGTGAGATAAAGTCCAAAAGAATATGAACTGTGCATATGAAATTTGTAATAGCGATTATAAATTGTGAGATCCAAAATTATACATTATGATTCGATTCTTTAAATTTTCCTAGTCGATATGTAGACAGAACTGGGCACCGTCATACGCCGTTGAGACTAGCACACATTGCATATCTTCATCCTTATGGTGAGCAGCTGATCTCGCAAGCTGAAGTATGAAGATACTTGGATATGTGTATGGATGCTCGTTATTATAATGATGCATTGAATGACCCGCATAGATATCCCATATGGATATTCTATATAGTATCGATAGTTGATCTCTGATAACAGTGGTGTGAGTGATCCTTTGACTTGAGATCTTTATTGCCTCTCATGTGTGGAATGTCATGCTTTGACGACATTCAAACATCACTCTAGCCACGGATGGCAAATATGGTATCGGTTGGGTATAAAATAACACACATGAAGGTAGTGTTCGATCAAGATAGGATTCGTCTCCCTTGATAGAGAGGGTTATATCCGGCTACTTGATGGATTAAATTGACTATTAAATCCTTGCAAGGTTGAGTTGGAATTCGAAATGGTTTCGAAGTTTCAATTCATGTGAGTCAATTTTTCTTGAGATCAAGTAAACAAAGATTAATTATAGGGTTGGCATATTTCATACCACTGATTGATCTGGGATATGTAACGAAGGGATTGAATCGTATGATAACCTTTTATGGACAGGTGTTGTTGATGACCACATTAATAAAACCCTTAACATTTGGGTGGTTATGATGCTTTGCTAAAGGCCGCTCATGATATATAATCATGGATTCTTTGATTTGATCAAGGGGTTGATTTGATCAAAGAATTGACTTGGATAAATTAAGTGTTGACTAGGTCATCCTTTGGGTCAATATTAAGGATATGATAATTGCCAATGTATCAAGGGACCTAATGGATCATACACTTTAAGAAGATTTTGGATGAAGTTAAAATCTAAATTAAGTTGGACTTAATTTAGATTATATTAATTGGGATTAATAATATGGTATTTAATTGGGTCCATATGATGATATGATTTGATTCATGAAAAGCCAATTAAACCAAGGGCTGAGATCGTGCCATGTGGAGGATGGATCCATGCCCATGTGATGGGCATGACCCATCTCTACGTCATGGAGAAGGGAACACCCATTATTTGAGTGTCATCATGAAGCCAAATTCAAGGTTGGGGCGTTGGTTTCATGGGATAACTAATTTTTTAGTTTTTAGGAATGTGGTTTAGTGGTTGTAATCCTAATATGATCATGATAACAAATATCCTAAATTTGTTAAGATATTTTGTTATGAACTTGATATGGTTGCATGGTTGGATGGTTGGAACAAAATCCCTCTTTTTATAAAATCACACAACCTCTTCTTCATGAAAAAAAGGAGAGAGATGCCCCCCTTAGAAAAATATATGCCTAACTCCTCCTTTCTCTCTTTCTTGGTTGCCCACGCCCCACTATCTTTCTCTAGGACACCCTTTCTCTTTTTAGGATGTCCTTTCCACATTCTCTCTAGTTTAAGATTTGATCTTGATTAAAGAACTATTTTCTTTTGAAAAATCAATTGATGAAGGAAAGAGGCGTTAGCACCCCTCATTGTAAGTCATCATCCAATCTTGAGAGGACATCATCCAAAGATCTCTGTGTGAATCACCATTGGAGGCCGGATGCATGGATAACTAGTACCATTGGAGGCCGGATGCATGGATAACTAGTGGTAAAATTATTTACCGGCTCCATCAATCTTCATCCCAATAAAGAACACAGGTATGATTCAGAATTAATTTTAGATTTAATTTAGTTAACTAAATTAGTTCCCTGAGGATATTGAGCTTTAAAAATTAAATTTTTGTTAATTTTATATTTCTCTGCATAACATATGAATTTGATTCATATAAAAATATATAATTAATTTTAGGGGTTGTTGGAAGTTGAGTATGATAATTCTTGTTGAAAAATTAATTATATTGATGCGTGCTTAACCCATATATTAGTAGATTACGCAATGGAAGGTGGTCCTTGAACTGCTACTGAACTAAGCCCTGTTCATATGCAATTTGAACCACCTTTAGAACTAAAAAAAGCCTAAACCACGCACATCTGCACTTGAATCACTTTTTATAATAATTCAGAATCTGACCAAAAACACTAGCTAGAAGAAATTATTTGGGAGTTCTTTAGCTCTATATAAATATCTAAGATTTATTAAATATATAATCGATGTGGAACTAAGCACATACTTTTCTAATTTCAGTCCAAACAATCGATGTGGAACTAAGTACATACTTTTCTAATTTCAGTTCTTTAGCTCTATATAAATATCTAAGATTTATTAAATATATAATCGATGTGGAACTAAGCACATACTTTTCTAATTTCAGTCCAAACAACTTCATCAGACTAAAATCAAAATCCAAATCGAATTAAATCAAATCACAATAACAAATATTGACAGTCTTAAAAGAATCCATTTGTGTAGTATCTTTTAATTCATATAAACTATGGGCTGAACCTGCTTTCATACTATTAGTAATGATGTAAGTCCTTCAGAATGTGTCAACTATTTGCAGAATATGCTTTCTTTATGGTACCAGTTAAAAGAGTGTCAATTAAGTTGTTTTGCTGTTCAAATGGAACATAGCCAGGTTCAACTTATATACATGCAAGAACCTCTTATAAATTATATATAGAATGTGTTTTATTCTTACTTTGTGTAACATATATGATTGTTACTAACCATGAACCACTGGGAATCCGAGCTCCCATCATCAAGGCAATAAAGAATGAGCTATCACCTGTGGGGATATAATTGGAAAATGACTGAAGTACTTTGTCATGGACCCACATTCACCAAAGGGAGACCAAGCTTGGGGTGTGAAGGTGGATCCTGCTTGATGGGAAATCTTTAGTGTCACCCCAATGGGAAGATCACAAGAGTGGGCAAGAGCTTGTTGCCAAGAAAGAGTCATCATTTCAACCTACAAAAAAGGAAAAAGATGTGCGCTTTTGGCTCGTGCAAGGTCTTTATCAAAGGCACTAATGGCACCCCTCTTGGGTCAAATGATGGGTATTTCATGTCTATCCTTGACTTAGGAAGAGGGATGGAGGGGCTTATCTTCTGCTTTCTTATGTTCTTCTCCCTTGGCCACTTCCTAGTGCAGACTTCTCTCTCAACACAAAGCCCACTTCAGCTTGTGGCATCATAAATTTGAAGAATGAGAAATCATTCAAAAAAGAAAGAGAAAAAGAAAATGAAGAACAGAGCCATATGTCCATGGTAGACTGCCAAAAAAACTCTTTGGCCTTAGGGGCAAGGAATGATAAATCAAACTTGTAAGTGGAATGGAATGAAATGGAAGAACAGGCGAAAAATCCATATGCAACCATTCAAATACAATATATTAATAAGAAATGAATCATCATACATCATGACTGATCTAGTTGTACTTTTCTGCTAAAAATAAATCTATAAGAAAGTATTTAATTTTCCCTTTTTCTTTTCAAGAAAATAATGAAACAACATTATTTCTTTCTTTTGTTTTTTCTTTGAGAGCTGAAGCAACATTCTTTTAAGGTAGTTAAATATGCAGATAACTGAAGGAATGTACTTCAGTGTTGGGGCCATGAACATTGACTAGTTAGGTGCAGTACCACTAGGGAGTGTCCTCCAAAATCTTTTACAAACTCAAAAGTCTTCTCTGGGAGACTCTGGGTTGACTTCCATAATGGAAGTATTCCAAGTTGCTGTCATCATTTCCAGTCTCCAACTTCTCGACTGTTGATACAAAAGTCTAGTTGACAATTGACATGCATGAATTGATTGGCATTTGATGAGCCAGGGGTCACAAAAGAAGCATAGCTGCTCAGCCAACTCTCATAAGCATAGCCGATCACATTGAGTTGCCAAACATCATCACAGACTAACTGGAAATTACATTGAAGTACATGCAAATCTCTGGTATGTATCGTTCATTCTGTGACACAGATGAGAACTGAGCATATTAAGTATTAATGTCTCAACTCAGGATAGTTGTAGCACTTTGTCGTATAGAATAAGATCAAGTATATCTGGGTTCCTGAACAAAATTGATTAAATATATGGGTGATGGTGCATTTTAATACCACAAAAAATGATCTGGTATCACTAGCATCCCACTGCAGGATCTTTATGTGATTCTAATCACAGTGGCCTAATCAACAGAAAATAGGACTTGAGAGAAAAGATGAGGGCCAAAGGTTTCAAGGTTAAGATGTATGGATGATAGTGGATTTTAATACCATAAAGGATGAATAGAAGAGGGCCAATATTCACATAATGGAACCATAATTCAAGTAGGGGAGATAACTCAAATGTAGAATTTGGAGCATTAATGTTTTTCTTGATTCTTTCAATGAAATAGGGTATCCTGTCAAGGAGAGAAGAAAGGAAGAGGAAGTTAGGTAGATACCCTCGCTCGTTCTCAAAAATAAAAGGAACAAGGAGCACTAATTTCTATTTGATGTTATGATTGCTTGGAAGGCTTGAAGAATAAAAGCACGCTTTTCAAACACCCAAATCACTACAATATCTTAAATTCATTTCAGTTGTCTCACAAATTGCACCATGGAGCTGCAGAAAATAATTAAAAAAACTGCTCTTTTACAAGTTACAAAAAGCTAAGATATCAGTCTATTGAGAATTTTTCTTGTTTTCTCTGATAAGTGTGTGAGTTTTTTTTTCTATCATTTGCAAGTAGTAAGACATGCACCATGAAGAGAAGAGAGTGACAGAAAGAAGACTTTTGCATTGGTTCAAGACACGGACCAAGAATAAAGAGGCTCAGCCAAAAAGAAAGCTGCAGAGGTTCAGTCCGCATGTTAAAAAGGCTAGAAACATGGACAACAAGCAGGATTGGAATGGAGAGTTCTGGTCTCTCAATCACAGCATTGTGTGACAGCCATAATTGAAGGGGCCTCCCATGGACAAGCATGATCATCAATGAAGAAAATTATAAATCTAAAGAAAGTTATTGCAAGAAAAAATTTCCTTTTTTGTTATTAAATGATGAATAAGGCTTCATTAGCAATTTCTTTTCAATGATGACAAAAACGTGTCATGGATCAAGGCCCTCTTTATCCATTGATCTTAGGAATAAGGTCTAATATCAGTCTACCTTCAGAGTGTAGGTCTAGCCAACCATTTCTAGAATTATCATTAGTTAGGTTCATTTTAATCTACAGTTTTATCTTTTTTATGTTATTTAGAAGTTTTATTTTCTATTCTTTTGGAATGGATGAATTCTTTTACATAACCCCTCATTATTATGCTTACAATTATGGCTATGTGGATACATATTGCTGTGAACCTTTTTTCTTCATGCATTAGATAACGTTTGAGAGATTCTACAGCAATAACGTACTCTTCTTAAAACATGGAATAACTTCATAACTCAATTGAAGTTAAAGATATGCCAACATATTTGTGCAATTTGGGATGATCTTGATAACTGTTGGAAAATATTTTTGATCTTACAAAAAATCCCTTTCTAAAAATTACAACGATCCGACTCAACCCGATCCTCCTACTACGAGCACGATCATGTGGAGGTGCAAACCCAAAGATTACCTTCAGATGCCCAAGAAAATATCAATAGAAAAAAGAAAATATCAATAGAAAAAAGAAGTAAAATGAGATAAAACAAATCATAGGGCTATTCCAAATCATTCTACTATTCATTCATACCTCAATCTGAATCTATGAGCCTATTTATAGGCTCGGCTCATAAAAGCTCAAACGGCTCAGCCCATAATGGCCTTAAAGGCCTGATAGCCGTTAACCCTAAATTATGTTAAAAATGAACTAATAAATTAATTATTTAAGCCAACGTTGGCTCACCCAACGTTACAAGGTGAGCGTTCAACCCAAGCCCACGCGAGCATTAATGCTCGTGTGGGTCCCTTTTTTATTTTTTATTTTTTTACCTTTTTTTCTCAAATAATTCCCCACAAAAGTTAAAAATAAATAAATAAAATCAATATAAGATATATTTAGGGCATCTTATACTGCGCAATAGGTGAAGACTTGAACCTCACTTAGTGTTGATTGTATACATCTGAAGGAACCACAGTGGATTAGACCTTGAACTAGGTTCTTTGACTCAGACTTCTACTAATCACACACACACTATGGATCAATTGGGTTTAAGCGGTTAGCGCATATTAAAGGCCTTGCGCTTAGTACCTTAATTTTTCATGAGAATTCTTTAAGGTTAGCCCAAACCTTTAGTCACGGCCTAATATGACGATTCTCATATAAATGAATCCTCCAAGGGTATTTGTGATAATACCCTGCAGATAACCTACCTCGGATCCATTAAGAGTATGACTCAACCTTACACAAATTTACTTTGTCACTTTATAAGAGCACTCATCATAGGGATGGAATGAAAATTTTTTAAAAATTTGTGCTCTAACACGATCACTCAATCAGCTTCGTTTCTACCACATTGAACCTCATTCATGGGAACTCCAATCATAGAGGTTGGGTATCCACTGCTGGTGACCAAATAATGGGCTTAAGCCACATCCCCCTCGATGAATCTAGGACTCCACTCCTAGATAACTCCTTGGTTAATTGATTTGCCAAATTCTTCTCGGCAAATTCCAAAGATATATATATATATATATATATATATATAGACCTTAAATAAGTGAATCAAGCAAAGATATATTAGAATTGAATATCCAATTATTTAATAAATTATAAAAACTTTTATTAAATCTCATGGCAATATATATCAAGAGACTCAAAATAGAGCATTTATAAGACATGCCTTGTCACAGCATCCAAGTTCATCCATTCTTTACCATTTGGTAACATAAAAGATTCACAATAGTAGGTAAGCAATAAGAATTTGCCCAATGCTGTCACTTTTGTTAAGCAACGAACAACACAATAAGGAGATCTTAAATATTGACCACTATACCAGAAAACACTTATCTGGAATAGAAAAACTTTGTATTTATGTAAGAATGCAAATATATATACTAATAACTGCAAGTAAAATAAAAAAAATGATATAAAATACATTTATATACAAGCACACATATTATGTGCCCAAGTGCAAGCATGTATTTTTCAATAAGGCTTTGTTTGCATGCTGAATGGTTAACCACTTGTTTGATGACTTCACCCCTTGTCCATCTATCCAGTGAACAAAGTAATTCACTGTCTGATTAGCACTTGCTTAACCCACCATTAATGCAACCATTACTAAACCAACCATTATCTGGTTAAGGGCATTTTTTTTTCACTTTCATGGACAAGAATGCCCTCATGCTATGTATAAAGAAGATGGCTCAGCACCTCTCCCTATATAAATATATTAACACTCAAGAAAGTCCTCATGGCACTGTTTTTGGTCATGTAACATTGAAATTTCCTCCCATGTGTATCGCATCTATCTACATTTTATTGGTATAAAACAATAAGTGGAAAAATAGCGACTTGTATAGGCATGGAAATTAGGTTCATCATTGGATACAATGCAGTTGTCCATTAATTGACCCTATGGCCATGCCAAGCATGCACCCCTATTGACCACCAGATTGTCATTGTCATGTAAATAATAAGATAACATCAAACCTGATAGATATAAAATAGGAAAAATTATAATTTCAACTTAGGTCCCTGTTGACAGTAAATTTTTGGAAAAATACTACATGCTTTTAGTAGTAAAATTATAACTTCAAATGTACATGTTTGGATGCCCTATTCACATGTCCACAAATCCACTGAACCATCTAAGTGTTTGCAGTTAAGAAGGCAAGAAGAAATTGGAGAGATTGGAAATTCTATCAAGCAACCAATCCTGATATTTTGGTGACAGGCTGTCCCATCGAAAAGGTGATTTTTCTTATTCCCAGAAAATTAAAACATGGAGATTAAAAGGCTTTACCATCCCTCTAACTCTCACTTTCTCACTTCTTCTCGAAAGAAAGACCTGTACATGCGTAGACAATTAGCATAAAAGGGCCCTAGGCATCCAAACATCCCCTCATGAATCTCAGATGCGTAGCTACCCTAACATTAGGGATGTCTTGTACATGAGAAGAAAAGACAACAATAATGTGTATGGCTGAGAATGTGAGATGCATGAATGGTGGAGGGATGAGATGGACCACAGTTCCCATAATGTCACAATTTTCATTGCAGTGCAAACTGCCTTCTAAATTGATAGTAATTTCCCAGATAAGATATGGTCGTTATGCAGTGCCAGTTACCATGTCCAAGCCTCCAATTTACCATTAAGGCAAAAATCATCTCATTTAGCAATAAGATCTCTATAGGGTTTTGAGGAGTAGTGGTGCAATAAAGAGAAATATTAATCATGATGGGAAACTTTGGTTCATAGCAGTCTACATAAGGAAAACCACGTTCATATTGGAGAAAATATGATATAAACAAGAAACTAATAATATTCCAAGTAAATTTACTATTATCAGTCTTGGTAATATATTTGTGGAGTGACCCTCCTAGTCAAGCAGCATGTATAACATTAGGAAAGAAAGGAATAAACATTAAGTCAAATAAAAAATTAGATAAAATTATTTGAAGTCAAGACGTAGACAAATTTACTGTCAACATTATATTAGCAAATAGTATTTCAAGAGATAATTATGGATGATCACAATTTAGCATAGCAACATTTGCACCATTAATGCACAGGCATTTAGGGTGGCATGAAACTTTATATGTTGAGCAAACTCATGCAAAAGCTGGAATGAAAATCTAGCAATTTCTAGAGAAGAAGGAAAATTGATCCTTAGCTGTTGAAAATTTTTTGCGATCCGACTCACCCGATCCTCCTACTACGAGCACGATCATGTGGAGGTGCAAACCCAAAGATTACCTTCAGATGCCCAAGAAAATATCAATAGAAAAAAGAAGTAAAATGAGATAAAACAAATCATAGGGCTATTCCAAATCATTCTACTATTCATTCATACCTCAATCTGAATCTATGAGCCTATTTATAGGCTCGGCCATAAAAGCTCAACGGCTCAGCCCATAATGGCCTTAAAGGCCTGATAGCCGTTAACCCTAAATTATGTTAAAAATGAACTAATAAATTAATTATTTAAGCCAACGTTGGCTCACCCAACGTTACAGGTGAGCGTTCAACCCAAGCCCACGCGAGCATTAATGCTCGTGTGGGTCCCTTTTTTATTTTTTATTTTTTACCTTTTTTTCTCAAAATTCCCCACAAAAGTTAAAAAATAAATAAATAAAATCAATATAAGATATTTTAGGGCATCTTATACTGCGCAATAGGTGAAGACTTGAACCTCACTTAGTGTTGATTGTATACATCTGAAGGAACCACAGTGGATTAGACCTTGAACTAGGTTCTTTGACTCAGACTTCTACTAATCACACACACACTATGGATCAATTGGGTTTAAGCGGTTAGCGCATATTAAAGGCCTTGCGCTTAGTACCTTATTTTTCATGAGAATTCTTTAAGGTTAGCCCAAACCTTTAGTCACGGCCTAATATGACGATTCTCATATAAATGAATCCTCCAAGGGTATTTGTGATAATACCCTGCAGATAACCTACCTGGATCCATTAAGAGTATGACTCAACCTTACATAAATTTACTTTGTCACTTTATAAGAGCACTCATCATAGGGATGGGATGAAAATTTTTTCAAAAATTTGTGCTCTAACACGATTACTTAATCAGCTTTGTTTCTACCACATTGAACCTCATTCATGGGAACTCCAATCATAGAGGTTGGGTATCCACTGCTGGTGACCAAATAATGGGCTTAAGCCACATCCCCCTCGATGAATCTAGGACTCCACTCCTAGATAACTCCTTGGTTAATTGATTTGCCAAATTCTTCTCGGTAAATTCCAAAGATATATATATATATATATATATATATATATATATAGATATATAAATAAGTGAATCAAGCAAGATATATTAGAATTGAATATAATTATTTAATAAATTATAAAAACTTTTATTAAATCTCATGGCAATATATCAAGAGACTCAAAATAGAGCATTTATAAGACATACCTTGTCACAGCATCCAAGTTCATCCATTCTTTGCCATTTGGTAACATAAAAGATTCACAATAGTAGGTAAGCAATAAGTATTTGCCCAATGCTGTCACTTTTGTTAAGCAACGATATCTTAAATATTGACCACTATACCAGAAAACACTTATCTGGAATAGAAAAACTTTTGTATTTATGTAAGAATGCAAATATATATACTAATAACTGCAAGTAAAATAAAAAAAATGATATAAAATACATTTATATACAAGCACACATATATTATGTGCCCAAGTGCAAGCATGTTTTTCAATAAGGCTTTGTTTGCATGCTGAATGGTTAACCACTGTTTGATGACTTCACCCCTTGTCCATCTATCCAGTGAACAAAGTAATTCACTGTCTGATTAGCACTTGCTTAACCCACCATTAATGCAACCATTACTAAACCAACCATTATCTGGTTAAGGGCATTTTTTTTCACTTTCATGGACAAGAATGCCCTCATGCTATGTATAAAGAAGATGGCTCAGCACCTCTCCCTATATAAATATATTAACACTCAAGAAAGTCCTCATGGCACTGTTTTTGGTCATGTAACATTGAAATTTCCTCCCATGTGTATCGCATCTATCACATTTTATTGGTATAACAATAAGTGGAAAAATAGCGACTTGTATAGGCATGGAAATTAGGTTCATCATTGAGATACAATGCAGTTGTCCATTAATTGACCCTATGGCCATGCCAAGCATGCACCCCTATTGACCACCAGATTGTCATTGTCATGTAAATAATAAGATAACATCAAACCTGATAGATATAAAATAGGAAAAATTATAATTTCAACTTAGGTCCCTGTTGACAGTAAATTTTTGGAAAAATACTACATGCTTTTAGTAGTAAAATTATAACTTCAAATGTACATGTTTGGATGCCCTATTCACATGTCCACAAATCCACTGAACCATCTAAGTGTTTTGCAGTTAAGAAGGCAAGAAGAAATTGGAGAGATTGGAAATTCTATCAAGCAACCAATCCTGATATTTTGGTGACAGGCTGTCCCATCTAAAAGGTGATTTTCTTATTCCCAGAAAATTAAAACATGGAGATTAAAAGGCTTTACCATCCCTCTAACTCTCACTTTCTCACTTCTTCTCGAAAAGAAAGACCTGTACATGCGTAGACAATTAGCATAAAAGGGCCCTAGGCATCCAAACATCCCCTCATGAATCTCAGATGCGTAGCTACCCTAACATTAGGGATGTCTTGTACATGAGAAGAAAAGACAACAATAATGTGTATGGTTGAGAATGTGAGATGCATGAATGGTGGAGGGATGAGATGGACCACAGTTCCCATAATGTCAATTTTCATTGCAGTGCAAACTGCCTTCTAAATTGATAGTAATTTCCCAGATAAGATATGGTCGATTATGCAGTGCCAGTTACCATGTCCAAGCCTCCAATTTACCATTAAGGCAAAAATCATCTCATTTAGCAATAAGATCTCTATAGGGTTTTGAGGAGTAGTGGTGCAATAAAGAGAAATATTAATCATGATGGGAAACTTTGGTTCATAGCAGTCTACATAAGGAAAACCACGTTCATATTGGAGAAAATATGATATAAACAAGAAACTAATAATATTCCAAGTAAATTTACTATTATCAGTCTTGGTAATATATTTGTGGAGTGACCCTCCTAGTCAAGCAGCATGTATAACATTAGGAAAGAAAGGAATAAACAATAAGTCAAATAAAAAATTAGATAAAATTATTTGAAGTCAAGACGTAGACAAAATTTACTGTCAACATTATATTAGCAAATAGTATTTCAAGAGATAATTATGGATGATCACAATTTAGCATAGCAACATTTGCACCATTAATGCACAGGCATTTTAGGGTGGCATGAAACTTTATATGTTGAGCAAACTCATGCAAAAGCAGAATGAGTAAATGGAATGAAAATCTAGCAATTTCTAGAGAAGAAGGAAAATCTGATCCTTAGCTGTTGAAAAATATTTTTGATCTTACAAAAAATCCTTTCTAAAAATTACTAGAAATATGTTATAAATATTTAAATATACAAATAAAGTAAAACCAAAAGATAAGATGGATCAAACCAGGACCGAGGCGTGTTAGACACTGCCCTAAGGATCAAATTTTTGCCCCTTCGTGTAGGTTGTTAGCGATCTATCCCCAAGGTACAACGATCCGGCTCGACCCGATCCTCCTACTACGAGCACGATCGTGTGGAGGTGCAAACCTAAAGATTACCTTCAGATGCCCAAGAAAATATCAATAGAAAAAAGAAGTAAAATGAGATAAAACAAATCATAGGGCTATTCCAAATCATTCTACTATTTATTCATACCTCAATCTGAATCTCTAAGCCTATTTATAGGCTCAGCCCATAAAAGCTCCAACGGCTTAGCCCATAATGGCCTTAAAGGCCTGATAGCCATTAGCCCTAAATTATGTTAAAAATAGACTAATAAATTAATTATTTAAGCCATTTGGACGTTCACGAACGTTGGCTCACCAACGTTACAAGCGTTCAGCCCAAGCCCACGCGAGCATTATTGCTCGTGTGGGTCCCTTTTTTATTTTTATTTTTTTTTTTTTTTTTTCTCCAACAATAACCACATCATGCATTTGTAAAGCAATATCTAGATCCCACTGTAAATGTTAAATTCTCTTCATTGAGGCATAGAAAAAACCCACATATGGATCAACCACTCTCCTCATGGACCATGTTTTCTCATCGGCAAGGATATAAACCCTATAGAAAGTAAAGATTTATACCTTTTGATCAAAGAACTATTAGGGTTTAGTCCTTGATGAATAGCAATGGGATCAACCTCGCTAAAAAAATACTCTGGGCTTTGACCCTTTGTTACCAACAATTAGATTGGCGTAGAAGAAATGCGTCTGCCTTTGAACCCCTTTGGTTCTAGGTTCAAAACTCCATAGACCCTTTTAACTTAGGATTTATTAAATCCTTTTATCTTTACGTCCTCACCTAGAGTCTTCTCCCTGTACCCGTACGTGAGGCACCTCACATTGTGATGAGAGAGAGGATTGAGACAAAAGAATATGTTCTTCTTCTATTCAAACCCTATCAAGTGGGTCAGGCCTAGACTTAACAAAAACTCCCATAGACTAACCCAATAAGATTAAACTAATCTCCAAGCCCGTATACACCCATAACTTGATTTAATCTCAACCCTTGGACCCATACCCAGCCCAATACAAGTTAGCTCTCATGGGCCTTGATAGCACTACACCAGGCCCAACAATCTTCACCTTGGTGCTTTCAAGGCCTCAGCACGTCTGCCGTGTCCATCAGCTGCATTCCTACAAAGCTCTCCCGTGAAATAACCTTGGTCAGTGCATTACTGTGTTCTCCTTAGTGTGCACCTCTGTAGTGGAAGCCACTAGTCCTGCCTTATACTTGATACCTCCTTACTTTAAAGAACCTTTCTTGCGCTAATAAACCCATTTGCAACCATGGGTTTTTTCCTTGTGGCAATTGGACCACCTGCCACGTGTCAGTCTTGTGGAGAGACTACATCTCCTCTGCCATAGCCTACATCTTCTACCATAACCTAGACCCATCTATCTCTGTCCTGGCTGTTCTAGCTCTCTGCAGCCTCCTGATAGGTGTAAGGGTCTCCATTCGATGTCGCCAGGGGATATGACATCGAATCCTTGAAGACGTATTGAATCGATGGTCGCATGTTCTTCCTGGGCTTGTGCTGTGTGATTCCAGTATCAGTCCTCTGCCCAGCTGCATCCTTCTAAGTCCTCTGCTCAGCTGCATCCTGCTGAACTTTTTAGCTTTTGACCCCTTTATCAGTCCTCTCCACCTGAATCTCAAATCCTCCTAGTCCACTAGCAAATGGCACGACTATGTAGGAGGTCATCTGACTAGTGTTACCATATTCCACCTCCTGCAATCCCTGCTGTGCATCTGTACCATCTCTACTCTGAAGGATCAAGCTCTCATCGAAGGTCACATATCTGCTGATGATAACCTTCTTCTTCAAGGGGTCCCATAACCGATACCCCTTGATTCCACACAAGTTGCCCAAAAACACCATCTTCTTTGACCTAGCGTCCAACTTACTTCGCTTTTCAGCACCAACATACACAAATGCTATGCATCCAAACACCCTCAGATGGTTCAGGCTTGTCTTTCATCCAGACCATATCTCCTCTAAAATGCCTTCATCCAACCTGGTGTGCGGTGACCGATTGATCAAGTAGCTGGCTACATCTACTGCGTCAATCCAGAACATCTTTGGAAGCCCTATCTATAGCCTTAAGCATCTTGCTTTTTTCAATAGTGTTTTGTTCATCCTCTCAGCCACCCCTTCCTGTTGAGAAGTTTTCATCATCGAGATATTCCTTTTGATGCCCCACTCCTTACGAAATCTCTGAAACTCTCTGCAGGTATATTTTCTATCATTGTCTGACCTCAGATACTTTACACTCCTACCCTGCTCCCTCTCCACCTCATCCTTTCAGATTTTGAACTTAGTGAAGAGCTCTGATTTTTCCTTCATGTAGTAGACCCTCAACTTCCTTAAGAAATTATCTATCAGGGTAAATAAGTATCTGGCTCCATTCCTTGCAAAAATTGGAGTTGGTCCTCAGACATCTATATGTACTAGCTTCAGGGGTTCTACACTCCTAGTTGTGCTGACCAAGAATTGCACTCTCCTCTGCTTCCCTATCTGACATGACTCACAGATCTCCATATCTTTACTACTCAGGTCCAGAAGTAGCCCTCTCTTGCTCAGTTCTTTCATCCTCTGTCTTCCATATGGCCTAGACGGTAATGTCACATCCTGTACACATCCCGAGGATCCTATTCCACAACTGCTGCCTCAGATTTTTTGGTCACCACAGAGCCCTCCAACCTGTATAAGTTGTTCTCTAGCCTTTTCCCTCTCATCACCATTAGATCTACATTGGAGATGTTCAGAACTTCACTCCTGGCATGATTGCTGAAGCTGTATCCAGTCTACTCAAGGTACCCTAGTGACACCAGATTTTTTTTGAGTTTTGGGACAACTTCACGCTGGTAAGAGTATGCACCATGCCATCAAACATTCTCATCCTCACTATGCCAATCCCTGCCACCTTACAAGGGTGATCATCTCCAAGAGTCATACATCCCTCATCAACCTCTGTGTAATTAAGTGCTGAACCATGATTGGTTGGGAGTATAATGATGAGAATAAGCTGAATCCAAGGTCTACATCTCTGTGATGTGCCTGTGACCATCTGATACAACCAAGAGATCATCCTCCACCTTCTGGCCTGCAACTGTACTCACAGACTCAGATCCTCCCTTTTCTTCCTTCTTTCACTTAGGACAATCCCTCTTGAAATGTTCTACCTCACCATACTTGTAGTACTTAGCCTTCCTAGACTGTAACCGTCCCCTAGGCTTGCTCTTGTCCCTGCCTTTGTTTGACCCTTCCCCAACTGATAGACCCTCTTGGGGAATAGCATCCTTGGTCATCTTCTCCCTCTGCTCATTCGTTCGAAGTACCGAGACAATATCTTTATAGAATAATGTTTCCTTTCCGTAGAGCAGCATCGTGACCAATGAGTCATGTGATGTGGGCAGCGAACACAATAACAAAAGTGCCTTATCTTCCTCCTCTATCTTGATCCCGACATTCAGCAATTTATTGCTTACCTGGTCGAACACCTGAATATAGCCCAGCACATCTCCACCTTCTGACATCCAAAGACTGTAGAGGTGTTTCTTCAACATCAACTTGTTGCACATATTCTTTCCCACATAGAGGGCTTGCAACTTCGACCAAAGTTCCTTCGGAGCCTTCTTCTCCAGCACTGAATAAAAGGGCTAAATCTACCAGACATCCTCTAATCGCTGAACTTGCTTTTTTCGTCAACAACATCCACTGCTTATCTATCATCCCATCTGGCCTTTCCTCCAAGGCCAAATCTAAACCCTGCTGCACAAGAAGGTCCTCTACCCAAACTTTTCATATGGAGAAACTTTCTTTTCCATCAAACTTCTCAAAATCTATTTTTTGCTACTACCCATGGCGAGATCTCAACCAAAAAATAGCACAAAAAATTTTAAAAAATTGAGAGACCTTGATGAAGCCTTGCTAAAATTTTTTCAGCCCTTGAAGATCTCCAAATAACTTCTTCCTTAGCCTGGCTCTGATGCCAACTGTTGGGTTTAGTTCTTGATGAACAACAATAAGATCAACCTCGCTGAAGAAATACTCTGGGCTTTGATCTTTTGTTACCAACAATCAGATTGGTGCAGTGAAAATGCATCTGCCTTTGAATCCATTTGGTTTCGGATTCAAAACTCCATAGCCCCTTTTAACTTAGGATTTATTAAATCATTTTATCTTTATTTTCTTCTTTGCTGGATTGCTCATGCTCCTCCTCCCTCCTCCACATGGATTTTCTTCCCAACCTCTTGTTTCTCCCGCACTGTGAACCTCTTCACGTAGCATCCAAGAACCAAATGCACTTTCTTTGGACAAGATTCCGTGGCACGTTCTTCATTCCTGCAGCTTCGTTCATATCCCACGCCCACGTCCTAGATCCCATGGAGGATTAGAAGAAAAGAATCGGTTGGTCTAGATAGCAACCCAAGAGGGGGGGGGGGGTGAATTGGATTTTTTAAAAATTTAAACTCTTTGAAAATAAACCCCAGGGGAAATAAAACTTAGATTCGCACAAATTAAAACAGAATATGCACAAATAGAGAATTAAAGATAATGAGATAATCACGGCAAACACAGAAGATTTATAGTGGTTCGGTATACCTACACCTACGTCCACTCCCAAGTATCTCTTGGGTCCACACTATAATCAATCTGATTATAGCAGAGTTATTTTGCAAGCTCACAACTAGAACTTGTTGTTTTTCTGGGTGCACAACGAACCCAGTTGGTTTTCAAGGCTCACCAGCACAAAACCTTAACCATAAGCAAACTGCTTGCACAAGGCTACCAGACTCAATGGAATCAATCCTCTGATTGACCCAGCAAACAATAATCGTTTTTACAAAACAAAGGCTCCTCCAATGAGCAAATAGACAATGGTAGAACATGAAATAAAGAGATAGGAATCAAAGCCTGATTTGCAGATCTTGGTGGCTTGCTTCTTCTCTTCTCTTGGGTGGATCTTCCTTTAGAATGCTCTTGAAGCTCCGAAGATCAGAAAACTAGGGCTTGCTTCTTTTCTTGAGATATCTTCAAAATGAAGCTATGAAAGCTTGGAATCTCTCTCTTTTCTTTTGTGGAATCAGCATAATCTTTCCTCTCGAATTTTTCCTCTTTTCTCTTTTGATTTCTGATGGGTTTCTGAGATTTTTCACTATTCTTGTCTTTTTGTCTCTCTCATTTTCGGATGCAGCAAACCCTCTTCTTATAGATCAGTTTAATCCATAAATAGTTTAAAAATATCCGTTAGAAACAAGTGTAAGAAGGATTAGAACTGAAAATAGCAATAGCCGTTGGAATTGAAAAGATAAAAGTAAAGTTTAGAGTCGTTCTGACAGTTCTGAAGTCGCGTCTGACATTCTGGAGTCGGCTCTAACTTTTCTGGAGTCGGCTCTAAATCGAAAATCCCTAAATTGCTTGAACTGGAGTCGTCTCTGACTTTTCTGGGGTCGACATAAAAATCTTCTGGAGTCGACTCTAACAGTCCAGGAGTCGACTCTAAGTCATGGCCAAAAAAAACCATCGTTCTGTCTTTTCTGTTGGAGTCGGCTCTAACAGTCCGAGAGTCGACTCTAAGTCCGTGCCGATTTTCGGAGTTGACTCTGCGATTCCATGTGTCGACTCTAATGTCTGAAATCTTACCTTGACATTAGATTCAAACTAGAACTTGATTTGTCTTATAATTTTGATTAATAAATCATATCATAAACTGAAAAACTTAATCAAAATCATTAGTAACTTCAAATGTTATACTCAAATAGTTTTGTTAATCATCAAAATCAACAATTGGGTCAACAATCTCCCCCTTTTTGATGATGACAAAAACTTTGAGTATATGCATTAAAAATTCTTTTGAATTAAGAGTTATAGACATTGTTAAAACTTTAAAACTTCCTAACAGAGAATTTGATGCCAATTTTCAAAATGAACTTTAAAAATATACTTGAGTTCTATTATAAACATCAATCAAGATGATTTAACATAGAAAATCATTAAGCTCCCCCTGCATTAAATAACTCCCCCTATGCAAGGTATATGTAGATAAACTGAAATAGATTGATCATTTTTGATACAAATTGATTAGAATTTATAAATCTCAAAATTTCTCTCCCCCTTTTTAGATATGCCAATTGATTGAAATCTTATATTCCTTTAATCTTATATTCTTCCATTCTTATTTCTTTTATGCATATACAATTTTCTTCTCCCCTTTTTTGTTATCAGCAATAAGGTGAATTTAAAAACAATAAAGAAGGTTATCAGAGTGAGGGTGTTGGTTCATTCAATCATAGAGATGGTAATTGGTTCTCATAGACAAATTTGCAATAAAAGGATAATTGTATTTCAATGCAAGATTCATTACATGTGTCAATTCAAGTACATTCACAGTAAAGTAACATATTCAAGTATATTCACAGTAAACCAAAATTTCTAGATACAAGCTATCAAAGTAAAGAAAGCTAGAAATCCTAAGATACAAACTAGGATAAGACAGGGTATCAAAATCAAACATGCTTGTAAACAATTTTCTTCAAATGACCAATCATTTCCATAATCTTATCTTTTTGGTCCTTCTTAAATTTTTCAAGACAAGATTCAACTTGAGCGACAACAATATCAATATCATTCTTCAACTGACCAGTAGCATTTAAATAGACTCTTGATCCATCTGCTATCCCTACTAGCCTTTCAAAAATCTTTTAAAGCTCAGATGACATGGCATTTACTGATTTATCCAAAGTAGAAACTATCATGTCAAGCTTAGCAGATATCAATTTCATTTCACTTCTCATTTCCGAATCATGCTCAGTCAATAGGGCTCTGAGCTGATCAAGCTACTTCTCTAAAAATCTTCCAGATACCAAGGCTGACTGATGTGGAGGTGAAGGATGAGTTCTCGGTCCAGCCTCTGAAGGTCCAGCAGTAGATGGTCCAGGAATATCCTCTGCTCTGGCCTCCTCAACTCTAACTTCCTCTGCTCTGGTCTCTTGTCCTCTTTTTATCCAAATATCATTCTCTTTTCTGAAGCCCATGCGGTGAATTGTAAAGACACTATAGCAATCAGTATGCCTTAATTTTCTTAGTGGCTCATTGTCCATTATTAGCACACCTTGGCTTCTCTTAGTGGCTCATTGTCCATTATTAGCACACCTTGGCTTCTAAAAACTAAGGTCAGAACCATACCATATGGCAGTGTTGATCTCTTCTTGGTTGCTGCTTCTGCCATATAACCAATCATCATTCCAGCTAAATTAACAGGCCTTCCAGTAATGATACAGTCCATCAACAAGATATCTCACTCCGAGACATATTCAAACTTTCCAATTTTAGGAAATAAAATTCTTCCACAAATATTATGAAGTAACCTGAGTTCCAAATTTAGTTGATTAGCCATGATTTCTTCAAACTCAGATACTTCTCTCCCTAACATTCTAGATAGGGCACCTCCTCTATCATCATATTGATACTCAACTAGTCCAATAGTAGGCATCTCCAATAAATTTCCAAGAGTTTCAGCCGTGATTATCACTTTGGTTCCTCTTACAAAACTTACTAAACCTCCCTCTCCTCTACATAAATCATTATATAATTCTCTCACAAGGGCAGGGTACGTAGGAACATCCAAAGAGCAAACTTTCTTCCATCCCATTTCCTTCAATAATCGACCAATAGCGAAGCCCTCCTAAGCAAAGAAATCGAAATCTACTTTTTTTCCAGTTGTAATGGCCTTACCCGCTAATTGATCTACCCGTGGAGAAGATGGTGAAGGTGGAGAAGCATCTTGGGTGGCAGATGATGAAGACGGTGAGGGTTGCCTACGAATCGAGCGACGCTTCGTGGGAACGATCGATCCACCAACGATAGCACGCTTCTTAGGAGCCACAGAATTGATTGGAATGAGTTATTGAGAGATTTAAGGGGTTTTGAGGGGTTGGAATCGGTTTTAGAAAGGATTAGGAGACGATAGGGTCGTTTGGGTGTCGACTCCGCCTTTTTATTTTGACCTAGTTCCACTTAGAGTCGACTCCCGCAAAGCGAGGTGTCGGCTCCGGACTAAAAAATCTGTCAGTGCCTGAATTAGAGTTGGCTCTGCAGAAGCTGGAGTCGGCTCTAATTGCCCAGACAGTGTAGGAGAAATAGTCTCCGAGGCATGCATATTTTTAAAATTGATAACTATTATCATTGTGGAAATTAAAAGATTATATATTAATCTATCTAATATGCATCAAGATCATATCTTTGCCTATATATTCAGGGTCGTTTGATCTAAAATATGCATATAAAAACATCAAGATCATATCTTGATCTTCAAGATGACTAGTCACACTATTATCTTGAAGCCTGCTTTAAGATCTAGGGATCAAATCACTTACCTTAAGAACAGTAGGTAAATCCTTATTGCTTTGCAGTCGTTCAATCGTCCGGCCTCTAGTATCGTCCACGCGAAGCCCCGAATGATCAGATTTTCAGGAGTACTAGCTCACGGAAAAATAGCTTTGCTGATCTTGAATCCCCTCACTTGAATCTTCCTCCAAGATCCATCAGGCTTCCGCTAACACCAGAATCACTAGGATTTTCTATTCTAACATTTTAGAATTACAATCCACGACAATTTAGAATTACAATCCACGACAAATCGTGTATTGTTGTTCTATTTTTTGTTCTGTGTTCTCTGGTGAGGGAATGCCCTCTATTTATAGTCTAGATTTAGCCTTGACATTTAATTCTGACATTTAAGAATCCGTCGTTTGGCAAAAGCGAAGAGACACCGAAGGCGCGGCTCTTGGTTTAATTCCGATGTTCGAAGAAAACCAAGGAGTCGCGGCGTTTGGTTTAGTTCCATCGTTCGGAGAAAACCAAAGAGACGAGGGATAAATCCGATGTTCGGTAAATAAATGTCATGCATTAAATTCTATCTCATGAGATGAGATTTTAGCCATCTCATCATAATCCATATTCGAGAGGTTTGGGTTCTAATCTGAATTTATTTGACTTAACCCACATAGATCATGGTCCAAGCCCAAATCAAATTTGGCTAGTCCTGAATCTATTTAAATTCAAATCAAGTCTAATTTCAAATCAATATTTGAAATTGACTTGTCCTTCTAATAGACTTAAACCAAATTGAATCTTATTCAATTATACTTAACCCAATTGAGATAATTCAATCAATCAAATTGATTAATTAAATCATATACGATTCTCAATCGTTGATCAGCAAATAGATCATCCTAGGAAACTTCTATGCGTGTGACTCTCTAGGTTCGAACGTAAGCCGGTAGCATAGAAACAACTTTCTATACTAATCGATGTGCCCATCTAGCAATGGAACCCGACGTCCGGATAGGTCGAAGAGTTGCCGAGAAAACTCCAAGAACCCTAAGAAATAGTTACCGTATAATTCATCCTCTTGACCACAAATGCTAAGGATGGCTTAAGAGCCTATCAACTCTAAATAGCAAATCCATAAAGTGATTTCAACTTTAGTGATCATGTAACTTTCACATGAAGTGCCTTGGCCAAGGTCTTGCTAAATTGAAACACAAGCATTTCTCCTTTTAATGGGATAGGTCAAATTCCATCTTGATCCACAACTGACTACCACAAGTACTTGACTGCACCCAGTAACCTTTCGTAGCTAGATTAGAAATCCAGGTGGTCCGGCACCTAAGTACAATGAGTTGCTTGTAAGCCACTGGTTGTGATCTTCAGGTCTGAAGGATACTTATACCTATATCTTCTCGGATTAACTCTTGACAGCAGAGTATCCGAAAATGAGTCACGTTCGGTGAAATGTACTCCTACACTTTTACCTGTATGTCATACCAGTGTCTCTACACTCCTTGGTTAAGAGGATAACCAACAATATGATATACAACGTCCTATAATTGATAGTACTATAGCCCTGTCATAGTATATCATTTGGTCGCGAACTCTTTTAAGGACCTTCTAAGATAATCCTCCTTTATCGTGAGGAAGATCCTAAGGGCTTCATTACTTTCAGGAGTATTAAGAAGATGTTCTTGTAATGAATAAACTACCAAATAACTTTATTAATATATCAATTTATATACAATTTACATCAGCACAATCATCAAATGATTGGCTTTAGGATACAATTCCCAACAAACTCCTACTTAGCCTAAAGCCACTCATTACAGTATCTAATACACATCTTCAACTTATAGTTGTCAAACTCCTTGATGCTGAGTGCTTTAGTAAATGGGTCACCTAGGTTTTCTTTGCATCAATCTTCTGAAGATTTATGTCACCTCGGTCTACTATCTCTCGAATAAGATGAAATCGGTGCAGTATGTGCTTAGTGCGATGATGTGCTCGTGGTTCCTTTGCTTGAGCTATGGCACCAGTGCTGTCACTGTATAACAGGACTGGTTCATCTATGGAAGGTGTCACTCCAAGCTCAGAGATGAACTTTCGCAGCCACACAGCTTCTTTCACAGCATCTGATGCAGCGATGTACTCTGCCTCGCACATCAAATCTGCCACTATATGTTGTTTGAAACAATTCTAGCAAACAGCTCCACCATTTAGGATAAACACGAAACCCGATACACTTTTGCTATCATCATGATCTGATTAAAAATTAGAATCAGTATATCCAACAAGTTTCAAATCAGACTCTCCATAGACTAACCACTGGTCCTTAGTATTTCTCAAATACTTAAGAATTGTCTTAACAACTTGCCAGTGTTTTTCTCCTGGATCAGATTGGTATCTACTCACTACTCCTAGTGAGTATGCCACATCTGGTCTTGTACATGTCATGGTGTACATAATCGATCCTACTGCCGAAGCATATGGAATTTGACTCATACGTTCTCTTTCATTAGGAGTTGTCGGACAATCCTTCTTAGAAAGATAAATTTCATGGCCTATCAGAAGATAGCCTTCTTGGAATTCTCCATGCTAAACCTCTTTAGCACTGTGTCAATGTACGTAGATTGGGATAAACCTAGCATCCTCTTAGATCTATCTCTATAGATCTTCATCCCTAGGATGTATGATGCTTCTCTCAGATCTTTCATGGAGAATTGTGATGATAACCATGTCTTTATTCCTTGTAATGCAGGGATATCATTCCTGATTAAGAGAATATCATCCACATATAATACAAGAAATACAATAATAGAATCGTTAGCCCATTTATAAATGCAAGGTTCTTCTTTATTCTTAATAAAGCCATAAGATTTGATTACTTTATCAAATCGTATGTTCCAACTCTTTGATGCTTGCTTAAGTCCATAAATAGACTTCTGTAGCCTGCACACTTTAGACTCGTCTTCAGATATAAAACCTTCAGGCTGTATCATACACCTGTTCTTCTAAATCACCATTTAGAAAAGCGGTTTTAACATCCATCTGCCAAATCTCATAATCGAAGTGTGCTGCTATAGCTAGCATAATCCGAATGGATTTCAGCATTGCCACAGGAGAAAACATTTCGTCATAGTCAATACCATAACATTGACGATACCCTTGGCAACCAGATGTGCTTTATAGGTCTCTACCTTTCCGTCTGCGCCTCTTTTCCTCTTGAAAACCCATTTACACCCTATGGGTTTTATCCCTTCGGGTGGGTCAACTAATGTTCATACATTTTTGTCCTTCATGGAATCAAGTTTGGATTTCATGGCATCAAGCCATTTATTAGAGTCAGTCCTTTGCATAACATCCATATAGGTGATCGGATCCTCGTTGTTCTCATCGAGTTCAACAGGATCATCATTTTGGACCAAGAAACCCAAGTATCTGTCCGGTTGATGTGGTACTCTACCAGATCGCCTTAATGGTGCATCTAAAATGGGTTTTGAGTTTGATCTAATCAACTCAGATTCTAGGGGTTCACTGGTTGTGTTGTTCCTTCTACTTGATGAACTTCCTCAAGTTCAACATTAGAGCTATTTGTTCCTTCACTAAGGAACTCCTTTTCAAGAAAAAACTGCTCTATTACTAATGAACAACTTTTGTTCTTCAGTATTGTAGAAGTAATATCCTTTTGTTTCTTTCGGATAGCCGATGAAAAAAAATTTGTTAGATTTGGGTTCAAGTTTGTCTGATTTTGCACGTTTCACATAAGCCGGACACCCCCAGACTCTCAGATAGGTAATAACCGGTTTATGTCCATACCACATCTCATATGGAGTTTTAGAAACAGACTTACTTGGAACCTTATTAAGAATATGACAAGCTGATTCTAATGCGTATCCCCAAAATGATATTGGCAAGCTTGCAAAACCCATCATGGACCAAACCATGTCTAACAGAGTTCGATTCCTTCTTTCCGACACACTGTTATGTTGCGGTGTTCCAGGAGGAGTCCATTGGGAGAGAATCCCATTCTCCTTAAATATGTCACAAATTCATTGAAAAGGTATTCGCCTCCTCGATCTGATCGAAGGGTCTTAATACATTTTCCTGTTTGTTTTTCTACTTCTTTATGATATAGTTTGAATATTTCAAACGATTCAGATTATGTCGCATAAGATAGACATAACCGAACCTAGAAAGGTCGTCAGTAATGTAATGAAGTAGTAGTATCCACCTTTGGCACAAGTACTCATTGGTCCACATACATTAGTATGTACTAGACCCATAGCTCTTTGGCTCTTTCATCTTTTCCAGTAAAAGATGACTTGGACATTTTACCAAGAAGACATGATTCACAGGTAGTTAATGATTCACAATCATCAACTCGAAGGATGCCCTCCTGAGTTAACCTGTTTAATCTGTTCTTGTTGATATGACCCAGCCGATGGTGCCAAAGATAAATATCTGTGACATCAGTTGTTCTAGGGCGCTTACTTGATTGGTACACTACATTCACAGGCTGTGATAATATATAATTGCCATTAGATAAATGCCCAGTCATTACAGTGACTCCATTCATAATGATATTCAAAGTAACATCCTTTATTGAAATTTCATAATTATTTTTGGCCAGAAGGCTTACAGAAATTACGTTCATAAGAACGTTGGGCAAAATGATAATCATTTTTAATGACATTTCTATTGAAAACTATTTCAAGAACTTCTAATGCCAGTACTGGAAATAATCTTCCATCACCGACATTTAGGAATCTTTCATTGTCCTCAAATCTTCTGGTGACCTGTAGTCCCTTCAATGAATTGCAAATGTTAAAAGGACTCCCGGTATCCAATACCCAGGTCTGATTATCATATAGAAAAATTACAAGGTGTTATTCATACCTTGTTGAGCAACATCTTGCTCCTTTTCTTCTTTGGCCTGTTTGGATCAAGTATGGCAATGTAAAGAGGACAGTTCCTCTTCCAGTGCCCTTGCATCTTGCAGTGAAAGCATTCAGCTTGACTTTTATCAACTTTTCTTCTTCTGCATCTGACCCTTATAGATGTCCTAGCATGTTGCACCCTTTTATTATTCTTTTTCTTCTTCCCTTTCCCAAAGGGTTTACGTCCTACCTTAGATCATTCAATCACATTAACCAAACCCTTAGAGAGCTGGTTATCCTTCTCAAAGTTCTGTAACAAACCCCAACAACCATGGTAGTTGACTGCAGGCTTTGTCATTTGAAATGAGTAAGGAAAGGTCGGAAGGATGGAGGCAAGGAATTCAGGATCGCATCTTTTCCCAACTGCTCATGTAAGGGAAAGCCGAGCTTGCTTAGGAGTTCTATCTTCTCGATCATGTACAATACATGATTAGTGACAGGAGATCCATCTCTCATTCGAGCATTAAAAATAGCACAACTAGTCTTGTGCCTTTCAACATCGTCGGTATGCCGAAAGATTCATTTAATGCTTGAATGATTTCTTCTAGCTAGCATTCTCGAACCGGCAACCGAATTCATCGTTCATTGCTGCTAACATGATACAACGCACGCTAGTTCTATCATTGAGCCACTTCTGTAAGTGTCTCTCTCAGAACTTTGGGTGTTTGCATCAGGTATCTTTGGTGCAGGATTATTCAGAATATATAGAATCCTCTCATGCTCAAGGACGATCTTAAGTTTTCTGAACCAGCTATTGAAATTGGAACCATTCAATTTGTCACTATCCAATAGGGACCTTAATGATAATTAGTGGTCATGTTTTGCATAAGGAAAAACTAAAGTTTATTAGTATATAAATTGATTCAGTCTAAAGACTTAAACTTTAGTCTAAAGATTCTCCCACTATTTTGTTCAAATTGGCAGCCTCTACACCCCAATTCGAAGAATTATTCTTAATTCTTTAGCGGGCTAAGATCTACATAAACTACATACAAGCCCAAGTGAAGCTTGGCTAACCCATATGCATCTAAGAGTAGGTTCAAAACCAATTGTTTCCCCAAACAATTCTTAGTGTTCAGTTTTGCCCCATGTACCTCTTCAGCAGGCATGAAGTGCCTCCACTGAAAGTTCTGGTTAGGTCCAACCATTAAATGATATAATGTGTAATCTATCAATAGACAACCAAGCCAGAGTGAAGCTCGGCTCACCTGACTATTTATTTAATATTTACGATGACTTATCATATAATGAATGATAATTCTGATGGTTGACAAGCACCATGGAGTGCCTCCACTGATTATCAAGACATCGGACTCATTATCACCCACCTTAATGGGAGGCTATAATCTAGTTATCATATAACTATTTTATTTTAAGGACCTAATAATTTTAGAGGATTTTAATAATATGAAGATAAATTGACTAATCAAGTTCTCCCACTGAATCTATGAAATCGGATAGAATGAAAGAAGATTAAGTCAGGTTAAGTGTACCTAAATCAGTCATACTGATATCCTTACAGGCATGGGTCAACCCGAATCAGGTAATGATCTGAATCATAAATGGTTCACCACAATGACCAGGTGAGAGAGATCGATGGGAGGGATATGCCATTAACTCGTTAAAGACACATCAATACGAGTAGCTCCCAATTAAAAACCATTCGATCGTTGATCCTAGAGCAACTTGCCATCCCACCTTGACATCATATGGTTAACCAATTCTGATTTGACCATCTAATAGATTCATGCTCAACCACGGAGCCTAATCTACTTCCATTTGGTTTAATCAAAGAGGACTTGATCAACTACAACTATTGTTGATTTAGAGCATTCTTAACCTAATCTAATTAGATTTGAACAAATACTCTTTTAGTCCAGTTGATTTAAACCTTAGAGTCTAACCCTTTATGGACCCGATTTAGCTAACCCAAATGATTAAATATATTTCATGTTAAATGTCATATATTTCAATCAAGCATAATGTTACTACTCATAATTCCTATATTTAGATCATATCTAAAAAAAAATTTATGAACTAATATTTGACATTCAAATAAAACTCTTATAAATATTTGTATGTTTTATAACATAGACATCATGTCATCATATATCATATCTATATTTTTATACTAAAAATGCAAATATTATGGTTTATACAACATCAAATGTATCAAATATAAAATATCTTTGAGAGTGTATGTAATCTATGTTTTGATGCCAAAGCACAATTTAAATTTTCTTTAAACAAAGCATCAAACGATAAAACAATCGCACGATAATATGTCACAGAATACCTTATTGAATGGGTAATTCAGATTTTCAATCCACCTGTGACCATATGGCCTTGTGATGAGTTTTAGCCATATTACATAATTAATGAGAATATTAATTTACATGCAATAAATTAGATTATTAATGAAACCATGGCTCTGATACCATTTGTAGGGAGAAATAGTCTCCGAGGCATGCATATTTTTAAAAATTGATAACTATTATCATTGCGGAAATTAAAAGATTACATATTAATCTATCTAATATGCATCAAGATCATATCTTTGCCTATATATTCAGGGTTGTTTGATCTAAAATATGCATATAAAAACATCAAGATCATATCTTGATCTTCAAGATGACTAGTCACACTTATCTTGAAGCCTGCCTTAAGATCTAGGGATCAAATCACTTACTTTAAGAACAGTAGGTAAATCCTTATTGCTCTGCAGCCGTTCAATCGTCCGGCCTCTAGTATCGTCCACGCGAAGCTCCGAATGATCAGATTTCTGGGAGTGCTAGCTTGCGGAAAAATAGCTTTGCTGATCTTGAATCCTCTCACTTGAATCTTCCTCCAAGATCCACCAGGCTTCCGCTAACACCAGAATCACCAGGATTTCTATTCTAACATTTTAGAATTACAATCCACGACAATTTAGAATTACAATCCACGACAAATCGTGTATTGTTGTTCTATTTTTGTGTTCTGTGTTCTCTGGTGAGGGAATGCCCTCTATTTTTAGTCTCGATTTAGCCTTGACATTTAATTCTGACATTTAAGAATCCGTCGTTTGGCAAAAGCGAAGAGGCGTCGAAGGCGCGGCGCTTGGTTTAATTCCGACGTTCGAAGAAAACCAAGGAGTCGCGGCGTTTGGTTTAGTTCCGTCGTTCGGTAAATAAATGTCATACATTAAATTCTATCTCATGAGATAAGATTTAGCCATCTCATCATGAGATCCATATTCGAGAGGTTTGGGTTCTGATCTGAATTTATTTGACTTAACCCACATAGATCATGGTCCAAGCCCAAATCAAATTTGGTTAGTCCTGAATCTATTTAAATTCAATCAAGTCTAATTTCAAATCAATATTTGAAATTGACTTGTCCTTCTAATAGACTTAAACCAAATTGAATCTTATTCAATTGTACTTAACCCAATTGAGATAATTCAATCAATCAAATTGATTAATTAAATCATATACGATTCTCAATCGTTGATCAGCAAATAGATCATCCTAGGAAACTTCTATGCGTGTGACTCTCTAGGTTCGAACCTAAGCCGGTAGCATAGAAACAACTTTCTATACTAATCGATGTGCCCATCTAGCAATGGAACCCGACGTTCGGATAGGTCGAAGAGTTGCCAAGCAAACTCTAAGAACCTAGAAACAGTTAACGTATAATTCATCCTCTTGACCAAATGCTAAGGATGGCTTAAGAGCCTATCAACTCTAAATAGCAAATCCATAAAGTGATTTCAACTTTAGTGATCATGTGACTTTCACATGAAGTGCCTTGGCCAAGGTCTTGCTAAATTGAAACACAAGCATTTCTCTTTTAATGGGATAGGTCAAATTCCATCTTGATCCACAACTGACTACCACAAGTACTTGACTGCACCCAGTAACCTTTCGAGCTGGATTAAAAATCCAAGTGGTCCAGCACCTAAGTACAATGAGTTGCTTGTAAGCCACTGGTTGTGATCTTCAGGTCTGAAGGATACTTATACCTATATCTTCTCGGATTAACTCTTGACAGCAGAGTATCCGAAAATGAGTCACGTTCGGTGAAATGTACTCCTACACTTTTACCTGTATGTCATACCAGTGTCTCTACACTCCTTGGTTAAGAGGATAACCAACAAATGTGATATACAAACGTCCTATATTTGATAGTACTATGGCCCTGTCATAGTATATCATTTGGTCGCGAACTCTTTTAAGGACCTTCTAAATAAATCCTCCTTTATCGTGAGGAAGATCCTAAGGGCTTCATACTTTCAGAGTATTAAGAAGATGTTCTTATAATGAATAAACTGCCAAATAACTTTTATTAATATATCAATTTATATAATTTACATCAGCACAATCATCAAATGATTGGCTTAGGATACAATTCCCAACAGACTGAACATCAAAATAAGAAGGTGTCGACTCCATAAATTGCAGGTGTCGACTCCACAAAGTTTCAGTTAAAAATTGAAATTTCAAAGATCTGAAACTTGTCAAATTGATCAATAAATTCTAGATAAATGTTCCTTATCAATTGGGAAAACAATGAATCAAATGACTAGAAATTTCCTTATTGGAATAGAGGATTTCAAGAAATTAATGAGTCTAGATAGTTGTCCTTAAGAGTATCAGTGAATCATTCTAAAGGATCACAAACTCCTAATTCACCTCTAAGATAACAAAATCTTTCCTCACTCAAAGGTTTGGTGAATATGTCAGCTAATTGTTCTTCAGTGTTTACATAATCTAAACAAATTTCATCATTAGCTACATGTTCCCTTATAAAATGATATCTAATTTCTATGTGTTTTGTTCTTGAGTGTTGAATTGGATTTTTAGTTAAATTGATTGCGCTAGTGTTATCACATCTTATGGGTGTTTTATCAAGTGTGATACCATAGTCTTCAAGTTGTCGCTTAATCCATAGGATTTGCGCACAGCAACTTCCAGCTGCTACATATTCAGCTTCAGTAGTTGATAATGCAACTGAATTTTGCTTTTTGCTAAACCATGTGATTAAGTTACTACCTAAGAATTGGCATGCACCACTTGTGCTCTTTCTATCTAATTTACATCCAGCATAATCAGAATCTGAATATGCAATTAGGTTTAATGTGGAGTCTCTAGAATACCATAAACCTACATTTTTAGTTCCATTTAAGTATCTTAAAATTCTTTTAACAGCTATTAAATGTGATTCTTTAGGTTCAGATTGAAATCTAGCACATAAACATACTGAAAACATGATATCTGGTCTACTTGCTGTTAAATAAAGAAGGGATCCGATTATACCTCGATAATACTTTTGATCAACCTTTTTACCTTCTTCATCTTTGTCCAGCTTGCATGAAGGACTCATTGGAGTTCCGAGGGGTTTCATTGTTTCCATACCAAACTTTTGAGTAGTTCTTGTGTATTTGGTTTGGTTGATAAAGATTCCCTCTTTGCTTTGTTTGATCTGGAGTCCAAGGAAGAAGTTGAGTTCTCCCATCATGCTCATCTCGAATTCTCCCTGCATCAACTTTGCAAATTCTTGACAAAGAATCGTTAGTAGCACCAAAATAATGTCATCTACGTATATTTACTACAAGTAAATCTTTACCTTTTCTTTTCAAAAAAAGTTTTATCAACATTTCCTCTTGTAAAATCATTTTCTATTAAGAATTTACTTAACCTATCATACCAAGCTCTAGGTGCTTGTTTCAAACCATATAAGCTTTGTGCAATTTAAAAACGTGATTTGAAAATTCGTGATCTTCAAAACCTGGTGGTTGTTCTACATAAACTTCTTCATTAATAAATCCATTTAAAAATGCGCTTTTTACATCCATTTGAAATAAGTTAATGTTCATATGACATGCAAATGCAAGTAATAGCCTAATGGCTTCTAATCTAGCTACAGGTGCAAAGGTTTCATCAAAATCAATACCTTCCTCTTGATTATATCCTTTAGCAACCAATCTAGCTTTGTTTCTAATTACAATGCCATTTTCATCTAGTTTATTTCTATAAATCCATTTTGATCCTATTACTGAATGGTTTTTAGGTCTTTCAACTAAGGTCCAAACATTATTTCTGTAAATTGATTTAGTTCTTCTTGCATAGCTAACATCCAATTATTATCTTTTTCAGCTTCTTCTATAGTTTTAGGTTCAATTTGTGATACAAATGCAAGATGATTACTAATATTTCTCATATGATCTAGTCCTTATTCCTTGAGATGGATCGCCTATAATCAATTCCTTAGGATGACTATAAGCATATCTCCAGTCTCTTGGAAGATCTACATCATTATGATCAATATTGACATCATCGTCCTTATGTGAATCATCATCTTTAGCCTCTTGTTCATGATCAGAAGATACTTCAATATTAAGTTTTTCAAGATCTTTTTCAATTATGTTTGTATCTTCCTCATCATCAATCTTTTCAGATCCAGTTGCTAAAGATTCATCAAAAACTACATGTATGGATTCTTCAACTACTAAGGTTTTCTTGTTAAAGATTCTATATGCCTTACTAGTTGTTGAATAACCTAGAAAAATTCCTTCATCAGATTTAGCATCAAATTTTCCTAAGTTGTTTTTACCATTATTATGAATGAAACATTTACATCCAAATGCATGAAAGTATTTTATATTTGGTTTTCTTTCATTCCATAATTCATAAGGTGTTTTCTTTAATATTGGTCTTATTAAAGCTCTATTTAAGATGTAACATGCTGTGTTAATTGCTTCCGCCCAAAAATACTTTGGTAAGTTGCTTTCACATAGCATGGTACGGGCCATGTCTTCTAGAGTTCTATTTTTTCTTTCAACTACACCGTTTTGTTGTGGAGTCCTAGGGGCTGAAAAATTATGATTAATTCCATTTTCAGTGCAGAAATTTTCAAATAAGTGATTTTCAAATTCTGTTCCATGATCACTTCTTAGAGATACTATAGTAGTGTTTTTCTCATTTGTGACTTTCTTGAAGAATTTCAGGAAATATTGAGAAAGTCTCATCTTTGTGAGCTAAAAACATTACCCAAGTATATCTAGAATAATCATCTACAATCACTAGACCATATTTCTTTCCTCCTAGACTTGTGGTTCTAGTTGGTCCGAAAAGATCCATGTGAAGTAGCTCTAGTGCCCTAGAAGTTGAAACAATGTTTTTAGATTTAAAGAACTTCTAGTTTGTTTTCCAAATTGACATGCATCACATATTTTATTATTTTCAAAATCTAATTTAGGTAATCCTTTAACTAAATCCATTTTAATTAGTTTTGAAATAAGGTGTGTGCTTGCATGACCTAATCTACGATGCCACAACCAACTAATTTCATTTATGTTAGCATTGTCAGCAATTAAGCAATGATCACTCAAAGATAATTTTCTAAAGTCAACTAAGTAACATTGCCATGTACCAAAAAACAATGCTATCATCAATGGAATTAGTTACAGTGCAAATAGAAGATTTAAATGAAACATTAAAGTTTTATCACATAATTGGCTTATACTAATTAGATTATGCTTTAAACCATTAACATAAAGTACATTATCAATAACTATAGATGGAGTTATGCGAACTTTACCAAGGCCCATAATTTGACCTTTACCGTTATCGCCAAACGTCACAACTCCACCTTTTTTCTTCAGGGTGATGAATTCATCTTTGTCACCCGTCATATGTCTTGAGCAGCCACTATCAAGGTACCACTTTTTCTTTGATCTTTTGGCTACAAGACATTCCTGCAATATAATCAAACTTTATGCTTAGGTACCCAAGCTTTCTTGGGTCCTTCATGGTTAGCAGCAATAAAAATTGTTCCTTTCGGAACCCATATTTTCTTAGCTTTAATATTTAACTTGTTGTTAATTTAACATTCAAAGGATTTGTGACCTTTTTTTCACATTTAAAACAAGTTATATTTTTTTTGGCTTTTATAAAAATATTCTTTAGAGATTTTTGTTTCTTAAGTGTTATATCCTAAACCAGCTTTGTCAAAACAGCTTTTTGACTATCTAGGATCATGTTAAGTTTAGTTGAACTTAAGGTGAATTTCTCAACAATGTCTTTTTATACTTCTTTTTAACATCATTTTCTTTAGCTTCTTTCTTTTGCTGTTCTTTTCTAAAGAGTTTTTATTTGATCTTTTAAATCTTTTTTCTTTAATTTAAGTTTCAAAAATCAATTAATTCATTAAAAAGCCTAATTTCATCAAAGTAAAATCATCTGAGTTTTCAGAACTTACCTCATCATTGTCGCCATGAAGCAATATTGGCAACTTCAAAAGGTGTTGCCATTTTTCTTTTTTTGGCCTTTCTTCAGAGGACATTCTTGAAGTGCCCTGGTTTTGCACTCATAACAACTTCTTTTTCTTTCCCTTGTCCTCTTATCCTTTTTCCTTCAAAGGGCTTTTTCTTTTTCTTTTTCTCATAAATCTTCTGAATTTTTTGAGAGCAGTTTCCTCATCATCTTCATCATTGCTTTCACTGCTGCTCTCTTCCATTTCTGCAGTCTTGAGGGCAAGAGTTTTCTTCTTTTTGTCTCCTCAACATGCTGCTTCATTGTTAACTCGTGGGTCATTAAGGATCCTAGAGCTCCTCTAAAGGTAGTGCATTGAGGTCCTTTGCTTCTTGGATTGCAGTGACTTTTGCTTCCCACGATCTTGGTAGACCTAAGAATTTTACGCACAAGATCAGCATTAGAATAAATTCTACCAAGACTTTTCAAACCATTCACAATATCAGTAAATCTAGTGAACATGCATGTGATGGTTTCAGTTTGTTCCATTGTAAACAATTCATATTTATGAACCAAAATGTTTATTTTTGATTCCTTACTTGGTTTGTTCCTTCATGAGTAATTTCCAACCTATCCCAAATTTCTTTTGCGGAATTACAAGTTGAGATTCGGTTGAATTCATTTGAATCCAACAATATAAAATATTAATGGCTTTAGCATTTAATTGTGCCATTCTCCTATCATTATCATTCCAATCCCTTTCGGGTTTAGGAACAATAGTGCCATCAATAAGGTGTGTGGGTGTACTAGGTCCATTAATTATAACCCCAAAGCTCATAATCAGAAGCTTGAATGAATATCCTCATTCTAGCTTTCCAATAAGAATAGTTTGAGCCATTAAAAAGTGGAGGTCTATTCGTAGAATGACCTTCAGCAAAACTTGAACCAATTTGTGTTGCCATATGGATCTTTAGCCCTTGATCGTGAGATCAAATTCTAAATGAGCACTTGCTCTGATACCAATTGTTGGCCCAGATGGCAACCCAAGAGGGGGGGGTGAATTGGGTTCTTAAAAATTTAAGACTTTTTAACTTTAATTTTAGCAAGATGCAAGTGAGAGGCTAACAAATTAAAACAGAAAGCAATAAAGAGAGATAGAGATAGAGAAAATGCACGGCAAACACAAGAAATTTTATAGTGGTTCGGCAACCAGCACCTACGTCCACTCCCAAGATTCACTTGGGTCCACACTATAATCTCTCTAGATTACAGCCGAGTTGTTTTCCAAGCTCACAACTCAAACTTGTTGTTTTCCGAGTGCACAACGAACCCAGCTGGTTTTCAAGGCTCACCAGCACAAAACCTTACACCACAAGCAAACTGCTTGCACAAGGCTACTAGCCTCAATGGAATTCAATCCTCCGATTGAACCCAGCAAACAATAATCATTTTTACAAAACAAAGGCTCCTCCAATGAGCAAATATACAATGGTAGAACACGAAATAAAGAGATAGGAATCAAAGCCTGATTTGCAGATCTTAGTGGCTTGCTTCTTTCTTCTCTTGGGTGGATCTTCCTTTAGAATGCTCTTGAAGCTCCGAAGATCAGAAAACTAGGGCTTGCTTCTTTTCTTGAGATTTCTTCAAAATGAAGCTATGAAAGCTTGGAATCTCTCTCTTTTCTTTTAGGAATCAGATAATCTTTCCTCTCGAATTTTTCCTCTTTTCTTTTGATTTTCTGATGGGTTTCTGAGATTTTTCTCTATTCTTGTCTTTTTGTCTCTCATTTTCGGATGCAGTAAACCCTCTTCTTATAGATCAGTTTAATCCATAAATAGTTTAAAACTATCCGTTAGAAAAAGTGTAAAGGATTAGAACTGAAATAGCAATAGCCGTTGGAATTGAAAAGATAAAAGTAAAGTTTAGAGTCGTTCTGACAGTTCTGAAGTCGCGTCTGACATTCTGGAGTCGGCTCTAACTTTTCTAGAGCCGGCTCTAAATCGAAAATCCCCAAATCGCTTGAACTGGAGTCGTCTCTGACTTTTCTGGGGTCAACATAAAAATCTTCTGGAGTCGACTCTAACGTCCAGGAGTCGACTCTAAGTCGTGGCCAGAAAAACCATCGTTCTGTCTTTTCTGTTGGAGTCAGCTCTAACAGTCCAGGAGTCGACTCTAAGTCCGTGCCGATTTCTGGAGTCGACTCTGCGATTCCATGTGTCGACTCTAATGTCTGAAATCTTACTTTGACATTAGATTCGAACTAGAACTTGATTTGTCTTATAATTTTGATTAATAAATCATATCATAAACTGAAAAACTTAATCAAAATCATTAGTAACTTCAAATGTTATACTCAAATAGTTTTGTTAATCATCAAAATCAACAATTGGGTCAACAGAATATATTCTCTTCTATCCAAACCCTAGAGACTAGAGTTTAAATACATCCACTGGACCAGGCCCAGACTCAACAAAAACTCCCGTGGACTAACCCAATGAGATTAAAGTAATCCCCAAGCCCGTGTACACTCGTGACTTGATTTAATCTCAATCCTTGGACCGACACCCAGCCCAATACAAGTTAGCCCTCCTGAGCCTTGTTAGCACCACACCAGGCCCAACAAGAACATCATGCTATATTGCACTATTATGAGTGTCATATTAGAGCTCCACTTTAAGATGCAGATCAAGCAAGAAAAACTGAACCATCTGTTAAATTCCTCTGAATTGCCTAGCATTTCAATGCATCTACTTGTCTTAGAATTCTGACAGCTGCAAGAGAAACATGGAAAATTACATTGTCTTAACCCCATAACCATCTCAGTATGCAGTAACTTTCTTCAGTCTTTATAGGTGTTCATGATACCATGGTGTCTTGCCTGTCCTAAATACTCATGACCAAGCTGCAAGAAAATCATTTAAACTTAATCCTTGCTTGTCTCTTATTGCATAACTTCACACCAGAGTTCATCAGGTTTCTTGACTAATTCTAATATTAAACATTTTCGAGAGATCTTAAATTGTTTATTTCAGGAGCATCATAATCTGATATTATTTAGCAATGCATTGATAACAAATTTATTTTTTTTTTTCAATTTTCTAACTTAACCATTTTTTTTCCCATGTGGTTGCCAAGAGCTTCTGAATAAAATCATACCACCACCGGCACGCTATGCTGCAGTGTCCTGAAAATTTCATGAACTGAAAAAAATTATTCCATCTGACAAAACATCATGGAAGTTCATAAATAACATTTCAAAGGTAGAGACCATGAACAAAAAGATCAGGGCTTTGAGTATCAGAGTCAGTGCCTTCATTTCCTAGTACATCACTATTAAAGCACTGATGAAATTTATTTTGAAATTCATGTGAAAGTGGCACCAACTTTCGTAAGATATATGTGAAAGGTGTAGAGTTGGAAGTAAAAGACACGACCGCTATTGCTTAGTTCTCCGGTCATTACAGATTGAAGACCACCAACAAGCTGTTTTTACCTGCGAAAGTTGTTAAATAGTAGGAATAGCAGAGGTTAGAATTTTAAACCACTGGATGAGGAAGCAAGATTACAACGCCTGAACAATGTATTATCATCAGTTTCCAATCTTATACTGCATTCTACTAGGCTAATTCTCAATTCTTGGAATCTCCGATCTGGAGATTGGAGTTTATGTATGCGATCTTCGCTTACATATGTCAATACAATGTTCGACTGCCAATTCTAAAGCTGAGATAAACATTGCAACTTGATCAATTTTGAGTTAGTGTTCTTTTCACAAGTTTATCATGGGAAAACTGTTGGAAGAGGAGAAGATATTTTCTTTTGGGCAAATTTTTGGATTTTTTCTTTTTTTTTCATACTGAAACGTGAAGGGATACATGGCCTTTTATAATTACAAAATGACTCTTGGTCTTCCACAATACTTAATTCAAAATAGCAACTTCCTATGCAACAATTAAATAACATCAACTTCCTATGCAGCAATTAAATAACATCAACTTCCTATGCAGCAATTTCCTATGCAGCAATTTTCAACAATTAAGTTTAGTTTCCAACAAAAACAAGCTCCTGCTGTTACCATGTGTGTGGTATGAGGGAACCCATTCTGTCCGGTAGCCAAATATACACACACTCGTTGGTAAGGAAAAATTTCTTGATACCACTTTTCCTTGCCCTCTCTAAACGAAAAGGTTAGTTTTGGTGCACAATATTCATAATGTAACACTTTAGAACTTCATCCAAAAAGGTTAGCATAAAACCATCATTTGGATTCTTGACCTGCGTAAGCCTATTTGATGCACAAGTGATGTGGGTTAAACAAAACACTAGCACAAGCTTTAACATACCTCATTCAAATCCTGGAAGTTCAAATTAAAATTAAATCAAATATAATCACAAACATCATAAGCCCGCCTATATATCCCATAGTGTGCATGGCTATGAATCAGATCCATTTTGATACCATTTGTAATAATAATATGAAGATGACAAACATATGGCATTAAAGTATAATACTGTTACTTTGTACTTTGAAATCCAAAATAAATAAAATAACAATAATTCTCTAAATACAAATGCTAATAAGGACTATAATCTCTTAATTAAAAATTTTCTAGCCTTTAAGATAGAAGCAATTAATAGTTGGAACTTGCGCCCACTGAGAATCCGGACTCTAAATCAGCTAAAAAGAAGTCATCGTCAAGAAAGCACAAAATATCAAAATAAATACACTCTTACGCCACATATCCTCTCAATCCCTTCATTAGGAGAATTTCTCTTTATTACCAAGGCCCGATACCGCCAATTTATTCTGCTGGTAAGAATATTAAAGAGGATTTCTATTAGATTTCAGAGTGTTCATTCTTAATTAGTTTTAGTCTCCACCAATATATGGCGTTGACGTGTACTATCACTCATACTACATGCAAGCACCAATATTACTAGCGCCTTCAACTTGAAAAATTATTTTGCACAACTAGAATAAGAGTTTGACAACGATATTGCGTAATTAAAGCAATGATTTGCTTTGTTCGAACAACAGGTGAATGATGTACTACCCAATTTCTAGAGAAGAATAATTCAAAATGAGTGGTAATTAGCAGGTTACCCCTATTCATATATAGTAATACAAAAAATTTCTCAAACTCTAAAAGCTCAACTAAGAACGCATGATGTTAAAGTGTCTATCTTAATTCTACGTACTTACCACATCAAAAGAGAAGGAGGACTGGCATCAAAATCAAATCTTCTATCATAATATAGATTAATGAAGTAGCATAAATGTCACATCCATTGAGCTTGTAAAGAAACTTAAATTGAAGATCATACTGACACCTTACAAAGTCTTTTGGTTTAATATTTCTACACTTATGGTGAGCCAGTAGTGACTCGTCACTTTTTTTTTTTTTTTTTGATACAAATGAGAAATCATAATCTAGGAAATAAAGTACATCAAGCATCAACCTCAAGTAACAATATCAACATAGGCGGAAAACAATCCCTCCAAACATGGACTTAAGTTAGTAACAAAAACTAGCAGCAATATTTCTACACCTGGTTGCCTTCCCTTAAAATATGGTGAAAAGTGAACTTCGAAGGCATGAAATTAAAGCAAACAAAAAGACTTTAGGCTACGAAACAAAGGATGAAGGCCAATACAGATTTACCGGAAACCATGAAATGATAGCGGTTGAGTCCCCTTCCAAAACAAAGCATGTTGAACAGAAATAATCACTTTTTATTTTTAAGGTTTTGAGATTACATTTGAACTATATTTGGACTTAATAGCTAATGCTCCAGGCCTTCTCCGAGCTCAGCTTTGGGCCAGACTAGAGTTGGGCAGGTAATGGCCCAAGTCCGATCTAAATTTTTTTTTGGATTCTTAGGTAGTGTTTGAAATAGGGGATAAGAAGGGATATTCCCTGGATATTCTCTCTTATTCCCAAAAGCCATAACTATAAGGTAGTGTTTGATAGGAAACATATTATCCATGGATAATTGTACGGGATAGAGTTTATCCCCTGGCTATCCCTAGGGATATCCCTTGGCTATCCCATTGATCATATCAAATGCAAAAAGGTAAATTTATAGGATAACCTTTTTTACTCTTATTTGGAGGGATAACTAGCTATTCCTACATTTTCTAGGAATAAATTGAGGGGATATCCCATAGTTAACCATGCTTAACCATAAATTATCCCTTTGGTTAACTTTATTCTCTGCTATCCCTTATAGTTATGGCTTTTGGGAATAAGAGGGATATCCAGAGAATATCCTCTCTTATCCACTATTTCAAACACTACCTAAGAGATAGCTGGAAATAAAGTTAACCAAAGGAATAATCCATAGTTAATCATGGTTAATCATGGGATATCCCCTCAATTTATTCCCTAGAAAATGCAGGAATAGCTGGTTATCCCTCTAAATAAGAGTAAAAAAAGTTATCCTATGGATTTACCTTTTTGCATTTGATATGATCAATGGGATAGCCAAGGAATATCCCTAGGGATAGCCAGAGGATAAACTCTATCATGTACACTTATCCATGGATCATTTTTTCTATCAAACACTACCTTAATGTTAAGCCAACCTAACTCAAATTAGTTCAGACCTAGCCTCAAGTTGGGCTGGCCCAAGCCGACTTCTAACCCTGATTGTAACTTCAAATTCAGAAGAATTTAGTGGTGCCAAAATTTAAAATATTAAAATATTTTTATTATTTTTGATAACTTATATCCTCTTTTAATTTTATAACTTCTTTTAATAAAGAAAATAATCTAATCCAATTTGACCAATTAGGTTTCACTGGTACAAAAAGAAAGAATTTTATACCCTCTTTTAATTAGAGGATAATTTTACTTAAATAAGAAAAATCATAATAACATAAATAGAGAGCACAGCACATGGTTTCAGAGAAAAGAAGCAGAGTGAAGTAAACAATATAAGGCGGCTCCCCTATTATTTTCTCTCTCTTATTTTTTTTTTTTTTTTGGTACAAACGGGTGATTACACCACTCTAGGTCGGGTCAGGCTCGAAATATCATAATACAATAACTGGGAGAGAATAAGAGGGCGAGGGTCACCCTGACTCCATCTCCAATTATCAGAGTGAGAGGCCACTCTGGCAGCAATCCATTCAGCGACTCCGTTGGCTTCACGATAGATGTGGCGAATCTGGATATTAGTAGCTTCTAAAATCATAGAGCGGATATCACTCAATAAGGGGAGAGTAGGCAAATGGGAGCTGGACTCCCGCTGAATCCAGCGAATCATGGTGATAGAATCACCTTCAATGATCAGACGGTGAGCACCGAGAACACGAATAGCATAGGATAACCCTGCCCAAGCCGCATGCAGCTCAATCTGAGGTACAGAAGAATTCAGCAAACCAAACCCTCCAGCTGCCAGCATCATCCCACTCGCATCACGAATAACAAAGCTGATCCAGCACTTCTACCACGGACACTCCCATCAAAGTTTATTTTGACAAACCCTGGAGGAGGGGGCTCCTAAGAGATAAAAACCGTATGCCGGTTCGCTGCAGCAGCAGCATGGGAGTCCCAGTGGCCAGGGTTCGCAAAATCCATAAAACCCTGATGGGAAGTGTACTCAACATAAAGGGAGATAGCCGCCCTAAGAATCCTACCAGGAAGAAGGACCATGTCCGAGAATATAATCCGATTCCGGGACAACCAGATCTGATAAGCAATGTACGCCCACAAGGGACCTCTCTAATGAATACCCCTTCCCCTGCCCTGCTTTAATAGACTCAGAAAAGAAATACGATGGGAACCAGACCTGGAAAACCAAGGACAAGCACCAGATAATTACCAAATCTGTCTAGCCCTGACACAATCAAATATAGCATGATCTGTCGTCTCCTCCTCAGTACCACACAGAGGGCATGTAGGCGGAATGCTCAATCCTCTATGAAATAGAAGGGAGCAGGTCGGAAGAATGTCCCTCGCCAACTTCCAGATGAAAAGTCTCACTCTAGGATGAACAAGAAGATGCCAAATCCAATCCAAATCCAAAGATTCCTGAGGGTGGGGTCCAAAAATAGACAGGAGGTCTCGCATAGGGGCATGAGATGAGCAAGATCGCCCCCACACCCTGGTATCAGAGATAGTGCCTGGAAAGAGAGGAATAGATAGAATACGCTGACAGAGCTCTTTCCCGAAAAACATGGATACCTGAGAAGACGACCAAGCAGAACTATCAAGAGAGATAAAATCACTGACATGCATACCATTAGGCATATCGGGGCAAACAAAGGTCGGCCAATGAGACAGAGGGAGATCAGCAATCCACACGTCCTGAATGGCATCCACCGATGTTCCGTTACCAATCATCCAAGAGGTACATTCCAGGATAGTCGGAACATAACGACAAACCTCTTTCCAAAAAAAGGAGTGCCCCCGGGTAGACTGAGAGGGAGTGGAAGAGTTCCAGTCGCCGTACTTGGCCCGCATGAAGAAACTCCACAGACAGTGTGGATCCAGCAGAAATCGAGAAGCATGCCTAGCAGTCAATACCTCTCTACGGACAGACAGCGACTGAATCCCAAGCCCACCCTCTGACGTCATCAAGCAGACAGTGTCCCAATCCAGGAGATGAAGACTGTGGCCCTCCTGCGTCGATGCCCAGAGAAAGTCCCAAAAATGACGCTCAATCTTCCGCAAACAAGCCAGAGGAATGGCAGTGTTAGACAGAAGATAGCAAGGCATAGCAGATAGCACGGATCGGATAAGAGTAATCCGTGCCATCATAGAAAGGCCGAAAGCCTGCCAACCATCCAGACGATCACGGATCCGCCACACAAGAAAGCTGAAATCCAAACAACGTGGCCGTCTCCCAGTAATCGGAATCCCCAGATATGACATCGTATCAGACTGAGCTGAAATGCCCATAATATGAGAAATAGTCCTCTTCAAAGTAGGGGATGTCCTCGGGCTAAAACAGATCAAAGATTTACTGAGATTAACCTTCTGACCCGAGGCTCAACAATAGGAGCGAAGAATAGCCGCAAAGGTGGTGGCATTATCAGTAGAAGCCTTCCTAAGAAGAAGGCAATCATCAGCAAAGAGGAGATAGGACAGCACCGGGCCAAGGGCCCCGCCGAATATGGGTTAATAGCTAAAGACCGCATAGCCAGAGTAAGATCCCGGGACAAAGCATCTGCAAAAATGATAAACAAGAATGGACAGAGAGGACACCCCTGTCTCAACCCAACCTCAGAGTGAAAGAACTCCATACGACCCCCATTAATTAGGAGAGAGAAAGATGGCCTCTGGATACACTCCATCACCCAATCAACAAAAATATCATGGAAGCCAAACTCACGAAGAGTACCATACAGAAAATCCCACCGCAGTCTATCATAAGCTCTTTCCATGTCAAGCTTGATAACCATAAGGCATTGACGTCCAGAGGCTCTGTGAAGGTCATGCATAAACTCCTGAGCCAATAAAGCATTGTCCGTGATACTCCGCCCCCTGAGAAAAGCCCCCTGCTCCCGAGAGATGAGACGAGGGATCACCGAAATCATTCGACTAATCAGAAGACGAGCACAGATCTTATATAGAGTGGTACATAGACTGATAGGCCGAAAGTGCTGAGAAGAGGAAGCGTCTGGACGTTTAGGCACCAAAGTGACAAGAGTCCTCTTCCAGTCAGACGGCATATGATTAGCCTGAAAAATAGACTGGATAGCCAAGACCACATCCGAACCAACAATGTCCCAGTAGTGACGAAAAAATAACGGCGGGTACCCATCAGGGCCAGGGGCCTTATCAGGACCAAGGTCCCAAAGAGCAAGGCGAATGTCCTCCGTAGAGAAAGGCCTAGTGAGGAAAGCATTCTTCATATCAGAGACCTTACAAGAATGCAAAACTGGAGTGACCGGGATCCCATCCCCAGACAACTCAGTCCATCTAGACTGAAATCGCAATCGGAATCGCCACAGACCATTCTCTCTTATCTTCTTGAAAACGTGGCAAACCAGCTCGGCAAGGAGGAGGTAGCTACCATTATTTTCTCTATAAATTACATTTATTTTCTTTACTCATCTCATCTTTCGTTTTTGTGGGTTTGGATCCTCTCCACTCCTAAAGAATTGAAACCTCCAATTCCCTGCCTCCGCTATCCATCATGTATGTGTTGTTTCTAATTTATCACGTACCATTACATAATGCATGGATGGTCCTGATTGTAGAAGTAGACTTCCAAATTTATTTCTCGTGCTAGCGAGCATCCAGACTTGATTTTTCTAAGATATAAATATTATATAAGAAACTCAATCCTTATATGTGTTGTTGATAGAAGTTTGAAAAGTATTGACAGGTGATTGTATGCAATCTCATCAAAAAAATTACTGGAGGCAAACATTTGGTGCTTCTCAGGAATATATCTTTATTGTTTAGTTTAAAGAAAAATATATGCTTTTGTTAAAATAATTTTTCCCTCTGTGTTGAATCCATTAGGAATCCACATTCCAGTATGCAAGAGTTTTTAACTCAATTCACTCTTTTTCTTTTGGGTGGGGAAATAAAAAAAACACACACACACACACACAAAAAGGAGTAGTGGAATTATTAGACACTAGAGTTATTTTAAGACCACTGCAGAGATGATTTGCCCCTCAATCAAGCATCACATTGCTCGTTTCTTTTTCGTTCAAATGCACCAAAGTGTTCTAAGTATAATATTTTGTGTGACTAAAGAAGTTTTGTCCACCTTGCACCCTCGTAGGATGCATGCTTGTATTTTCTAGCAGTGTCATGGTAATTATTTTCCAAATTGTATCCATTTTGTCTGACCTTTTGGTAGTTCTAAGCCATATAATTCGTAAAACAAACAAGTATAATAGGCTGATATCCTTTCATATTCAAACATGATGTAACCTTTTTGAATCAAAAATTGCCCTCTGCCATATATAATATAAGTTGTTGGAGGAAAAGAAAGAAAAGGTTTTGAATCCGGTTTCATTTCATGTGGTGTGAAATCCAAAGTTTGAGACATCTTCATTAAAAACATTAAAAGATTTCCTTGTATCTGCTCCCACTGTATTAATTTTTCCGAGAATTATTAGAAAGTAATGTATAGGAAAGAAAAATAAAAAAAGGAAAAAAAAAAGAGAAGTGTATACGTATCCTGCCACTTTTTAGCTCGGATTCAATTTTTTTTTGGGAAAGAAAGGGGAACATCTATGGGACTCCAATTTAATGCAGAGCAAATTCAAAATTTGATTGGGGCAATGAAATATATTCTTTTTAAGTCCTTTTTATTTTCAAAACTTTATTTTGAGGCCTATCATAATAAAAAACACTAAAAAGGTTTTCATATATCTATTTTTACTATTTAAATTTTAAATACATAATAACTTAAATGATTTGAATATGTATAACATAATTATAAAGGTGTATCTATGCAAATTAGTGATTCGATATATGTAAATAGAAAAAGAAGACATGCTAAAATTTATATAGAAAAAATGATTAAAAAATTAGAATATTTATATTTTATAAAAATTATATCTCAAAATTAAGCATAATAGAAAGAAAGAATTTATGTAACTAGCCATGTCTAATTTAGAAATAAAATTATTATTATTATTATTATTGCTTATTATATAATAAATTAAAAAGATATATGAGAAAAAAAGATAGAGAAAGGATAGCGAGTCTAGCCAAGTTTTTTTTTTTTAGCATGGCTTCATTACATCGATGACTTTAACTGAATTAGGCGTTATCATCACATCAATGAAATTTAATTGTTATATCCTTTCTATTTTTAAAACTTTTATTTTTATTAAAATATAAAATTCACTACAGAAAATATGTTCCAATTTTATTTTTTATTTTTATTTTAAAAATTAATTTTTAAAATCTGTAAAAAATAAAATAAAAAAGATTTTTAAATAATTTTAAACCACAAACAACTTCGTTCCAACCTTATGATCTAATTTTCTTTTTCTTTTTTCACCTCTCAATTTTCTTCCTCCTAAAATCATTAGTATTGGCAACATCAAACCAACTCTATTTTTCTTGTTTGCTTCTTTCTCTCACCATTCCTGATACGTTCTCTTTCCTTATAAGATTTTGGCCCTCTTTATATAAACACGAACTCTTTTAATGGTCTCATGCCTTGGGCAACTATCAATCTAAAATTCTTTTTGAAGCAATTATTAGGATCAGTTATTAAAAAATAATTATCTTATATAGCTGATGATAGAATCTAAGCTATCTCATTCCAACCAATATAGGAGGAATAGCTTTGATGGAGGAGAAACTTAACATCTTTTATATATTAATCTTTTTAAATTTTTACTTATAAAGCATATTTTTTTGTTTATAAAATTGAAATTAAAAGCTATAGCAATCCAAAGCACTGGCTCAAGGCGGACAAGAACGTCCACAGTGTCAAAAACGGACAGAAAAAAAAAAAAAAAAGTTTTTTTGCCGCATAAAAATCTCTATGCACGTCTCTGAAGGTGTTTCGGCACATCACCACCGCTCGCCTTCCCGCTATCCTGCGCCGTCGTATCGGAGACGCCCGTGGAAGGCCTTGAAGAGCTCGGGCGAGCGAGCGATTGAGCGGCGATGGGTTCTTTGGGCTTCTCCTTCTCGTCTATAGCTGTAGCGAGGCCGACGCTTTCGTTCGCCTCGCCTCCGTCTCGTTCTCCCTCCAACAACAAGTCTTTTGCCTCTCTCCAACCTTCTCGCTCTTTGGATACGTCGAGGCCTTCTTTTCGTCTTGAAATCCGCTATGATCGCCGGTTAGCCGCCGAGTTGCGATGGAAGCCATCGACCGCTGCTCGGTCAGTCCCGGTCAGTGTTCCGGATTTAGATGTTTCTGAATCCATACCTTAAATTTGGCCGAATTTTATTCTTTGTGCTTATTATATTAGCTTTAATTTCATCAATTTTGCTTTTCGATGAAAAATAATACGTGGGTTTATCGGCGTCGGGATTTTGCTTTGGTTTGCTCACGACCTTGATTTCTATCTTTTTGACCACTTTTTTGCCCCCCATCCGGACGAGTCCTTTGGAGCAGAAAGTTGGGATTTTTGAATCGATAAGAGGGCCAATACTTAGAAGAAAAGAAGAAAGGCAGTCTTTTTAACATCAGTTTTTCTCTCGCTGTTGTTTGTTTTTTTTTTTTTTCCCCATTAGTCTTGACCCCCACCTTTTTTTTTAATTTCAGGTTGTGGCAGCTGCGAAACCGGGGCCTCTGAAGATTATAATATCAGGGGCTCCTGCATCTGGCAAGGGAACACAATGTGAGCTCATCAAGAAGAAAGTAAGTTAAATATTTAATAGTGCACTATTTTGGTTGATCTCCTGCATGAATGTGTTCAGCATGCAACAGCTCATATACAAAGTATGATCAAGTAAAGTAATTTGGGCCATTCCAGTTTTGTTGATGCAATTCATCTTTTGTTCATGTTTCAGTTTAATATGTATTTAAAAAACACTTGCTTTGCAATTCATCTGCTGTTGCTTGTCAATACTTCTGAAAAGGTTTTCTTCTTTCATCAGAACTTCTGTTCCTATTTGTTGATGTCATTGTTGTTTGAAAGTCTTCTTTGTAAGTTTATGAAGTTTCTGTTTGTTCTTGATTCCCAATGTCCAAGTAATTGTGCCATCCCCGTATTTTGCACTAGATGTAATTTATATAATTCAATGACTCGTTTGCACATGATGAATTCCATATGCTGGAATTGCTTCTGGAGAAAGACAGATTGAATCAAAGAGTGCTGATGTATGCAGTATGGGTTGGTTCATATTTCTGCTGGAGATTTGCTAAGGGAAGAAATTGCAGCTGGAACTGAGAATGGGAAACGGGCCAAAGAATATATGGAGAAGGGAGAGTTGGTCCCTAGGGAAATTGTTGTTACGGTATGTTCATCTCCTGATCCGATGCTTTCAACCCCTTTTGCTGTTGCCATGGCTCTTACTGGGGTGTTGTGATTTGTGAATATCAGATGGTAAAGGAACGCCTTTTGCAACCAGATGCTCAAGCAAATGGCTGGCTTTTAGATGGATTCCCAAGAAGCTTATCTCAGGCAACTGCATTAGAAGATCTTGGAATCCGACCTGACCTTTTCATTCTCCTGGATGTGAGCACTTCATTTTACTAAACTTATTACTTGGTCAAACTGATGTCACATGTGATCATGCTCTTGGTTCTAGCATAGTAACTCATTTCTTATTTTCTCTAGGTCGTATGTTTATCTTTTACATCCTAAATTCTTATCCCATCATGGGTTAAGGATATATATCACTGTCTAAGAACATTTTCTTGTTAACCTGCCAATTCATTGAATTCTTAGCCAACATAAATATGCGAAAGAGTAAGTTAAAGTCCAAATTGCACGTAAGATATTAAGAAAGAGTAAGTAAGTCCAATTTGTGTGTAAGATATTAAGAAACCTACCTCATTGTTACACAATTCAGGCTTATGCATCCAAGGAAAACTGTTCAAGATTTCATTGGACTAACAAAGATTCTAGATGAAGAAGAAAGAAAAAAAAATAATGCAAGGAACAAAACACACACATGCACCACTAAGACTCAAATTATAACCCTAAGAGACAAATTGTAACACAAATCCCGCTACTTTCCCATACCCAAATGACCTTATTCAAGCATCTCTACTAGAATTAGTCAGTGTAGTCACAAGGATGCTGTTCTTTCCTCCCTTTGCCTGATCATGAAAATATCTGCTGTTTTGACCTAACAGAGAACAGGGGATAAAATTTGTAACTTATGTAAAACATGTCTCTTCAAGGAGAAATTTACTTTGCTAATGTCATCTTTTTTTATCTTTACTTCCCTACACCTGAAATAGTTCTGCTTGTAGCATGGATTACCATTGAACACCATGCAAGCATCAAGTTTGATTAGCAGGATATGTAGCTTGTTGACAAAGCCTTTTTTTCCTAAGCTTTTGGCATCAACTTTTATTGAAAGCATCATTTAGTAACAATGCATCCTCAAATTCCATAGGTCAACCAAACTAGATGAGAAGTTTTCTTGTCTTTATAACTAATCTCTTTTGCAGGTTTCAGAAGAGATACTTGTTGAAAGAGTGGTTGGCAGAAGGCTTGATCCTGTTACTGGAAAAATATACCATTTGAAGTACTCTCCGCCTGAGAATGAAGAAATTGCTGCAAGGCTTACCCAACGGTTTGATGACACAGAAGAAAAGGTAATCCATATACCAGGCCATTGATTTAATTTGCTTGTTTTATTGTTCTAGTTCTGATTAAGCCACCTGAGCTATTCACTTTCATACATCAATTGCCTCTCATTTTATGTAGAGATAGGTAGCAAAAAGAACAAGAGAGAGATTTTTGTTTGAGGCATATCTATCATATGATATTTATCTATTTTTTCTTTCCTCTTCTTTTCTCAAGGTAAAGTTGCGATTAAAGACTCACCATGAGAATGTTGAAGCTGTCCTTTCAATATATAAAGATGTCATCTTCAAGGTATATACCCCTCCCCAGAAGAACAGAGCCACTTTGGATGTATTTGTCCAATTGACATGTCCAAAGGAATCAATGTTGGCCTTCTTGGTGTATATGTTTGTTTGCTAATTTGCATGTATGCATATACAAACATTTCTAACATTGGTGAGGCCTCAAAACAACACCAAAAAGACACTCTAGCGAATCAATAAAAGAAAAAAGGAAAAAAGGAATTCTAGCGAATCAATAAAAGAAAAAAGGAAAAAAGGAATTATAAACAGCATATTTGTTGAGGAAACTCTATAAGATATAATAATTGATTGAAATCTGAGAGTAGCAGCTGCTTGCTGTGTTTTAGAATTGCGGTCTTCAGGCCCTCTTTCCCAGCTAATTACAACTTGCATGGAAACTACTCTTGTCAATTGTCTTTTTTAATATTAAGCTGAGGTTGATGATTACAATTTAGATCCTGCTTCATAAACTCAACTTCATAAATTTTAGGTTAATTCCCAGGGCGTGCGTTTTCTCTCCCAACTTACATGACCAGTACAGCTGACCTCTGCATTCTGCAGTGCTGACATATATAGTTATTATGAGACTTCAGATTTATTTATTCATATTAAACAAGGATTTAAAACTTGTCCTTCTTGATTTATTTATTTATCTATCTATTTCTCTATCTTGTATTTCCGTATGTTATGGTACAAGGGGTTTGTTTAGCTATTCTAGGTGTCCAGAAAAACTGGAACTTTAACTTACAACTCAAATAGTCAAAATGACTTGGTGCTTTCTGACTGTTCTTTGTCTTGTGACTGTCTCCATGGATGAGATTTCCACCTTTGTAAAAATAAATCACTGTTCTCCAACTCCTCATGCAAAATGGTAGGAAATGATTACTGAGTCAGACCACAGAGACTTCAGACATCTGATCACCATGTAGTCCAATTTGTTACCTTAATTTGAGCTGCTTCAGTTTTTTCGCATGCAATGTACTCTTCTAACTACTTATTTCAGATCAATGGGGATGCCCCTATTGAAGATGTATTTGCCGAAATAGACAAAGCCTTATCTTCAACTCTTGAGAAGAAATCAAAAACAGCTTCATCATCCAGACTGCTGGTATGACTCGTTGGATTCTCTAGTACCCAGATACCACAGATAGGACAGGAGGATTGGCATGACATCATGGTTCATTTGATGTATTTGTTGCATAATAAAGGCCCCATTCTACGTTGCTGTTTATTACAAGCAAGTAGTCCCGGATCATAAAGCTGACAGGGATAGTGGGAGTATTTTGATTTTATAAAAGCTATGATTTTTCCATAGTGGTACATTTTGGGTCCTAAAATCTGCTTGTATGACAATTTAAGAATAATTCTCAATCAAATAGAGGAGAACCCTTTTAAAATGAATGTATTCAAAGCAATACAATTCTTTATCCATCAGTCTTAAGATTGATCTGTTCGTCATGAATGCTTCATTTTGGAATTGTTAAATCTGCTTGTGATGGATCTGTTGGTTTATTTTTGGCTGGAAAGTGGTTTTTCCTGGTCTGACTGGCCCTGGAGCCGGCCCTATCCCATCTTGTTCGAGTTATGAACTATCCCTGAACAAGGTTGTATTTTAGATTCACTTGTATGATGGCTTTCATCTCAGCTGAGATATGGTTGGAGATCAGTTTCTACGTGTTAGACCTGACAATAGAATGTAGAGGTGATCTCCAGTAGTACCCAGGGCTTAGCAGTTCATTACAACAAACCATAGGAGGAAAGCTATGGTTTGTGTGGAGCTTGGGTCAGATTAACCATTCATAAAGGGAGACGCTATTTTCCATGGTCTCTTGAGAGACTGCATGCATGCTTCCCACCTGGCCTCATTGCCATCATGGTGCACAGGCGAGGGCCAAGAGGTCAGCCTCTCAGTTCCTTGTGCTAACGTGGCACTGCTGCTACACTTCATGGCTCGCGGAATGCAAGCTCTGGTGATGCATGCCACAAACAATGTCCATGGAGTGTTTTGCATCCTTATTAACAGCAGTGTGGGTGCTGTTGTTTCTTTGGAGTCACTCTGGTCAGTAGCTTTCCCTGTCAACTGACATGGTTTCCACTTCTTTGCAAGGAGACATGATCCTTTTTGCGAATCTCACCTGCTAACTTATTCTGGTGAAGAGCTCGCATCCGAAATCAAATTCCTCTAGCCCAAGATGCTCCATGCCTCTGTGTCGTCTACTTCTTTTCTCCCATGTCCTTCGTCTAAAGATGCTAATATGGCTCCTTCATCTTGTGCATGGTCTTCTGTTACTTGTCTTAATTTTCTTTTCCTTGTACCCTGCGAAAAGGACACAGGTCAACATTAAGTTGCCAACAGCATCCCAGGGTTCAAGGTTCATGGATATAAAATGTTCGCATGAAATAGCGTCGTTTCAATTTTTTAATAAAACCAGACATGCTACTATACTTGGAAGTGGAAGATGTTTTCAAACAAGTCGAGGTTAGAGTATGCCTCTGGACGCTTCACAAGATATTCCATCGAGATTTAAAATTATGGCTAGTGCAAATCTTAGAAGAAGATAGAGCATTACCCAGAGCATGGGAATAGACCCTGATTTAGAACTGGCCCCATCCAGTTCAATTCCAACTCTCTGGAGAGGATCTGCACTCTTAGGAGGGGACCTTTGGTCATTCAGAACACAAAATGCCTGGTACAAGCCATGCGAAGAATGGAAAGAACTTGCGTTGCCGATTTAACCAGGCACAGAATAATCACCACCAGCAGCAATATTATAGAAAAGCTCGCCGTAGAGTCTGCTACCGATATATGATCCATAAAATCTATTTGGGGTATCTTATTTACCATCGGGTGCAAATCTTTGCATCGAAGGTGGTCGTAAATAGTCTTTTAAATAAGTTGAGCTTGTGAGATGGCTAACGAGATGGCCAAATCTCCATTGCTTTTAAGAAGGGGATTACAGACATTCAGATGTACGGATAAGAGAATTTGGCAATCTCAATTCATTGTCTCAACATAACGATCTTGCCAGCGCTCTGAAAACACTACGTTCTTCCACCCCCTGCCTTAAAGTTCATTTTTTGTTTGTCTTTTCTGACTGTGAATTTGATGGCAGGATTATAACGAGAGGTTTACAGAAGCGCCCTCTATCTTTCAGTGAGCGTCCAGCTTCAACCAGACTTAAGAAACCAAGGAAAATCCTAGTTGCTAATCAATCTGGGAAGATTACCAAGATCAAGATCCATTCTGCTGCAGAAATTTCAGCAGGGATATCATCTCGCTTGCATCTATTTGCGGCTGATCGAATGCATGCTATGCTCCAAGGTTAGAAACAGGACGATCCACTCTTCATACCTGTTTTCTTCTGGTTGAGAGGAATGGATCATAAACATGTTGCAAAAGAGAAGACACTACTATGCTGGTGGGGAACAGTGGATCCAAAATTTTGACTCGAGCAGGCAAAACAACAATTAGTGACTGCATATTTGGTGATGCAACCTTCATCTTATAACCTTCCCATCAACTTGTGTCCACTAAGATACCACCTTGAAAATATTAGCTTATTTGTGGTGGAGGGAACCTGACTTTGATAAAAGTAATAAATCTCTCTGCTTATGAGATTAAACTTGTTTGGCATTGCCCAATTCCATAACCTGCTCATACGTTTTTGCAGCATATTTGAAATGCATTGCAATTTATCTTCATGTTTTGTCTGACTTAATATATTTCTCAAGTGCCATGTTATCTTGCGTTATCTTTTGGTCGGCATCTTGTATAGCCAAGTAGTTGTACAATGTCACCCTGTAGTTCCTTGAGTTGGCGTGACACTGTGATACCTCATGTTTTTAACAGTTTTGAAAATGTGAAAGCACTTGCGATGCATGCCAAATAGAGCCTTGTAATTTAAAGCCTTGCTAAATAGAGCCAATTTGATCCTCCCACACAGCCAACATGGTATGCACAATGAGTGTGCTGTTTCTTGGTGCCTTTTAGATAAGTTCCTTTCTGGTTTTGCCAACCATTGACATAGTTTTTGGTTAGTTCAATGCTATGCTTGACATGTATTTAGCTACATGCCTGGTATAGAAGGAAAACAAAAATCAGAAAAGAGAAGGTTAATGGAATTTCACAAATGTTACCTATTTTTACTGACTATAAAAATCTTTGTTTGATAAGACGATTGGTTTAAGGATTCTTTCAGTATTAAATATATTTCACCGCACCATCATGCAAATTTAACTAAAAAAATTTCTCTGCAAAGAAACAAAGTCCTTGCTGTAAAACTCAGATGTCTTGTTCTGTTGTTCTGCTGGAAGTTCCTACGTCCTCTGTTTGTTTCGCCTTAGTTCTACTGTTCTTCTGCCTTCCTTTCTTCTGTATGTAAATTCTTTCTTCTTCAATAAATTGGGTGCACTAGTGCTCCCGTTCCATCTTCATGTTTGCCAAATGAAAAGCTCTATGCATACAGTTTTGGCCTGGGTGATGAATTTATTTCTTAAATCAAAACTTAACATGAGAGATTGAGAGAGTGAGAGATGTTGCTTTCCTTCAGCCCCGGATTAACTCTCTATTCTTGCATGTCTTCTACTTCACTTTTTCCCATTCTCCACCTCAATCTAAAGGTACCAATAATGGCTACTCATCTTCAGCAATCTTCCTTTCTTTTGCTCATATCTAGTCATTTCTCAATTCTTCTAGCTGTTCTCCTTGGCTTTTCTTTGGCCTTTTCCCTTGCTGTGGGTAAGTTGAGATCAATGAGTCCACTGTTACAATGGCAAAAACACAATTGCAAGAAATCTCATGCAATTATAGCTAAATGCATTGTAAGGAGCAACATTTTCAGTGTGAATATCACATGTTAACTCCCTTCTAATGTTTTTAATTTGGAGTTTCTGGACAAAAGCTTTTCTTAAGATGCATGTTAACGCAAAAACAGGCACATTCATTAGATAATATAATTTATAATATTATTGTAACTAAAATATGATATATAATATATTGTAATATATTATAATATTAGAATATAAAATAATAATATTATATTTTACGAATGTAATAAAGTATATGTATAATACTATAATATAATAATATTACAAAGATTATTATATTTTATCTCCATGGGTGATGTGCGAGGTGCAGTTTTTAATCGAGTTGCAAATTCTTTCCATTATTTCACTAGATAATTTAGATTAAAATATCAAAATAACTAATTTATAAATTTAAAATACGTATAATAATTATTTTTGATACAAACAATGGACAATTGAAAGTACCATGTAATGTCTTTTTTTAATCATTTCTTATTACAAAAGGCACTTTATCAATTTGATTACCAAACTCATGTTAAGCTCTACCTAAAGCTTTACTACCTACTACAATGCCAAACAGAACCTTACTCCGGTCATATCCAAATGAAAACTTAACAGGAGAGATGGAGAGCGTGAAAGATACAGCCTTACCTCACCCCAAGGGCAACACTCCTACCCTTAACATATGATCTTTTTCTCCTTTTCTCCTGAATCTAAAGATACTAGCATGGCCACTCATCTTGTACAAGATCTTTGTAACTTCCCTTTTCTTTCCAAAAAGATTATTATAGCCATCTTCCGAGCTTTTCCTTTAGGCAGTGTTTGACTCCCCAAAAGCTATCCCTGAATAAATGTATAGGATAGCATTTATCCAGGGAATAGCTGAGGGAATAAACACCTTTTTAAAATTACAAGTCTGCCATCAAAGGATAACTTTAGTTGTTCCTGGGTTTTCCTAGGGAATAAGTTCAGGGGATAACCCATGTAACCATGGGTTATTCCCTCTGGTTAAACTTGTTCAGACATATCCCTTCTAGTAATAGCTTTTGAGGATAAGGAGGGATATCCTCTATTTCAAACACTCCTTTAGTCTTTTTACTTTCTGATGGGTTAGCTGGGATAGACCAAGCTGTATATGCTTCAAATTGACACAATACATGCCTAGGAAGCACACCAACTCATAAACTAGGTTGCTGTAGAAGCAACACATCTACGTCAAAGATACCAGTAGCGTCCTAAACAAAATAAAAGATCAAGAAAACTCCATCTTCATCAAAGATCAATGCAAGGACTTTTTTCCCTCATTGTTAGACATCCCTTTCAGTAACTTTTCTTTATAATTTCCATCTACAACTCTATTATCTTTCAGCAAAACTTTTATATCTGCTCTCTTGTTCCATGTGAGCTCCTTTTATTTTTTGGCCTTTTGGCCGTTTGAGGCCATTGAGTCATGGAGCACTGGAATTTTTTACCAGATTGAGAACATTGGCAATAATAACCATCAAAATAAGGTTTGATAGTAATGAGAGCATTTCTGGCATTCGATAATGTTATTTTGTTCAAGGTAATTTATTATCTCGCTTTCTTTTATAACTTACTTCCCTTTTAATATGTTATTAGATGATTATATTCATAGTATGGACAAATGAAAGGATTAGGGTCTGTTTGGCATCAGTTTCATTGTTGTTTTCTATTCTTAATAACAAAAATATAAAAACCAAAACAAAAAAGATATTTAGTATCATTATTTTTACTTTAATTATTTTTAAAAATAAGAAATTCATGTTTTTACCACCATTAACAACGTTACCTCTACAACTATCACCATCACTGTCGCTATCATCACCACTATTACTATACTCACCATTTCCATCATTAAACATGATCTTCCATATATAAATAATAGCTAGAAAACGAAAATCAAGAATTTAAAGTCTTCCGCTCATCCATCAAATGAAAACAAAATTGCCAATTTCAAACTTCGAGTAGATTTTAAGCTTTTCATGCAGTAATCCAAGTTGAATGCAATCACTATGCCTGGGAAACTAGGAAGCTGGATGCTACTTGAATGCATTTATCTTGTATTCTAAAGTCAAATCTAGATATGAGCTCTCTCGGTATCTTTGGTAGCACTAGGATCAGTTTTCAATAACTTGAAACTGTCTTAAATCTCCTTTACAGATTAATCATCCAAGAAAGACCAAATGGCCCTAGCTGATAAAATGAATATATTCCACACAGCATACTCTTATTCCATCACAAGCATATCACAAACTCATACATGAAGCAAAACATACATCGAAAGGAAATACTTAGAACTTCAACTGAACCAATGAAACAGAGAAAGTACAGCTGCAGCCAACTGAAACTAGTAACCATATCCAACTTGGACATAACAATAGAGATGCAATATAGCTGTGCTTCTAAACATTACACCGAAGTGGTAAATCGATAAGATGCATACGAGATCGTGCAGTTGGTCCAGCTATGATGGATTAATTCAGCCGTGGCTCTCTCACCTGCAGCACCCAGAGCTACATGTAAAGGGTAGAAGTGGTCTGGCCAAGGGTGAGCCATCTTTCCATAAGGTGACTTCTCCTCATAGTGGTTCACGTCATCATATCTATCACAAAAAGAAATTACAAAACAGGATGAACCACTGCCCAATGCAACTCATGGTTGATCAATGACGTTAAGATGATGGAGGAGAAAAATTAATTCACCAAGATATTTTGACAACTACAAATAATTCTTTAAGTAACAAAGTGATGGATGATGGTATGCATACCTTCCATTTAGAAGTGACTCCTTGAGCCATGTGTCAAAGTCCAGGGCCCACTTAGCTATAGGTCCACCATCACGTCCAATTGACCTCAGGTTATGTGTAGCATTCCCTGAACCAACTATAAGGACCCCTTCATCTCTGAGAGGGGCTAGTGCTTTCCCCATGTTATAGTGGTAAGTTCCATCCCTGTCTGTCTGAAGAGAGAGCTGACAGACAGGGATGTTAGCCTCTGGATACATGAGCATGAGTGGAACCCAAGCACCATGGTCAAGGCCACGGGTCTTGTCCTCTTTTACACGGCCAAAACCAGCTTGTTCCAGCAGTTCTTTCACTCTCTCTGCTAAATTTGGTGCACCTGGTGCAGGATACTTAAGCTGGCATGACAACAATGATTTGGTTAGGTAGATGCAGCCATAGTTCTATATTTTGCGAGGACAACCTTCAGAGCAGTTTGACCACTCAACAACATTAGTAGTCATATAAAGTTGTAATTGCTTTTCCTTTATACCAGAAGAAGAATTTAGCAATATCAGTAAATTCTAAATGTCATATGGAATGCTGTATTTATAAAAGCATTAACCATTTCTGACTGTTGTTTCAGTCTCCGCTTTAAAAAGAAAGGGAACAAGTTTTTGTCATTTGACATCACGTGCTGAATGTCAAAATATATGCATGCCTCTATTGTGGAGACGTTTGCAAGGAAAAAAAAAAAAAAAAGTTAAAGAAGCCGGGAGCACACATTACTCATAAAAGCATATCCACATGTATGAATAGAGATAAAAAGGCAAACACAATGAATAAACAGACACATTGATGAGTGTGGTTTTCAGTTATCTAGTAACTAAAAGATGATCATTTGCTGTAAATAATTAAAACTACTAGAAAATTCCTCCTTTAAGATCAATGCAAGTTACAGTGTAGGTTACAGTGCAGATATGACTGCAATAATAACAAAAGATATCAGCAATACCCATCCATTTGATTGTGCAAGGATCAAATTTTTTAATTTGCTTTGAGATGGATTCTGTTAATTCCTTCTTCTAATTCATACATTGATTGCTCTTAGGTAAGTATTAAAAGATTAGGTCATCACAGCTACCAGTCACCACCACAAAATGAAGTACAATTCCCTTCTTCTGGTGTGTTGCATCAATAAAACCTAAACTAATATCCATCATGAGTCTGACAAGTTACTTCCTAAAATGATCAAAGATCCTTGTGGATGGTGTGCCCAAGTTTCTATCAAAAGCAAAGGCATAGTTATTTTCTATCATAGATCTCAGGGATTAACAAATTACTCCTAACATAGCAAAATCCATCAGATATCTTATATATGCTTAACTCTATAAATGAAAGTTTCAAAGTCATTACAAAACATAATTTAAGTTTGCTATGTTATTTAACTTGATGGTTCAGAGAGAATAAATGGGGATTCTGAGTGGAAACTCAATCAGATCTACCAATATTTTGGATAAGTCGCCCCATCAAATGCATGAATCTCTCTGACAGCGGCTGGTTTTAGCCTAACTGCATCAATTCAAAGTCTTCCTCTTTTGTGTTCTATGGAGCTATTCACATGATGCATCCCATGTGATTGAAAATTTGTGAAATTCTTTTCATCATTGACCAAAAAAAAACATTTTTGTGCCTTTATTTTTAAAATAAAAATTATGAGTTATTATGAACTGCTCAAAAATAATTTCCACTCACTCCTGTCTATGCAAAAGCTCTTCTTTATGAATTCTTCTCATCTTTCCTAGCTCATTTATTTCCAACATTTCTGCAAATGTTTCCCATATTTTGTGTACTATTTGCTTAGTGTTTCATCAACCCTGGAATCTGCTGTTCTATTATTATTTATTTATTAGAAGTCATTTTCTGTTTTTAATTCCCACCTTGTAACTAGTATCAATGATGGTTGTAATAGTACAATGATGTTGATTATGGTTCCCTTTGAATGGGACAATGCATGATGACAACTTATTCTCATCTGTTAAATTAAGAAATTTGGGTTTGGTGGAACATCAAATTCTAAAAATAGAAGGTCTAGGTCCACTAGAAAGAAGAATTTTAAAAAATTTCCATTATTTTTGAATTCAACTTCCACAAGCTGCAGGAAAGTCAAGGCCTTGCTGCATAGCAGTGTCTAAGTGCTCTTATTTGGGTCAAGACCCATAGCTCTCATCAAGTATAAAGGAATTTTATGCTCTTCTATCAAATCCAGATTAGAAAAGGGAACTAGCCACAATTATGAAAAACCATCCACAAGTAACCTCTTTTCTATGAATTGCTTCTTTTTTAAGTATTAAACAGCAAATAAAATATGATTTCTGAATGGAAACACAATCAGAATTCACCAAAATCCTGAGTGAGCCACTCAACCAAACCCAAAGTTACCTTTTCAACACAGCTACATCAGCTCCAAGACTCCAAGTCTCTTAGCTCAAAAATGGCTCCAAATCTCTCTTCCAACCACTTCTAATTGTTTCATCTATTACGTTCTATGGGGTTCACCCCACATCATTGAAAAGTCTAAAGCTTCTATTGTCATGGACTAAGAACATTTTTAGATTGTGTTTTTCAGCTCTTTGAAACATAAACTACACAATGAGTAATGATATCAAGTTTCACTCACTTAGCTGTAGGCGTGATCATGTGGTAGAAGGAGTTCCCACAACTGACAGGGAATGGGTGTGATTCACGGGAGTCAGCCCATTAATGGAGTGCCATATTGTTGCCAGTCCAGTGCAGCATCAGAAGCAGGAAAGAAAGGGGGAATTTGAAGTATTTTTGCGAAGAATTACTATGGTCTACTCAAAGATGATCTCCATTACTACTTTTTAATTAAAACTTTGCCTTGTCAAAATAACATTTTTAAATTTGTCATTTCTTTCTTTCTTAGATCATTTTCCACTTATATCCAAATATTGTTCTTGACTAAAGTTAACTATCTTATATCCCCTGCCCCTTTCATTGACTCAATGAATTGCTGTCACGCTTCCTAATCTCAACATTTCCTAGTGCATAGATCCATATATATAATCTTAAAATTATTACCAAATTTTACTTGGTGCTTCATCAACCCGGAATCCTTATATTCTATTAAACTATCGATTGCTTATGATGGACTGTTGTCTGTTTCTGACTCTCATGCAATCCCAAATTATCTTATAGATATATGAGTTCCACATGAGCCAATGGAAGCAACTAATTACCATTTGTTAAGTTAAGAAAGCTGTTGGACGGGTGGTAATGAGAAAAATTTTGGACCATATCTTCTTCTTCTTGACAAATACTCTAATTTGAAATAAGCCCCATAGCTCTAATCAATTATCAAGCTTTTTTTTTTTTTTGGCTCTTCTCTCATGTATATATCCAGATTAGAACAGTAAATTTCCGCAATTACCCTGTAAGCAGCTGGATTGTGACTTATTTTCTAAAAACATGTCTATGTTCCTTATAGTGTTTAATCTATCTTCAACATTACCAAATTGACCGACCAATCTTCCAAATGAAAACCATGAAACCGAGAAAGATCAAATTTTTATTACGAAAACAAAACATCCAGACCCATCGTCCCATCTCTAGCACCAAAAGATTCAATTTTTTATGAGTCATTTTGCTTTTTCCACAACAATCACAAGATAACAACAACAAAAGAGAGGAACGTTAGGGGTTCACCTGGTACATGGGCTTGGGGAAGCCATAGAAGTCGTAGATGACGTCGTTGGTCCCGTTGATGACGTTCACCGTCGGCACCGCCGTCTCCCAGTGGCCGGAGACGACGAGGATGGCCCTGGGGACGACCTGCAGCACCTTGCTCTGCCACGACCTCAGGAACGGCCTCGCCGGCAAGCTCTCGTCAATGGACAGCGTCGGAGACCCGTGGGACAGGAAGAAGGTATCCATAACCACGATTCAATCCCACAGGTTGAAGACCAAGAGCGAACGAAATCAAACACCGAAAAAGAGGAAGCAAAAAGAGAAGGATTGAGGAAAAAAAAAAAAAAGAAAAAGACTCTCAAATTGGTAGGTGGCAGGTCCGTGGTCAAGGTTGGTGCCGAGTTTCCATTTTATAAGGAGAGGTCGAGAAATTTTTTTAGGGGAAAAGTAAACCTTTGATCATTGCTGACGTGGCATCACGCGCCTAAGAAGGAGATTACTTTGACGGCAGTGGTCAGCGCAATGCCAGAACGTTCTTTTCCAAAAAAAAATACTATCAAAATCTGATGCATGCTAATATATTATTTTTTAATGAAATATAATTTTTATATATAAATACTAAATAAATAGTAGAAAAATGATTCAAATTTTTTTCCTTATTGTTTGTTGGCCCAGATGGCAACCCAAGAGGGGGGTTGAATTGGGTTCTTAAAAATTTAAGACTTTTTAACTTTAATTGATTAGTTAGCAAGATGTGCAAGTGAGAGGCTAACTAAAATTAATACACAAGCAAATAAAGAGAGATAGAGATAGAGAAAATTAGGCACGGCAAACACAAGGTAATTTTATAGTGGTTCGGCGCAACCAGCACCTACGTCCACTCCCAAGATTCACTTGGGTCCACACTATAATCTCTCTAGATTACAGCCGAGTTGTTTTACAAGCTCACAACTCAAACTTGTTGTTTTCCCGGGTGCACAACGAACCCAGCTGGTTTTAACTCGGGCTTACCAGCACAAAACCCTACACGTTGTTTTTCTTTGGGCTTACAACTAACCCAACACAAGCTCTCCGGCTTGCAACGAGGTATACCAACCTCCACTAATTCAATCCACAGATTGAATCAGCAAACAAATAATAATGATAGAGTTTGAACGATTAAGTGCTCCCCTTGAGCAGATATACAAATTAAGTAATATTAAAAGGTTAGAAAAGCCTGATTGTATTTGCAGATGGTGGATGCTTGGGCTTTCTTCCTTCTTCTCTTCAACTCCTCTAGAAGTGTTGAATCACGCCTCAGCTAGATTCTTGATGGTTGAAGACTTTTGGAGTTGAGATGAAACTTTTCCCTCTTTTGAAAATCCTCCGATTTGATCTTTGAAACGCACTTGGATTTTCTTCTGACTTTTGTGGAATGATGAGAAGGAGTAGACGAATCTTTCTCTTGGATTTCACTCCTTTTGAAACACTCTTCTTTGAGCTAAAAGATTTTTTCAAAATGCTCTGTTTTTCCCTCTTTCAAATGATATTCTTTTCTCTCTTTTTGATTTTTTCTGGGTTGTTTTGATTTGAAAAGAACTCCTCTATTTATAGAATCTGCAAAAATATATCCGTTAGAGACAGGGAAAAATAGCCGTTATTCAAAAATCTTACCGTTGGGGCTGATGTGTCATCGTTAAAAATCGCGCCCAGATTTCGCGGAGTCGACTCGAGCTCTGAGGGAGTCGGCTCGAGGTCGATTACCAAAAATAGAAACATTTTAACCATTGAGGGGTCGACTCGCGAAAACAAGTGTCGGCTCCTGAAAGTCGGGAGTCGACTCGAGGAAATGGGGAGTCGACTCGAGAAGTGCTCAAAAAACATGGGTTCTGTTGTTTGAGCGGAGTCGACTCGCACAGACAGGAGTCGGCTCGCAAGAAATCAGGGGTCGACTCTTGAAAAGCCAAGGGTCGACTCGAGAAACTCAGGCAAATTGGGGAGTCGACTCGGAAACCATGAGTCGGCTCGGGACCGATACAAAAATCAGAAAAATGTTCTGATTGACTTTAAAACTTGTCCCAATTAAATTTAAAATATAAATTTGACTTGAATACATTAAATATAACGTTTATCATGGATTCAAGACATGTTTCAAGAATTCATCAATTGAATATAATGTATTAAAAATTCCTTTTTGAAATCCTTTTGAGCATACAACATGAAACTTCTTTTTCTAACGGTTCAAAACTCATTTAATATAACCATTGATAGTTCATTCCTTTCAATTTGAATAAGCTCAAGGTTTTTGATAAATAAACACATTGTTTTCTTTAAGATACTCATGGCTTTTGGAAATCATCAAAATCAATAAAGTTGGGGCAATTATGTTTCAATAATTTCTCAACAATCTCCCCCTTTTTGATGATGACAAAAACATTGAGTATATGCATTATAAAATTGAAAAAATTTGTGATTCCAAAATCAACTTTTGTGTTCATGGAAAGGCTCCCCCTCAATGAGGTAGCTCCCCCTATGAACCTTAATCTTATAAATCATTCAAAATTTTTCAAAATCAAAAACTTAAGCAATTCCTTTATGAAATTCAATTTATCTCTTCCCTTATATGAAACATATATTTTTTTTTCTTATTAATTCTCTCCCCCTTATTTAATTAGGGCAATTAAAAGCATATAAGGATGATGATGCATATACGATTAAATCATATAAATCTCTCCCCCTTTTTTGTAATCAACAAAAAGGTTGAGATGCATCAGAGCATCAATTTGATTAAACTCATTCGAATTCATTCAGCATCTAAGTTATCAATTGAGTATTAAGATATTCAAAATTATATCAAATTAAATATAAGCATTCAAAGATATTCAAGGGTACTCACAATTAAAATAGACAAAAGTGAAGCATCAAACATTCTCATTACTTCAAATGAAAGTACATGGAAATGTAAACTTGTACATTGCATTGAAAGTAACATTGATTACATAAAAAAGATTACATGAAAACTTAAAAATTTCTTCTAGTGATTCTATTCAAATGATCTACAATTTGCTTCATCCCTTCGCATTGAAGTCTTACATAGTCTTTTAATTTTTCATCAACAAAAGTACAAGCAGAAGTGATTTTTTCTTGAAGCTCTGCGTTGCATTGGGAGTATGTCTCCGAGTCACCGCAGATGTCCTTAAGCTCTCCAAAGATATTCTTTAAATTTTCACTTAAGGAACCGGTAGATGAGCTAAGAGTGGACTCAATCAATGCAACACGATCACTGAGAGAATACAATGCTTCTTTTAAGTTCATATACTTATCATTAAATTCATCTTTCAATCTCTTTTCTTGATCACATAACTCAGACTTGAATAAAGATCGAAGTTGATCCAACTGAGTATCAGAAAAACTAGCAGATGAAACAGTGGAAGACTGTGCAGGATCAATAGTAGGAGCAGGGATAGGATAGTAGGAGCAGGGATAGGATCTGGAATAGATGAATGCTGAGGAGGCTCCGGAGATGAATGTCTCAAGAAGATCTGGGTGCCTCTGCATCTAAGTCTCTATCCTCAGTAGCAGTCTTTCTCTCCCAACTTCCATTTTTCTTAATAAATCCCATGCGATGAATTGTAGCCAAAGTATAATAATCTGTATGTCTTAACTCTTTCTTTGGCTCACCATCACTGAACACTATCCCTTGGCTAAGAAATAATTTGGTCAATACCATGCCATAGGGTAAGCTTGATTTCTTCTTCCCGCTACAGTCTGCAATATACCAAATCATCATCCTAGGCAGATTTATGGGTTTCCCAGATACAACTGCATCCATGATAAAGATATCTCGTTCTGAAACATAGTCAAACCGGCCTGTCTTGGGAATAAGATCCTGCTGCAAATATTGTGGAGAAGCCTTAGTTCCAATGGTAGTTGACTAGCAAAGACTTCCTCAAATCCCTCAAAGTTACGGTTCAACAGACGATTGAGAGCAGGAGACCTATCTTCAGGTGCAAATGTAGAAGGTCCAGATAAGGGTAACTTCAAAAGTCTAGAAAGAATGGAGGATGTAATGTTTAAACCGATGCCTCTAACCTTGCTTACAAGGCCATCATCTCCTCTAGACAAGTTCTTGTAAAATTCTTTGACCAAAGCAGGATAGGTTGGGCAATCCAAAGAACAAATATACTCAAAACCCATCTCGATAAGTTGCCTACCAATGATGAATCCCTCATTCTCAAACAACTCGAAATCCACTTTCCTTCCCGTGGTTACAATCCTACTGGCTAGAAGATCTACCTGGGGGGTAGGAGCTGGAGCTGGAGCTGGAGGATCACTAGCCGAAGGCGTAGAAGAGGAATCCGTTGACGGCTCGCGGACGGGTCGTCGGACGGTCCTTTTTCTCTTCACACCGGCCCCACTCGAGCTTGCTCCTCGGGTTTTAGGTGCCATTGATCTTGAAGGATTGTTTAATCAGAGGTTAATTGAAGTTTGGAGGGTTTTGGGAAAGTTTTGGAGAGGATTTGGAAGATTTTGGAAGATGAAATGTCCGTCGGGTCGACTCGTGCCCTAAATAAATCGACTGGGACCACGTCGAGTCGACTCGCGCAAAGTGTGGAGTCGGCTCGCGACAAGTCACAGAGCACGGACACGATCTCGAGTCGACTCGCTCAGAGGAGGGGTCGACTCCTGAGTTTCAGCAGAAACTCGAGTCGACTCCGAAACTCTCGAGTCGGCTCCCGGACAAATTCAGAGAAAAATTAGATTGAGATTCAGAGAATCCGAAATAAGTCCCAAAAATTGATCTTTGAGTATGATTAAAAATCATGGACTTGAGAGATCAAATTGATATGAGTTCTAGATAAGATTTCCTTAAGATTTTAAGAATTTGAAAGAATTCTAGATATATTTCCTTAAGATTTCAAAATTTACTCAAAAGGATTACAAATTCCTAATTCTCCTCTAAGATAACAAAATCTTTCTTCATTTAAAGGTTTAGTGAATATGTCAGCTAATTGTTCTTCAGTGTTTACATAATCTAAACAAATTTCATCATTAGCTACATGTTCCCTATAAAATGATATCTAATTTCTATGTGTTTTGTTCTTGAGTGTTGAATTGGATTTTTAGTTAAGTTGATTGCGCTAGTGTTATCACATCTTATGGGTGTTTTATTCAAGTGTGATACCATAGTCTTCAAGTTGTCGCTTAATCCATAGGATTTGCGCACAGCAACTTCCAGCTGCTACATATTCAGCTTCAGTAGTTGATAATGCAACTGAATTTTGCTTTTTGCTAAACCATGTGATTAAGTTACTACCTAAGAATGGCATGCACCACTTGTGCTTTTTCTATCCAATTTACATCCAGCATAATCAGAATCTGAATATGCAATTAGGTTTAATGTGGAGTCTCTAGAATACCATAAACCTACATTTTTAGTTCCATTTAGATATCTTAAAATTCTTTTAACAGCTATTAAATGTGATTCTTTAGGTTCAGATTGAAATCTAGCACATAAACATACTGAAAACATGATATCTGGTCTACTTGCTGTTAAATAAAGAAGGGATCCGATTATACCTCGATAATACTTTGGTCAACCTTTTTACCTTCTTCATCTTTGTCCAGCTTGCATGAAGGACTCATTGGAGTTCCGAGGGGTTTCATTGTTTCCATACCAACTTTTTGAGTAGTTCTCTTGTGTATTTGGTTTGGTTGATAAAGATTCCCTCCTTGCATTGTTTGATCTGGAGTCCAAGGAAGAAGTTGAGTTCTCCCATCATGCTCATCTCGAATTCTCCCTGCATCAACTTTGCAAATTCTTGACAAAGAGAATCGTTAGTAGCACCAAAAATAATGTCATCTACGTATATTTGTACTACAAGTAAATCTTTACTTTTTCTTTTCAAAAACAAAGTTTTATCAACATTTCCTCTTGTAAAATCATTTTCTATTAAAAATTTACTTAACCTATCATACCAAGCTCTAGGTGCTTGTTTCAAACCATATAAAGCTTTGTGCAATTTAAAAACGTGATTTGAAAACTCATGATCTTCAAAACCTGGTGGTTGTTCTACATAAACTTCTTCATTAATAAATCCATTTAAAAATGCGCTTTTTACATCCATTTGAAATAAGTTAATATTCATATGACATGCAAATGCAAGTAATAGCCTAATGGCTTCTAATCTAGCTACAGGTGCAAAGGTTTCATCAAAATCAATACCTTCCTCTTGATTATATCCTTTAGCAACCAATCTAGCTTTGTTTCTAATTACAATGCCATTTTCATCTAGTTTATTTCTAAAATCCATTTTGATCCTATTACTGAATGGTTTTTAGGTCTTTCAACTAAGGTCCAAACATTATTTCTTGTAAATTGATTTAGTTCTTCTTGCATAGCTAACATCCAATTATTATCTTTTTCAGCTTCTTCTATAGTTTTAGGTTCAATTTGTGATACAAATGCAAGATGATTACTAATATTTCTCATGTATGATCTAGTCCTTATTCCTTGAGATGGATCGCCTATAATCAATTCCTTAGGATGACTATGAGCATATCTCCAGTCTCTTGGAAGATCTACATCATTATGATCAATATTGACATCATCGTCCTTATGTGAATCATCATCTTTAGCCTCTTGTTCATGATCAGAAGATACTTCAATATTAAGTTTTTCAAGATCTTTTTCAATTATGTTTGTATCTTCCTCATCATCAATCTTTTCAGATCCAGTTGCTAAAGACTCATCAAAACTACATGTATGGATTCTTCAACTACTAAGGTTTTCTTGTTAAAGATTCTATATGCCTTACTAGTTGTTGAATAACCTAGAAAAATTCCTTCATCAGATTTAGCATCAAATTTTCCTAAGTTGTTTTTACCATTATTATGAATGAAACATTTACATCCAAATGCATGAAAGTATTTTATATTTGGTTTTCTTTCATTCCATAATTCATAAGGTGTTTTCTTTAATATTGGTCTTATTAAAGCTCTGTTTAATATGTAACATGCTGTGTTAATTGCTTCCGCCCAAAAATACTTTGGTAAGTTGCTTTCACATAGCATGGTACGGGCCATGTCTTCTAGAGTTCTATTTTTTCTTTCAACTACACCATTTTGTTGTGGAGTCCTAGGGGCTGAAAATTATGATTAATTCCATTTTCAGTGCAGAAATTTTCAAATAGGTGATTTTCAAATTCTGTTCCATGATCACTTCTTAGAGATACTATAGTAGTGTTTTTCTCATTTGTGACTTTCTTGAAAAATTTCAGGAACATCGAGAAAGTCTCATCTTTGTGAGCTAAAAACATTACCCAAGTATATCTAGAATAATCATCTACAATCACTAGACCATATTTCTTTCCTCCTAGACTTGTGGTTCTAGTTGGTCCAAATAGGTCCATGTGAAGTAGCTCTAAAGCCCTAGAAGTTGAAACAATGTTTTTAGATTTAAAAGAACTTCTAGTTTATTTTCCAAATTGACATGCATCACATATTTTATTATTTTCAAAATCTAATTTAGGTAATCCTTTAACTAAATCCATTTTAATTAATTTTGAAATAAGGTGTGTGCTTGCATGACCTAATCTACGATGCCACAACCAACTAATTTCATTTATGTTAGCATTGTCAGCAATTAAGCAATGATCACTCAAAGATAATTTTCCAAGTCAACTAAGTAAACATTGTCATGTCTATAACCAGTAAATACAATGCTATCATCAATAGAATTAGTTATAGTGCAAATAGAAGATTTAAATGAAACATTAAAATTTTTATCACATAATTGACTTATGCTAATTAGATTATGCTTCAAACCATTAACATAAAGTACATTATCAATAATTATAGATGGAGTTATGCGAACTTTACCAAGGCCCATAATTTGACCTTTACCGTTGTCGCCAAACGTCACAACTCCACCTTTCTTTTCCTCCAGGGTGATGAATTCATCTTTGTCACCCGTCATATGTCTTGAGCAGCCACTATCAAGGTACCACTTTTTCTTTGATCTTTTGGCTACAAGACATTCCTGCAACATAATTTAAACTTTATGCTTAGGTACCCAAGCTTTCTTGGGTCCTTCATGGTTAGCAGTAATAAAAATTGTTCCTTTCGGAACCCATATTTTCTTAGCTTTAATATTTAACTTGTTGTTGTTTAATGTCTTGCATTCAAAGGATTTGTGACCTTTTTCATTACATTTAAAACAGGTTATATTTCTTTGATTGGCTTTTACAAAAATATTCTTTAGAGATTTTTGTTTCTTAATGTGTTATATCCTAAACCAGCTTTGTCAAAAACAGCTTTTTGACTATCTAGGATCATGTTAAGTTTAGTTGAGCTTAAGGTGAATTTCTCAACTATGTCTTTATATTTTTTAACATCTTTCTTAAGAGAGTCAATTTCTTTAGCTTGCTGTTCTTTATCTAAAGATAAAGTTCCTATTTGATCTTTTAAATCTTTAGTTGAGTTTTAGTTTCAGATTTTAATAAATCTTTTTCTTGATTAAGATTATCTCTTTCTTTCCTAAGTTCTTCTTTTTCATTAGTTAGGTTCTTAACTTCTAAAGCTAATTCATTTTTACTTTTAGCTAAACTAATATTGTCATTTTTCAAAAACTTATACTTTTTCTTTAAGGATTTAAAATCAATCATAAGTTCATTGAAAGCCTCAAACATTTCATCAAAAGTAAAATCATCAGTTGAGTTTTCAGAACTTACCTCATTATCGTTGTCGTCGTCGTTGGCCATGAAACAAATATTGGCAACTTCCTTTTGCTCATCTTCTTCCGACGAGGAAGATTCTTCAGACCATATTGCCATATAAGCTTTCTTCTTTTTCTTGTAGGCCTTTTTCAGTAAAGGACAGTCATACTTGAAGTGCCCTGGCTTTTTGCACTCATAACATACCAAGGGCTCTTTTTCTTTTTCTTTCTCCTTGTCCTTTTTCTTATCTTTTTCTCCTTCAAATCTTGCTCCAAATTTTTTTTTATTGAAGGGCCTTTTTCTCATAAACCTTCTGAATTTCTTGGCCAAGAGAGCAGTTTCCTCATCATCTTCATCATTGCTTTCACTGCTGCTCTCTTCCATTTCTGCAGTCTTGAGGGCAAGAGTTTTTCTTCTTTTTGTTTCCTCCTCAACATGCTGCTTCATTGTTAGCTCGTGGGTCATTAAGGATCCTAGAAGCTCCTCTAAAGGTAGTGCATTGAGGTCCTTTGCTTCTTGGATAGCAGTGACTTTCGCTTCCCACGATCTTGGTAGTGACCTAAGAATTTTACGCACAAGATCAGCATTAGTATAAACTCTACCAAGACTTTTCAAACCATTCACAATATCAGTAAATCTAGTGAACATGCATGTGATGGTTTCAGTTTGTTCCATTGTAAACAATTCATATTTGTGAACCAAAATGTTTATTTTTGATTCCTTTACTTGGTTTGTTCCTTCATGAGTTATTTCCAACCTATCCCAAATTTCTTTGGCAGAATTACAAGTTGAGATTCGGTTGAATTCATTTGAATCCAAGGAACAATACAAAATATTAATGGCTTTAGCATTTAATTGTGCCATTCTCCTATCATTATCATTCCAATCCCTTTCGGGTTTAGGAACAATAGTGCCATCAATAAGGTGTGTGGGTGTACTAGGTCCATTAATTATAACATCCCAAAGCTCATAATCAGAAGCTTGAATGAATATCCTCATTCTAGCTTTCTAATAAGAATAGTTTGAGCCATTAAAAAGTGGAGGTCTATTCGTAGAATGACCTTCAGCAAAACTTGACCCATTTGTGTTGCCATGTGAATCTTTAGCCCTTGATCGTGAGATCAATTTCTAAATAAGCACTAGCTCTGATACCAATTGTTGGCCCAGATGGCAACCCAAGAGGGGGGGGGGGGGTGAATTGGGTTCTTAAAAAATTTAAGACTTTTTGACTATTAAATGATTAGTTAGCAAGATGTGCAAGTGAGATCAACTAATAAGCAATGAACAAGCAGTTAATAAAGAGATATAAAGATTGAGAAAATAAGGCACGGCAAACACAAAGCAATTTTATAGTGGTTCGGCGCAACCAGCACCTACGTCCACTCCCAAGATTCACTTGGGTCCACACTATAATCTCTCTAGATTACAGCCGAGTTGTTTTACAAGCTCACAACTCAAACTTGTTGTTTTACCGGGTGCACAACGAACCCAGCTGGTTTTAACTCGGGCTTACCAGCACAAAACCCTACAAGTTATTTTTCTAGGGCTCACAACTAACCCAACACAAGCACTCCGGCTTGCAACGAGGTATACCAACCTCCACTAATTCAATCCACTGATTGAATCAGCAAACAAATAATAAAGATTGTGTTTGAACAATAAAGTGCTCCCCTTGAGCAGATATACAAATTAAGTACAAAATATTAAAAGGTTAGAAAAGCCTGATAATTTTGCCGATGGTAGATGCTTGGGCTTTCTCCCTTCTTCTCTTCAACTCCTCTAGAAGTGTTGAATCACGCCTCAGCTAGATTCTTGACCGTTGAGGACTTTTGGAGTTGAGATGAAACTTTTCCCTCTTTTGAAAATCCGCAGATTTGACCTTTGAAACGCACTTGGATTTTCTTCTGGCTTTTGTGGAATGATGAGAAGGAGTAGACGAATCTTTCACTTGGATTTCACTCCTTTTGAAACACTCCTCTTTGAGCTAAAAGATTTTTCCACTAAGCTCTGTTTTTCCCTCTTTTCAAATGATATTCTTTTCTCTCTTTTTGATTTTCTCTGGGATGTTTTGATTTGAAAAGAACTCCTCTATTTATAGAATCTGCAAAAATATATCCGTTAGAGACAGGGAAAAATAGCCGTTATTCAAAAATCTTACCGTTGGGGCTGATGTGTCAACATTAAAAATCGCGCCCAGAATTCGCGGAGTCGACTCGAGCTCTGAGGGAGTCGGCTCGAGGTCGATTACCAAAAATAGAAACATTTTAACCATTGAGGGGTCGACTCGCGAAAACATAGGTGTCGGCTCCTGAAAGTCGGGAGTCGACTCAAGGAAAACGGGGAGTCGACTCGAGAAGTGCTCAAAAACATGGGTTCTGTTGTTTGAGCGGAGTCGACTCGCACAGACAGGAGTCGGCTCGCAAGAATTCAGGGGTCGACTCTTGAAAACCAAGGGTCGACTCGAGAAACTCAGGCAAAGTGGGGAGTCGACTCGGAAACTCATGAGTCGGCTCGGGACCGATACAAAAATCAGAAAAATGTTCTGATTGACTTTAAAACTTGTCCCAATTAAATTTAAAATATAAATTTGACTTGAATACATTAAATATGACGTTTAACATGGATTCAAGACATGTTCCAAGAATTCATCGATTGAAATATAAAGTGTAAGATTCCTTTTAGAATTCCTTTGAGCATACAACTTGAAACTTCTATTTCTAACGGTTCAAAATTCATTTGATATAACCATTGAAAGTTCATTCCATTCAATTTGAATAAGCTCAAGGTTTTGATAAATAAACATATTGTTTTCTTTAAGATACTCATGGCTTTTGGGAATCATCAAAATCAATAAAGTTGGGGCAATTATGTTTCAATAATTTCTCAACAAGAGTGGTGGAGCGCCAGATTCCATCGCAGGGACGAAAGGTCCTCACAAGAAAGAGAGCCCGCCAGGTCCTCTTTCGCCTGGAGGGAAGAGATAGTAGACTCGACCAGCTCCACCTGTCTGTCAATATCCCCAACCTCCAATCTATGCCATCTAGAGAGGCGACGTCTAGCAAGGGCAAGCCTTCTGGATAGCCGATAAATGGCATTACCTCTAACTGGTAACTGCCAGACCTGAGAGATGATGGAGCGAGCAGCAGGATATGAGGTCCAAAACTTCTCGAATCTGAACTGCCTATGCCGCTGAGAGGTGATATCAGTGGAGATAAAGAGAGGACAGTGGTCAGAGGCAATTCTAGACAAGTGAGTGACAGTAGCAGAGGGATAAAGCTGGAGCCAGCTAGAAGAGGCCAAGGCCCTGTCCAATCTTTCCCAGACTCTAGCTGATCCCTGCCGGTTGTTGCACCATGTAAACTGAGAGCCCTGATAACCCAGATCCAACAGACTAGCGCAAGAAATAAAGTCCCTGAACTCAGTCCGGCCCACAGAGCCATGGGAAGCCCGGCCACCTTTCTTTTCTGCGGCACTCAAAATACAGTTGAAGTCTCCAGCAATAAGGGAAGGGAATCCCTGGTCAAGAAGAGTCTGAATCTCAGACCACAGCACCCGACGCTCCCGGAGATCAGTACTGGCATAAACTCCAGACAGGAGCCATGGGCTGGCACTTCCCTCAGAGATGACCAACGCAACCTGCTGCCCACATCTGTGAAAAGCATCAACTCTGATATTATCATTTCTCCATAAAGCAACAATACCCCCCGAAAGACCAATGGACTCAACAGCATACGAAACCCAAGCTCGAGCAATCTGTCTTCGAAAACGGGCCAGACTAGCCCCAGAAAGCTGAGTTTTCAGCAAGATGCAAATGTCAAAAGAGTGAAGCTGCATGAGCCTCCCAAATGAGGAGCGAAATGATGGTTTCAATGCTCCTCGCACATTCCATATAAGAATCTTCATGGTAAGGCTGGATTGGAGGGCTCCCCAACCATCACCCCTGACATCTCCACGGAACAGTCCACATCTCCTGGGCCTTTGCAATCAACAGCCTGGATTGATTCCATCAGGACCTCCGTATCGCCTGGGATCTCCTTAGGATAATTCTGGGATCCCGTTTCCACACAATCAAGTATCTGTCCTGAGTCCGTCAAAACCGCTGATGCAGATACATGAATAGCCTCCTTCAGCAGATGAACCGCTGATAAGTGAGTACTGGACTCTACTTGGGTCGGCTCAGAAGACTCAGAAACTGTCCCCGAAGAGGCCCCTACCCGACCTCGAGCCTTCTTAGCCCCTGGGCCAAACTGGGCCGATGACACCCGACCACCCACCGAGGAAGCCGCAAACTTGAAGTCTACATTGTCCCCACCTCTACCAGAAAGAGCGGCCTTGCCTTTGGCTTTGGAAGAGCGGGATGGCATTCTGGTAGATGATGGCTCCACTGGGCGGGCCCGCTTAGAAGGCCCCGAGACGGGGTCTTTACTAGTACTGACCACGAGGCCCAACTTTGGAAATTTAATTGCTTTATCACCTTCATACAAAGAGGATTGCACTTTAGGAATTAAAGTATGAATTCCATTTGATTCTGAACTCTGAAGCAGTGAGTCCTGATACTGAGCTACAGTGCCAACCGGCACGCTCGAGCATTGCCTAGAGTCTTCCTGGATGCCATGACCGAGCAGCACAGGGACTTGAACCAGGGAGGAAGACGCTGCCGAGGGCTTCAACTCCGGCTTCCGAGTCACAGCCGCAATCGACTCAGCTGCGGCCGTCTCACCCCGCCCAAACTTCAGCCCAGGAGATGGCATGGAAGATCCAGCGGAAGTATGAAGCTGACGCCGGGCGAACTTCTTTGGCACAGTCCAGCCGTCCTTGGACACAGGAGCGGTAGCAGGGCTCGACCGATCTCCCGCCGTTGGGACCGGAGGCTGCGCCGGAGGATGTCGTCGACGCCGAACTGCAGCCAACCAGGGACCAAACGGAGGAGCAGAAGACGAAGAAGCCGACAGACCCGCTGGCTTGCATGGACCAGAGAGGTGCAGGGAAGCACAGCGATGGCAAATATCCTCCAAATTCTCAAACGAGAACTGCTGCCAAAAGGGGGCGCCGAATCCACGAATCCTGGCACCTGGCCGGAGGGGAAGACCCAGATCCACTCGAACGCATGCCCGAGCAAACCCTCCCCGCATCCGAGCTTTGGTAGGCTCGTCGGAGAACAGAAATTCCCCCGCCACCGAGAGAATGGAAGAGAGGGTGTCATCCACCCAGAACTCCATCGGAAGCAGAGGAAGCCGGATCCAAACCAGAGCCTGCAGCAAAGAGTCTTCCGCTGGATGAATTCCGGCTTCCAATCCATCACCGCAAGAATCTGCCCGTTGATCACCCATGGCCGCTCAAGGATACGGCTTTTAGAGATGGGGTCAGAGAGCCGGATGAGATAGTGCCTGTGAGCCAGGGGTACCACCTCGATTTCTCTCGGCAGCCTAGCACGATGCAACTCACGCATAACAGCCTCCGGCGGCACCCACCGAGAGAGAGAGCGAGCCAGCACCGCCTTCGCGCCCCACGAGCTGGCCTCGCACTCCAGGGAGGAGATCGGGGCCTGGATGACCTCCGGGAAGAGCCGGATCAGTTCTTCGACCTCTGCCGGAGAAGGGGACGAAGCATCCCAACCATAGCGACCTAAGGGTGGTCGGCTCCACTGACCACCCGTCTTCGACGAGTCCAAGGGGAAAGCAGCGCCCGAAGCTGGAGAAGACGCCTCACCATGCCCGGAACCCATCTTCTTGCTCCCGGAAGCCCTCCCAGCAGACACCCCATCGGAGGCCATGGGAAAGGAGAGGACAGCAGAAGGAACAATCCAAATAGAACACCACCGGAGAAGACGCCGGATCGCCGGAGATCGGAGAAGACGAAGACGGGAGCACGAATCTTAAAGACCGTCGAAAACAGAGAAGCTCTGCTCGGGATGCACGACTTTCAAAGCAAAACGATTTTCAAAACGATTTTCAAGTTCATTGACTTCTTATCTATCATCTATCATTGGTTTTTGAGATACATGATCAATGGAACACGTGCTTTGAAAGGATATGCCTTTGCACATCAATTTAACATCTGTACTTGGTGAAAGACTATTTGGTTCTGTATGTCTGTATTATGTATGCCAAACTCTTACTGAAAATGCTTTAATTTCTGGTCTCTGTATCAGTTCATTAATTCCTAATGCTAAATAGAATATATGATTATGAATTTGTGCTTTAACATGACCTTAAAGGTGTTGGCTCTGCTTATGTTATTAATTTGTTCTTAAAAGTGACTTTTCTTTGGTGCAAGAAACCATAGGTGCATCATGTAATTGTTTATTCTACTTTAATCATCATCAAAATATTATGGTTCTAGTGGTTTAGATCGAAGAATGAACTTCTTTAGAGTAGCGCTTAGTTTCCCGAATTGTATAGTTAATGAGTCAAACTTCGATGTATATCAAACATTCTATTGCACAGGTTAATGGGAAAGAGGCACAAAAGATCAGATATGTTGCTTTCATAATTGGAGTTTGTTCAAGATGGTTTGTCTGAGTATCCCATCACTTCTTCTGGATCTTCAACCATTGATCGACCCAATAATTCATATATGGGAGCCAAATAATGTGTCACAACTTGGGTGGATTTATGATGATTAGCCAAACTTTTGAAGCAGAAATACAGTCGATTGCATTTCTGAGTGGGAAGCTCAGATGGCTTTACTTGATTGAGAAACAAGTCAAAGGCTTTATTGTTGCTGAACAAGATGCTGACCTATTATATCTTATGTTGTTTTGTCTTTCAGGTTTAAGTTAAGAGAGTGCAAAATCCTATAAACCTCCCGCATTCGATGAAATTTCCTTGCAAACTAATGAGTGATGAAGTAGATAATATTATTTCCTTGCAGATTGAAAGTTCTTCAGAGGACCTTCTAATTAAGTGAATAATAAATTTATGAAATATCAAACTGCATTCACAAACAAAGCACTTCCTATGTTGCTTGATGAAGCTGTTTTGACATAAATTTCAATCACTTGATTTGTGTAGAGTTTTTTTTTTTTTTGTTTATAGTTTTTGCTTTTGTATTGGTCAAAGTTTTTTCATTTTAGTTGATTTCTTCTTTTCCTGATTTCAATCTGGACATCCTGTTTGTCAGATGCTGTTAATAGATGATAGGAGGCTCAGAAACTGTTCTCACAACCTGATCCACTGATCGAGATTAACACATTACTTCCTGCTGTGAACTTAAAATACCTTCAATCTATATCATGAAATGCAAGAAGTGGTTGATCTAACTTTGCTAAGTGCTAATTAAGTCCAATTGATTTGGTTATATCTCATTAGCCTTTTTTCTGTCTGGACTGTGAATCTCCTGTTTTATATACTGTAGGAACTACCCATGGCAATCCAGGACCTTCAACCACAATGTTTCAACAACTGCAGGTTCATTTCATTTATTTCCAATTCTGCTTTTCTTTTCCCCCATGTGTTTGGATAACTACAATTTGTAGCTTGATAATGCTTGCATTAAAAATGTTTTTTGATGGGGCCAGTTGACCCCATGAAAAATAAAATTTTTTGGACGGCCCCAAAGGCCTACAGACTCTAGCACCAGCCGCCAGCGTCGGCCTTCAGCGATGGTCTCCAGTGTCGGCCTCCAGCATCGGCCTTCATCGTTGGCCTCCAGCGTCGGCCTTTAGCGTCGGCCTCCAGCGCCAGCCTCCAGCGCTGGCCAAAGGCCGACACTCCAGCGCCGGCCCCCAGCGTCGGCCTCCAGCATCGTCTCCAGCGCCGGCACATCAAAGGCCGACACCCGAAGACCGTCGGCCCCAAAGGCCGACACCCGACGGCCCCAAAGGCCGACACCCGAAGACCGTCGGCCCCAAAGGCCGATAACCGACGGCCCCAAAGGCCGACACCCGAAGACCATCGGCCCCAAAGGCCGACACCCGACGGCCCCAAAGGCCGACACTCGAAGACCGTCGACCCCAAAGGCTGACACCCGACGGCCCCAAAGGCCGACACCCGAAGACCGTCGGCCCCAAAGGCCGACACCCGACGGCCCCAATGGCCGACACCCAAAGGACGATGCTTTCAAGACCGGCATCTCCAAGACAGGCGACCCTGGCATGTCCAAGCGAGTCAACCCCGGCATCTTTCCAGCCGGCCCCGGCACTTCTCAGCCGGCCCCGACGCTTCCATCCTAGCCGCCCCCACCTGATCCAAATTGGCCCGACTCGGCCCCGGTGTCTCCAGTTCCGCCGAGTCGGCCAAGGCCATCACAGGCCGGCCCGACTCGGCCCCGGCATCTCCAGTTCCGCCAAGTCGGCCAAGGCCATCCTAGGCCGGCTTGACTCGGCCCCGGCGTCTCCTGTCCCGCCGAGTCGGCCAAGGCCATCCCAGGCCGGCCCGACTCGGCCCCGGCATCTCCAGTTCCGCCAAGTCGGCCAAGGCCATCTTAGGCCGGCCTGACTCGGCCCCGGCCTCTCCTGTTCCGCCGAGTCGGCCAAGGCCATCCTAGGCCGGCCTGACTCGGCCCCGGCGTCTCCTGTCCCGCCGAGTCGGCCAAGGCCACCCCAGGCCGGCCCGATTCGGCCCCGGCATCTCCAGCTCCGCCGAGTCGGCCAAGGCCATCCTAGGCCAGCCCGACTCTGCCCCGGCATCTCCAGCTCCGCCGAGTCGGCCAAGGCCACCCCAGGCCGGCCCGACTCGGCTCCGGCGTCTCCAGTTCCGCCGAGTCGGCCAAGGCCATCCTAGGCCGGCCCGACTCGGCCCCGGCATCTCCAGTTCCGCCGAGTCGGCCAAGGCCATCCTAGGCCGGCCGGACTCGGCCCCGGCGTCTCCTGTCCCGCCGACTCGGCCCCGGCGTCTCTAGCTCCGCCGAGTCGGCCAGGGCCATCCTAGGCCGGCCCGACTCGGCCCCGGCATCTCCAGTTCCGCTGAGTCAGCCAAGGCCATCCTAGGCCGGCCGGACTCGGCCCCGGTGTCCCCTGTCCCGCCAAGTCGGCCAAGGCCATCCTAGGCCGGCCGGACTCGGCCCCGGCGTCCCCTGTCCTGCCAAGTCGGCCAAGGCCATCCCTTGCCGGCCCGACTCGGCTCCGTCGTCTCCAAGTTCCACGATTCGGCCCCGCCCTGGCACTGCCTTGCCGGCTGGATGGGCCTCGGCCATCTCAGGTCGACCCAGCTCGGTCCTGACAAGATGGGACCCCCCGGTTCCCGCCAGATCAGCCGCAGCGGTTCAAAGAACCACCTCTCTGACGCACGCCACCCGACAATGTCAGACGTGCGCCGCCCAACAGCCCAGCTGCTGATAGGACGTAACCCACCAACCAGCCCAGCTTCACGCAATGGCTCAGCAGACCTTCTGACTTCACGAAAACCCACGTGATGGTGCCAGCGTCAACCCCTATAAAAGGGTAAGTCACGTCGAAAACCAGGTAACGCACAGTTTACGCACTCGATGCCCTAACTCTCAAAGGAACTACCTGATCCTTCTGAGACCTCTCCCTCCTCAAGAGCTCTCTCGAGCTCCTTCTCTACTGTGACCTCTGTCACTAACTTGGGCATCGGAGGGTCCCACCGAAGAACCCTCTCCGGTCTTGGGCCTTCTTTGCAGGCAACCCGGTGAAGAGGAAGAGCCTCCGTTCCCGACGTCCAGGAGGGGTGATCGAGCGTCATCAGATTGGCGCGCCAGGAAGGGGGGAGGTGCACAAGAAAAAGTAGCAAACATCTTTCCTGAGCTACATCTTCCATCCCCTCTTTTCCCCTAGAAGCCATGGTGGTGACACGAGCCCAGGACGCCTCCGTCAGCTGCCCGGCGGGGCTCCCCCTGCCAACTAGACAGCAGGAGGCCAATCCCCATGCTACCAGCCCTTCAGTTGCCGTCCCGCCGCCGAACGCCGCCCTCCAAATGGTGGAGCAGCTGGCAACCCTCTCCCAGCAAGTTCAGAATCTCACCGCCATGGTCCATGGACTCCAGCAGCAGCAGTCCGTGGCCACCCAGCACTAGACTGCTCCCCCCGCTAGCCAGCAGTCGGCGAGGGGAGGTTCTCCTCGGCGAGCCGCCGGCCGACGTCGAGTTTCCCCAAGGAAGCCTCAACGCGAGCCCTCCAAGCGGCCGCGGTCCCCTGGCCATGGCCCCAGCGAGCTTCCTCCCAAGCCACATCATCGCGAGGAACCCAGGCGGAAGTCCCAACTTCCGTCTCCATCTTCTACTTCCTCTTCTTCTTCTTCCTCCGAGCCATCCCGAAGGGCTCCGACGATCAACCGCCAGGCAGAGGAACGCCTGGAGGAGTATAACCGGCGCCTCGACGAGCTCGCCAGGAAGATAAACCACCAGCCGGAGGAAGAGTTTGACACTCGTCCTCCTTACACCCGCCGCATACTGGAGGAACCGGTCCCCTCCAGGTTCCGCTTCCCTCAGGTGGACCCGTATGACGGTACGATCGACCCTCTCGACCACCTCGAGAGCTACAAGGCCATGATGCAAGTCCAGGGCGCCTCAGATGCCCTTCTCTGCAAGGCCTTCCCTGCAACCTTGCGGAAGGCTGCCCGTGCGTGGCATTCACGCCTGTCCTCTCACAGCATAGACTCCTTCCGGGAGCTAGAGAGGGCATTCCTGGCCCACTTTGATGCCTGCCGCCGGATTCTGAGGGTGGCGAACAGCCTCTTCTCCGTCCGCCAAAAGGAAGGAGAGTCCCTGCTGGACTTGTGTCCCGATTCAAAACCGCCACCCTCGAGGTCTACCATCTCGATGATGCGGTGGCCACCCTGGCGCTGAAGCGGGGACTCCTTCTGTCCCGCTTCACCTTCTTCTTGGACAAGAAGCCCCCGAGCTCTTACTCTGACCTCCTCCTCCGGGCCCAGAAGTACATCTGGGCAGATGAAGCTGACCTCACTCGTCGGGAGTCTTCGAAGGGCTCCAGCCACAAATCCGCTCGCCATGAGCCGAGCGGACCTCCTCGACATCGCCGATCTGACCCACCTCGCCGGTCCGACAACAGGCGCCGAAGCCCTATCCCCGATGAGGGTAAGCTCACTCCTCTCCTTGCCCCTTGATCCCACATCCTGATGGAGATCGAGGGCGAGCCCTACCTTCAACGTCCTCCCCCCATGAAGAAGGGTGTGTCCCGCGATAGAAGCTGCTACTGTCGATTCCACCTGGACTACGGCCACGACACCGATAGCTGCTATAGTTTGAAATAGGCCATCGAGGAGCTCATCCAATGGAGCTACCTCGGCAAGTATGTCCAGAAGACACCACAGCTGCTGCCGGCCATCATGGGGCCTCCACCAGCTCAAGCCGCCGTCGACAACACCCCCATGGAGCGAACCGTCGGGATGGTGTCCTGGGGGTCAGCCTCTGCATCCAAGTGGCCAAGGGGGGAGGGTGCTCCAAATAATGTAATGCCCGGGGGGAGACGGCTGTAATGGAGAATGTAAACAATGAAGGCGTAGTCGTCGCTATGACGATCGCCAAACACCCTGTAAAAAGGATTTTAGTTGATAGTGGCAGCTCAGCTGACATCCTTACTTACGACGCCTTTGTTCGGATGGGTTTATCTGTTGACTCCATTCAGCCCGTGGCGACCCCGCTAGTCGGATTCACTAGAGATTCTGTGAGGGTCGAGGGCGAAATATCCTTGCCCGTGACAACCAAAACCCCGCCATGCCAAAGCACTGTGATCATGAAATTTCTAGTCGTGAGGGTCCCTTTGGCATACAACGCCATTCTTGGGCATCCCGGCCTGAATCTTTTGGATGCGGTTATCTCCACCCGACGTCTACTGGTGCAGTTCCCCACCAGTGAAGGAGTTGGAGAAATGCGTGGGGAGATAAGCCCGGTCTTACCTTGCTATCATGCGGCATCAAGCCCTTTGGAGGCCGACCCGGCCCTGGAAGCGTCCGACCCTAGAGATTCCACCAAAGGAGGGGAGCCCGCCGAGCACCTCCTGACCTTCCCCCTCAATGATGACCCGGCAAGGACCGTCCGTGTGGGCGAACTCCTTTCCCTGGAAGACCGGGAGCGCCTCTTAGCTTTCCTGCGGGCTAACTCGGACGTCTTCGCCTGGTCAGCGTCTGACATGCCAGGCATCCCTCTAGAAGTCGTCACCCACAAGCTCAACATCGACCCATGCCACCGTCCAATCTGTCAAAAGAAGAGGAGCTTTGCCCCCGACCGACAAAGGGCGATTGATGAGGAAGTCAATAAGCTGATCAGCGCCGGCCACATCCGGGAGGTGCGCTACCCAAGCTGGCTGGCCAACGTAGTCATGGTGCGTAAGGCAAATGGGAGCTGGAGGATATGTATAGACTTCACCGACCTCAACAAGGCATGCCCAAAAGACAGCTTTCCCTTGCCAAGAATTGACTAGCTGGTCGATTCCACCTCTGGTCATGAGCTTCTCAGCTTCATGGACGCCTTCTCCGGATATAACCAGATAAGGATGGACCCCGGCGACGAGGAGCACACCTCCTTCATGACAGAGAAAGACATTTACTGTTACAAGGTGATGCCTTTCGACCTCAAGAATGCGGGAGCGACCTATCAACGGCTGATGAACAAGGTGTTCCAGGACCAGCTCGGCCGAAACATGGAAGTCTACGTGGACGACATGCTGACGAAGAGCACCCGTGCCGCCGACCACATCTCTGACCTGGAAGAAACTTTTAATAACCTCCGTCGCTTCCAAGTCAAGCTGAACCCTAAGAAGTGTGCTTTTGGGGTCACGGCGGGTAAATTTCTGGGCTTTATGGTGACCCAGCGTAGAATCGAGGCGAACCCAGAGAAGATCAGGGCCATACTTGACATGAGGCCGCCGTCCAACAAGAAGGAAGTGCAACGGCTAATGGGGAGGATAGCGGCTTTGAGTCGTTTCCTCTCCAGATCGGTAGAGAGGTGTTTGCCTTTCTTCAAGGCCCTGAAAAGTGAACGGTTTTGCATGGACGGACGACTGCCAGGAAGCTTTCGACGGCTTGAAGGCGTTCCTATCCTCCCCATCGCTCCTCTCCAATCCAGGAGATGGGGAGAGTTTTTTCCTTTACTTAGCTGCCTCCTCAGAAGCCGTCAGCTCAGTCCTGGTGCGCCTTGACGTTGACGGAACCCAAAGGCCAGTCTACTACATGAGCAAGGTCCTGCATGACGCCGAGATCAGGTATTCCAAAACGGAGAGGGTCATTTTTGCCTTGATAGTTTCTGCCCGGCGTCTTTGCCCGTATTTCCAAGCCCATCCTATCATGGTGCTCACGGACCAACCTCTCTGAGCCATCCTGGCCCATCCGGATACTTTGGGTCGACTCGCCAAATGGGCCATTAAGCTGGGGGAATTCGACATCTCTTTCCAAGCACGATCGGCCTTAAAGTCCCAAGTCCTGGCCGACTTCCTGGTCGAGTGCACTTGGACGGAAGAAGATCTCAAGGAGGTCCCTGGGGAGCAACCTAGACCCGAGCTGAGCGGTGATGGAGAGACCTGGATCCTCCACGTGGACGGCGCATCGAATTCTCAAGGGAGTGGCGCCGGCCTCATTCTTGCCGGGCCGAAGGAGAGAGAACCGAGTGCGCTCTGAGATTTCTTTTTGAAGCCACCAACAACCAAGCGGAGTACGAGGCCCTGCTGGCCGGGTTAAGATTAGCCCAGGAGGTTGGAGCAAAGCACCTCAGAGCCTACACGGACTCACAACTCGTCTCCGGGCAAATGAACGGAGAGTATGAGGCGCGCGACCCTGTTATGGCGCAATATCTAAAAAAGGTTCAACTCTTGACCTCCTCACTGCCTTACTTCAGCATTAGTTACATCCCCCGAAGCGAAAACGCAAAGGCCGACGTCCTCTCTCGACTGGCTACCTCCGCCGATAGCTTGACGAGGGACGCCTACATCGAATATCTAGAAAGGCCCAGTATAGAGGGCGGGGAGGAAGTCCTCCCGCTCACCCCGGAACCTACGTGGATGGACGCCTATGTCTGCTATCTCGCCGACAGCACCCTCCCTGACGACCGCAACGAAGCCAGATTGCTCAAGTGGAGGGCCTCCAAGTTCATCCTTCTCGACGGGCGCCTATACAGAATGTCATTCTCCTACCCGTTGCTTAAGTGCGTAGGCCCCGCCGATGCTGACTACATCCTCAGAGAAATCCATGAGGGCATTTGCGGGAATCATCTAGGGGGCAGATCCTTAGCCCAGAAGGCTCTCCGTCAGGGGTACTTCTAGCTCACTATGAAGGAGGACGCGGCCAAGCTAGTTCAAAAGTGTGACGGCTGCCAGCGCCACGCGCACATCCAGCGTCAGCCGCCTGCCCCGCTGAGCCCACTCTCGGCTCCATGGCCCTTCACCCAGTGGGGAATGGACATCCTTGGACTGTTCCCCCAGCTTCAGGGCAACGAAGATTCTTGTTGGTCGCCATCGACTACTTCACCAAGTGGGTCGAGGTCGAGGCATTGGCCAAAATCACCGAGAGCAAAGTTAAGGCTTTCTTCTGGAAGTCGATCATATGCCGCTTTGGCTTGCCTCACACCCTCATCACGGACAATGGCCGCCAATTCAACAACGAGGCGTTCAAAGCCTTCTGCGAGGAGCTAGGCATTCACCACCAATTTACCTCTGTCGGCCACCCCCAGACCAACGGGGAGGCCGAGGTCATGAACCGCACCATCCTCAGAGGGCTCAGGACTCGCCTAGACGGCTCCAAAGGACGCTGGGTAGAAGAGCTCCCCAGTGTGATATGGGCTTACCACACAACGCCCAGAGCCTCGACGGGCGAAACTCCTTTCAGCCTCTCCTTCGGATCTGAGGCCGTCATCCCCGTCGAGATCGGATTGCCCAGTCCACGTGTGGAGTCCTTCAATAAGGAAGGCAACCCCGCGCTGATTCGGACCAACCTAGACTTCATCGATGAGGCGCATGACAGGGCAAGACTGCGCATGGCGACCTTTCGTCAGCGAGCGGCTAAGTACTACAATGCCCAAGTTCGTCCCAAGGTTTTTCGCCGTGGAGACTTGGTGCTACGAAAGGCCGAGGTATCAAGCCTACCGAGGGGGGCAAGCTATCCCCCAACTGGGAAGGTCCCTACCGTGTCGCCGAGGCGTTCCATCGGAGGGCATACAAACTAGAAGAGCTTGACGGAAAGCCCATTCCATGTACCTAGAATACGGACAACCTTCGCCGATATTATCAATGATGTACTCCCAGAAGCACGAGTAATAAAAAAGGTCCTTTCTGACAACACAGTTTGTCCTCCCTTGTGCCAAGTCTCTCAAAAGAAGCTCACTGGCATCGCGGCCCACGGGACACCACTCGGCTCCGGCACGGCGGTGCCCCCGAGTTGGTTAAGACCCTAAAGGCTCCGTACCCGGCTGAGTCACCACCTAGGCGGCACAAAAACCCCCAGGCTGGTTCAAAAAGGAGCTCACTGGCATCGCGGCCCATGGGACACCACTCGGCTCCGGCACGGCGGTGCCCCCGAGTTGATTAAGACCCTAAAGGCTCCGTACCCAGCTGAGTCGCTACCTGGGCGGCACACAAACCCCCAGTCTGGTTCAAAAGGAGCTCACTGGCATCGCGGCCCACAGGACACCACTCGGTTCCGGTACGGCGGCGCCCCTGAGTTGGTTGAGACCCTAAAGGCTCCGTACCTGGTTGAGTCACCACTTGGGCGGAACACAGACCCCCAGGTTGGTTCAAAAGGAGCTCACTGGCATCGCAGCCCATGGGACACCACTCGGCCCCGGCATGGCGGTGCCCCCGAGTCGGTTAAGACCCTAAAGGCTCCGTACCCGGTTGAGTCGCCACCTGGGCGGCACACAAACCCCTAGGCTGGTTCAACAAGGAACTCACTGGTATCGCGGCCCACGGGACACCACTCGGCTTCGGCACGGCGATGCCCCCGAGTTGGTTAAGACCCTAAAGGCTCCGTACCCGGCTGAGTCGCCACCTGGGCGGCACACAAACCCCCAGGCTGGTTCAAAAGGAGCTCACTGGCATCGCGGCCCATGGGACACCACTCGGCTCCGGCACGGCGGTGCCCCCGAGTTAGTTGAGACCCTAAAGGCTCCGTACCCGGCTGAGTCGCCACTTGGGCGGAACACAGACCCCCAGGCTAGTTCAAAAGGAGCTCACTAGCATCGCGGCCCATGGGACACCACTCGGCCCTGGCACGGCGGTGCCCTCGAGTCGGTTAAGACCCTAAAGGCTCCGTGCTCGGCTGAGTCGCCCCTCGCAGCGGTCCCACACCCCTGAGATGGTTCAAAGGAACCTGACGACGCCCGGCTCTCAGGTCACCCTCCGGGGTTCACTCTCGGACCCTGCGTTGGGAAAGAATTACTGGCCGCCCTCAGCTAGCCGAAGAAGGCGCACAGACATTCACCCAAGGCAGCGCAAGGTGCCAAGGTAAAAGCTCTACACTCCTTTCGCTTAGCCGATGCGGGACGCCCAAGCTCAAGGAGTGTGGGGGGCATTTGATGGGGCCAGTTGACCCCATGAAAAATAAAATTTTTTGGACGGCCCCAAAGGCCTACAGACTCTAGCACCAGCCGCCAGCGTCGGCCTTCAGCGATGGCCTCCAGCGTCGGCCTTCAGCGTCGGCCTCCAGCGCTGGCCAAAGGCCGACAGACTCCAATGATGGCCTCCAGCGTCGGCCTCCAGCATCGCCTTCATCGTTGGCCTCCAGCGTCGGCCTTCAGCGTCGGCTTCCAGCGCCAGCCTCCAGCATTGGCCAAAGGCCGACACTCCAGCGCCGGCCCCCAGCGTCGGCCTCCAGCATCGTCTCCAGCATCGGCACATCAAAGGCCGACACCTGAAGACCATCGGCCCCAAAGGCCGACACCCGACGGCCCCAAAGGCCAACACCCGAAGACCGTCGGCCCCAAAGGCCGACACCCGACAGCCCCAAAGGCCGATACCCGAAGACCGTTGGCCCCAAAGGCCGACACCCGACGGTCCCAAAGGCCGACACCCGAAGACCGTCGGCCCCAAAGGCCGACACCCCGACGACCCCAATGGCCGACACCCAAAGGACGACGCTTTCAAGACCGGCATCTCCAAGACAGGCGACCCTGGCATGTCCAAGCGAGTCGACCCCGGCATCTTCCCAGCCGGCCCCGGCACTTCTCAGCCGGCCCGACGCTTCCATCCTAGCCGCCCCCACCTGATCCAAATCGGCCCGACTCGGCCCCGGCGTCTCCAGTTCCGCCGAGTCGGCCAAGGCCATCACAGGCCAGCCCGACTTGGCCCCGGCATCTCCAGTTCCACCGAGTCGGCCAAGGCCATCCTAGGCCGGCCTGACTCGGCTCCGGCGTCTCCTGTCCCGCCGAGTCGGCCAAGGCCATCCCAGGCCGGCCCGACTCGGCTCCGGTGTCTCCAGTTCCGCCGAGTTGGCCAAGGCCATCCCAAGCCGGCCCGACTCGGCCCCGGCATCTCCAGTTCCGCCGAGTCGGCCAAGGCCATCCTAGGCCAGCCTAACTCGGCCCCGGCGTCTCCTGTCCTGTCGAGTCGGCCAAGGCCATCCCAGGCCGGCCCGACTCGGCCTCGGTGTCTCCAGTTCCGCCGAGTCGGTCAAGGCCATCCCAGGCCGGCCCGACTCGGCCCCGGCATCTCCAGTTCCGCCAAGTCGGCCAAGGCCATCCTAGGCCGGCCTGACTCAGCCCCGGCGTCTCCAGTTCCGCCGAGTCAGCCAAGGCCATCCTAGGCCGGCCTGACTCGGCCCCAGCGTCTCCTGTCCCATCGAGTCGGCCAAGGCCACCCCAGACCGGCCCGACTCGGCCCCAGCATCTCCAGCTCCGCCGAGTCGGCCAAGGCCATCCTAGGCCGGCCCGACTCGGCCCCGGCATCTCCAGCTCCGCCGAGTTGGCCAAGGCCACCCTAGGTCGGCCCGACTTGGCCCCGGCGTCTCTAGTTCCGCCGAGTCGGCCAAGGCCATCCTAGGCCGGCTCGACTCGGCCCCGACATCTTCAGTTCCGTCGAGTCAGCCAAGGCCATCCTAGGCCGGCCGGACTCGGCCCCGGCGTCTCCTGTCCCATCGACTCGGCCCCGGTGTCTCCAGCTCCGCCGAGTCGGCCAGGGCCATCCTAGGCCGGCCCGACTCGCCCCGGCATCTCCAATTCCGCCGAGTCGGCCAAGGCCATCCTAGGCCGGCCGGACTCGGTCCCGATGTCCCCTGTCCCACCAAGTCGGCCAAGGCCATCCTAGGCCAGCCAGACTCGGCCCCGGCGTCCCCTGTCCCGCCAAGTCGGCCAAGGCCGTCCCTTGCCGGCCCGACTCGCTCCGTCGTCTCCAAGTCCGCCGATTCGGCCCCGCTCTGGCACTGCCTTGCGGCTGGACGGGCCCCGGCCATCTCAGGTCGACCCAGCTCGGCCCTGACAAGACGGGACCCCCTTGTTCCCCCCAGATCAGCCCCAGCGGTTCAAAGAACTACCTCTCTGACGCACGCCACCCAACAATGTCAGACGTTCGCCGCCCAACAGCCCAGCTGCTGATGGGACATAACCCATCAACCAGCCCAGCTTCACGCAACGGCTCAGCAGACCTTCTGACTTTACGAAAACCCACGTGATGGTGCCAGCGTCAACCCTTATAAAAGAGTAAGTCACGTCGAAAACTAGGTAACACACAGTTTACGCACTCGATGCCCTAACTCTCAAAGGAACTACCTGATCCTTCTGAGACCTCTCCCTCCTCAAGAGTTCTCTCGAGCTCCTTCTCTACTATGACCTCTGTCACTAACTTGGGCGTCGGAGGGTCCCACCGGAGAACCCTCTCCGGTCTTGGGACTTCTTTGCAGGCAATCCGGTGAAGAGGAAGAGCCTCCGTTCCCGACGTCCAGGAGGGGTGATCGAGCGTCATCATCTTTGATTATCAACCTGCTGAATACTTAGCTAGATCCTTTATGGTGTATATATAACAACAGTTATAATGTGAACAAATACTTAGTATTCAGATTTAATAAAAAGATAATCGTCAAGACTTCATTGCATAGATTCATTGCTTTCAATGTGTATATCTCAACCTGGAATAAAGCTGGAATACAGCTGGCACTTTGCAAATGAGAAATGAGATGTATGGTTTTGACTAGAATAGTGCTGGTGCCCCCCAAACTACCCCTTGGGCTTATGATTGTCATCTTCTGGTTTGTGACTGCATCGATCATTTACTTGCTGTATTTAACTTGGAGAGTGAAAAAAATATTATGCATTTAATTCAATATCATTTTTCTTCAAGTGACATGATTCTCATTCCCTCACGCTGATGCAAATCCAAAATTAAGATCGATCGGCTTGATCAGAAAGAAAATATTTGGTGATTTATCAGTTCAATATATCATCAACTCACTCAACTCATCTAAGCCTTTTTCCAACTACATGGGGTCAGCTACATGAATCTGCTTCCTTCACTCTGCTCTATTTAGGATCAAGTCGACATTCAAACGATAAATAGTTATATATTTTTTAATTATTTTTATTCATATTAGTTTAGATCTACCTCTACCTCTATCCTTACTGTTGATGCTTGATCACCAAAAAGATAGAAAAATTTTCTTTATTCAAGATCTTCGGCTGAAGGAAGAAAAAAAATTCCCTTTCTCCTTGGATTCCCCCCCTTTTATACTCCTTAAATTTTCGAAGAAAAAATCACCCTCTGGCCTTCGTCATCATGTCGTCAGCGTCAAGTCATATTTCCTTCTTTTCCGAATAAGATTAATGTGTAAGATTAGTGTATAAGATCAATGGTCAGCCACTGCGAGGGCATGCCACGTGATCATTTACTGTTAATTAACACCAGAGGCATTAAGAACTTGCCCTGGAAGCTAAGAATCGTCATGATGGGTTTCGATCTTCCCAAGGGAATGTCAGAGTTAGTGGAAAGTTATCTAGCTCTAAAACAGGTGTTCAGTATCTCCTTTATTTGAGCTTTTCGATGAATGGTGACGTTCTGGCATTTGTCTTATCCAAGCCATTTAAAGCACTATGATGTTTGATAATTCTTGTTCTTTGTTGCAGACACGATAGTTTGTAGCGTTAAGTGCTCCTAATATGAAATAGCTTTGAGAGCTTGGGGCATATAGCCCAAGCAGGAGGCCGCTCGGGACTCGAGGGTCTCCCAGGGCAAGGGGGCCGACCAGAGCTTGGGGAGGGGCTCAGGACTTGGGGGCCGCCCAGAACCTGGGATCGCTCAGGACTGGAAGGCCGCCCAGAGCTTGGGAGCCGCCCAGGATCAGGGGGCCATCCAAAACCTGGGGACCGTCCAGGACTGGGAGGTCGCCTAGAGCTTGGAGGCCGCCCAGAGCTTGGGGCCGCTCAGGACTGGGAGGCCACCCAGAGCTAGGAGGCCGCCCAGGATCAGGGAGCCGCCCAAAACCTGGGGACCGCCTAGTACTGGGAGGTCGCCCAGAGCTTGGGGCCACCCAGGATCAGGGGGTCGCCCAAAACCTGGGGACCGCCCAGGACCGGAAGGCCGCCCAGATCCTGGGGGCCGCTCAGGACTTGGGGGCCGCCCATAACTAGGGGCCGCCCAGAACGTAGGACCGCTCAGGACCGGGAGGCCGCCCAGAGCTTGGGGGCCACCCAGGATCAGGGGGCCGCCCAAAACCTGGGACTGCCCAGGACCGGGAGGCCGCCCAGAGCTTGGGGGCTGCCCAGGATCAAGGGGTTGCCCAAAACCTGGGGACCACCCAGGACCGGAAGGCCGCCTGGAGTTTGGAGGCCGCCTAGAGCTTGGGGGCCGCCCAGAACTAGGGCCACCCAAAACCAGGGGACTGCCCAGGACCGGGAGGCCGCCCAGATCCTGGGGGCCGCTCAGGACCAGAAGGCCGCCCAGAGCTTGGGGGCCGCCTAGAACCTGGGGGCCACCCTTGACCAGGAGGCCGCCCAGAGCTTGGGGGCCGCCCAAAGCTGGGGGTCCTGTGCCGAGGGTTCCAACCTATTCTCCGCTGACCGATTGTATCTCGACCTGTCCTTCATTTATCGACCATATCATATGCCCCCTCACCCCTATCCCTTGTGCTCAGCTGCACCGCACGTGCAAAAGGGGGAGGGGCAGAAAATTGAATTTAAATTTGTAAATACGATAGATTGACGTTTCGAAAAAGAGAAAAGGATGGCACATATCCCTAAGGGGATAACACCTTTTCGTCTGCCCGGTCCCACTCAGGGATCGCCGCGTGGTTTTGTGGTGCTCGAGGGGTTATATTCAAAAATATATTAAAAGGGGTTCATCCTCTCTACTTCTTTGCCTTTTATTCTTGTCGCACCTTCTGTGTCTTCACTCTTCCAAGTTCAGGTTAGTCGACCTTTCTTTCTCCTTTTTCTTCTTCATGGATCCTCGTCAAGATGGGAAAGGCAAGAGCCCACTGATCGAGCCCTCTCGTGAGGAGATTATCCAGACGCGTCGCCAAGCTCTCGGAGGCGTGACCATTCGCAGGGATCAACCAGCTCCACGGCTAGTGTCTAGGGCATTATCCCAATCCCCTAGGGTTTCTTCTTCATCCACTAGTCATGAGGTAGGACTTTCGATAGCTACCCCTAAGTCGGTCGGTCCGACGGAGATTGCTTCAATCACGTCCTCTCAGGATCTTAGGAATCTTAGGGCCCGGTTTGGGATCCCCAACAATATTCATCTTTCCGTTCCCCTCCCCGAAGATAGGGTTACTCTTATGCAACCGGGGAAGGTTGCGCTGTACGAAGAATTTTTTAAATGTGGCCTACGACTGCCTTTGCATCCTTTTTTGTAAATTTGTTGAATAGGTACCACCTTATCCCTGCGCAACTTACCCCTAACTCCATCCGCATCATCTTTTCGTTTTTAGTGCTTTGTCATTTCCATGGGGCTTCCGCTCGGCTCTCCCTATTTAGGGCTTTGTATAGGATCCGGAATCCCATAAGGGATGGGTGGTGGAGTTTTGCGTCTAGGCCCAGGAGAGTCCTCGGGCTCAACCTCCCTTCCAAAATCAAAGGGTGGAAGTCGTGGTTTTTTTATGCACATTTAGAGGGGGTGGACGTGAACTGGGGTGTTCCTGATACCAGTTCTAATTAGAACTCGACCATCGAAGAGAGAGATCAGGAATTGTTTAAATTCTAGTGTCTACCGTCATGCCCCCTAGTAAGGAACTGTTATCGGAGGATAACCTTCAGGGGATCGCATCCATGCCGGTGTCGCTGCCCACAGCGCTCGGTGAGCTTCAAAGAGTTTCATTATTGTTATTACTATTTTCTCTTCTCTTCTTCTCTTTTTCCTTTTTTTTGGGTATTTCGTATTTGAATATGCATATGAGAACGTATTTTAGCGCATACATTCCACTTACATTTGGCATTTCTAGAGCACTTTTTAATTAACCTTGGATTCTCGATTTTGCAGCAATGAAGTTCTCCCAGGATGCAATAATATCAAGCCTCCGGAAGATGAAAGGAAACGCCCATGGCGCGACAAGGGCCGGGCCTAAGAGGCCTTGTCAAAGGGAGCCGGGTCACTCAACCCAGCCTCCGGCAATCCTCCCCGAGGCGATATTAGTAGAGGAGGACGAGGGAGAGGAGAGCCCCCTGCCGGGATACCTATCGGGGGTCTCCCTGTGGAGGGCCCACCGGGGGCCGCCTCCTCCCCCGCCAGAGATATTGGGGGGCCATCCGGGAGTAAAGGGTTCGCCAAGACCTGCCCGCCAGGCCGCAGTCGCCAAAAGGAGCAGATATCTCTGCTCCCCCAGACATCTCGAAGGATCTGCCTCAATCCTCAGGGATGCCCAGCCAGGGCATGTCGTACAAGAGCTGTTTATCAGAAACAGTTATTAAACTTTCGATCTTGCCCAGGTTTCAAGCCAAGATGAGGGGCTTGTCACTTGAGGAATCCTTCGATACGATATTTACAGCTGTGCTCCAGGTAGAATCACGGTCTTCCTCCCTTTTCTATTTCCCTTCTTTCTTTCCTTTCGTAATTACAGAATTCATGTATTCATCGACTGTTTAATATAGATGTCCAATGGCCTTTTCGTGCTTCGTGAGGATCTGGTCAATGCCAAGTCTAACAACAAGGGCCTGAAGAAAGAACTTTCGGAAGTAAAGGCCCGAGAATTAAGGGCGTCACTTGACCTTCAGGCCGTTCGGGAAGACAACCGCGCATGGCGGGAGAGGGCCGAGAGGGAGCTGTAGACCCTGGACGCGAAACTATCTGAAACCAGGGCAAAGCTGCTACCGACGGAGGAAAAATTGAAGGAGGCCATTCTCAAATTAGAATACACCGAGAACCGGGCCGACAATGCAGAGGCAGCGGCCCTTGATGCTGCAGAGAAGTTGGCCCTGGCCGAGAAGGAAACGAAGGAAGACTTGGACAAGATGGCCATAATGGAGACAAAGGCTCAAGAAAGGGTGGCTGCGGCCGAAGCTCGGGCTCGGGAGGCCATTAAGGAATATAAGAGTTCCCCCGATTTTGCCTCGGAATTTCGTGAGGCTGTTATGGATGCCTTCGTCCAAGGTTTTGAGAGGTGCAAAAGAAGATTGTCCCGGCATTTCAAACTGGAAGACCTCGAACGTTGCCAGCCTGCAGACGACGAAGAAAACTCCGATGCTGAGGTTGAAGATACCGCCGACGAAGTAGTGATAGCGGAAGAATCTGCCGCTAAAGCGACCGCAGTTGAAGAGTCAAATACCGAGCCGACCACAATGGGTGGGCATCCCAGGGATCATTAGGAACGCGGCTATATTGGACTTGATCTCTTCTTCTGCTTCCTCTCTCTTTCTTTTTTTTTTTGACTCTGTCCTCAACGGACTGTTTTTGTAAGCCAGCCGACGTCAGCTTGTAGATGATACTCTTTGGAGTTGTGTAGCAGCTCAGCTTTTAAATGAATGAGTATCAATTCTTCGTTCTTGTTTGTTTGTTATTACAATCGATCGGCCTCTGATCTTTAACCATTATACATATAGGAAGTAAAGGGACTCATCTCCCCCCCGACCTTTCAAGGCCTAATCCATAGACCGTCGTTAGGTTCGTCCCTAGGATCGTGGAGCCGTCGGATTCTTTTTCAAGAACCATCTCGGGGCAGTCGGATACCAGTCCGAGAGTTCAACTCGAGGCCGCCTAGGCCTTGGACTTGAACCTCCTCTGGGGTAAGCAATACCAACCCGGGGGTGTCCTTAGGACCGTGGGGCCGTCGAGTTCGTTTTCAAGAACCATCTCAGGGGCAGTCGGATACAAGCCCGAGAGTTCGACTCAAGGCCGCCTAGGCCTTGGACTTGAACCTCCTTAGGGATAAGCAATACCAACCCGGGGTGTCCTTAGGACCGTGGGGCAGTCGAGTTCTTTTTCAAGAACTATCTCGGGGGCAGTCGGATACCAGCCCGAGAGTTCGATTCGAGGCCGCCCAGGCCTTGGACTTGAACCTCCTCAGGGGTAAGCAATACCAACTCGGGGGTGTCCTTAGGACCGTGGGGCCGTCGAGTTCTTTTTCAAGAACTATCTCGAGGGCAGTCAGATACCAGCCCGAGAGTTCGACTCGAGGCCACCTAGGCCTTGGACTTGAACCTCCTCAGGGGTAAGCAATACCAACCCGGGGGTGTCCTTAGGACCGTGGGGCCATCGAGTTCTTTTTCAAGAACTATCTCGGGGGCAGTCGAATACCAGCCCGAGAGTTCGACTCAAGGCTACCTAGGCCTTGGACTTGAACCTCCTCAGGGGTAAGCAATACCAACCCGGGGGTGTCCTTAGGACCGTGGGGCCATCGAGTTCTTTTTCAAGAACTATCTCGGGGGCAATCGGATACCAGCCCGAGAGTTCAACTCGAGGCCGCCTAGGCCTTGGACTTGAACCTCCTCAGGGGTAAGCAATACCAATCCGGGGGTGTCCTTAGGACCGTGGGGCCGTCGAGTTCTTTTTCAAGAACTATCTCGGGGGCAGTCGGATACCAGCCCGAGAGTTCGACTCGAGGCCGCCCAGGCCTTGGACTTGAACCTCCTCAGGGGTAAGCAATACCAACCCGGGGGTGTCCTTAGGACTGCGGGGCCGTCGAGTTCTTTTTCAAGAACTATCTCGGGGGCAGTCGGATACCAGCCCGAGAGTTCGACTCGAGGCCGCCTAGGCCTTGGACTTGAACCTTCTCAGGGGTAAGCAATACCAACCTGGGGGTGTCCTTAGGACCGTGGGGCCGTCGAGTTCTTTTTCAAGAACTATTTCGGGGGCAGTCGGATACCAACCCGAGAGTTCGACTCGAGGCCGCCTAGGCCTTGGACTTGAACCTCCTCAGGGGTAAGCAATACCAACCCGGGGGTGTCCTTAGGACCGTGGGGCCATCGAGTTCTTTTTCAAGAACTATCTCGGGGGCAGTCGGATACCAGCTCGAGAGTTCGACTCGAGGCTGCCCAGGCCTTGGACTTGAACCTCCTCAGGGGTAAGCAATACCAACCCGGGGGTGTCCTTAGGACCGTGGGGCCGTCGAGTTCTTTTTTAAGAACTATCTCGGGGGCAGTCGAATATCAGCCCGAGAGTTCGACTCGAGGCCGCCTAGGCCTTGGACTTGAACCTCCTCAGGGGTAAGCAATACCAACCCGGGGATGTCCTTAGGACCGTGGGGCCGTCGAGTTCTTTTTCAATAACTATTTACAGGAAATCTTTGAATGTGTACATTTATTGACTTCTTGGGTAAATACATCTATTACATTATTGATGGTATTGCTGGAGATTGTCTGCGTTCCATGTTCGAGGGATTGGTTGTCCACTCAAATCTTCAAGTCGGTATGCTCCACGATGAAGGACTTCTGTGACTCGATAGGGCCCTTCCCAATTCGGAGACAATTTGCCCCTTTCGTTGGTTTGGATGTTTCGGCTCTTCTAAGGACCAAGTCTCCCTGGCGGAAGCTTTTCGGGTGGACGCGAGCATTATAATATCTCGCTACCCGCTGTTGGTAGGCCGCCATTTGACTTGAGCTCGGTCCCTTACTTCATCAATGAGGTTGAGACTGGCTCTTAAATTAGGGAGATTGTCAGCTTCATCATACGACTCCACTTGAATACTTGGCAGGCCAATCTCGACCGGAATAACAGCTTCGGAGCCGAAAACCAGGTTGAAAGGCATTTCTCCTGTTGGCATCCTGGGAGTTGTGTGGTAGGCCCAGAGCACGCTCGGGAGTTCTTCCACCCATCTTCCCTAGATGTGTCCAGCCTGGTTCTCAGTCCTCGTAATATCATACGATTCGTGACCTCGGCCTCTTCATTAGACTGCGGATGGCCGATAGAGGCGAATCGATGAGTGATGCCAAAATCGACACAGAAAGCTCTAAAGGCAGCGTTGTCAAACTATCGGCTGTTGTCGGTGACAAGAGTATGAGGTATACCGAATGACAGACAATAGATTTTCAGAGAAAAGCCTTGACTTTGGCTTCAGTGATCCAGGCGAGCACCTCAACCTCGACCCATTTAGTGAAATAATCAATAGCTACAAGCAGGAATTTTCGCTGTCCTGACGCCGGTGGGAAAGGGCCGAGGATGTCCATGCCCCATTGGGCAAAGGGCCATGGGGCGAAGAGAGGACTCAACAGGGAAGCCGGCTGCCGCTGAATACAAGCGTATCGCTGACATTGGTCACATCTCTTCACTAGTTCAGTAGCATCCTCCTGCATGGTTAGCCAATAATATCCTTGCCGGAGAGCTTTACGTGCCAGAGATCTACCCCCCGAATGATTTCCGCATATACCTTCATGAATTTTCCTAAGAATGTAATCCGCGTCTGCTGGGCCGACGCATTTGAGAAAAGGCTGGAAAAGGATTTCTTGTAGAGTTGGCCGTCCAGCAATATGAACTTAGAGGCTCTTCATTTAAGCAGCTTGGCTTCCTCGTGATCGGCCGGGAGGACGCCATCTTTCAAGTATCGGATATAGGCGTCCATCCATGTTTCTTCTGTGTAACTGGCAGAACTTCTTCCATGGCTTCAATACTAGGTATCTCCAGGTACTCAATATAAGTTTTGCCCATGGCGCTATCCGCTGATGTGGCAAGTCAGGAAAACATATCAGCTCTGGCATTCTCCCCTCTAGGGATGTAACTGATAGTGAAGCAATCTAGTAAGGGGATTAACAGATTCACCTTGCTTAGATACCGAGATATAATAGGATCTTGGGCCTCGTACTCCCTAGCCACTTGGGCAGAAATGAGTTGCGAGTCGGTAAAAGCTCGGAGACGCTTGATCCCCAGCCCATGCGCCAGTTTAATCCCGGCTAACAAGGCTTCATATTCAGCTTGATTGTTAGTGGCTTCAAAGAGGAAACAGAGAGCAAACTCCAACACCACGCCCTCCGGACTGGCAAGAATAAGGCCGGCTCCGCTCCCCTGGGAGTTAGAGGCCCCATCGACGTGGAGGATCCATGCCCCATCGTTCTCCTCGCTGGCATCTGAAGGAACTTGAGGGGAATCTTCTTGATACTTCTCAGACCAAGTACACTCCACCAGGAAGTCGGCTAAGACTTAGGATTTCAGTGCGGCCCGGGGCTGAAAGGATAAATCAAACTCCCCTAACTTGATGGCCCACTTAGCCAATCGGCCGGATGTGTCAGGACGGGACAAAATGGTTCTGAGGGGCTGGTCAGTGAGTACAATTATAGGATGGGTCTGAAAATATGGTCTGAGCTGCCAGGCGGAGATAACCAAAGCGAAAACAACCTTTTCTGTTTTGGAATACCTTTCTTCCATGCCATGAAGTACTTTGCTAGTATAATACACAGGTTTCTGAATGGCATGGTCATCGATATGCACCAAAACGGAGCTGACGGCTTCTAAGGAAGTCGCAAGATAAAGGAAGAGCTTTTCTCCTTCCTCTGCTTTAGATAATAGGGGTGGCGTGGATAAGAACTCCTTAAGCTCATCAAAAGCCCGCTAACAATCTTCCATCCATTCAAAACCGTCCGCTCTGTGTAAAACTTTGAAGAAAGGCAACCACCTCTCTGCTGATCTCGACAAAAATCGGCTCAGCGCTGCTATCCTTCCAGTAAGTTGCTGTACCTCCCTCTTACAGGCTGGTGGCCTCATATCAAGAATGGCCTGAATCTTCTCCGGGTTTGCCTTAATTCCCTGCCGGGTCACCAAAAAACCCAAGAATTTCCCTGCAGTAACTCCAAATGCGCATTTGCGCGGGTTAAGCTTGATTCTATGAAGTCGGAGGTTATGGAAAGTTTCCTCCAGATCAGCGATATGGTTGGCAGCACAAGTGCTCTTCATCAGCATATCGTCTACGTACACTTCCATATTGCGGCCGAGCTGATCTTTGAAAACTTTATTCATCAGCCTTTGGTAGGTGGCTCCAGCGTTCTTTAACCCAAAGGGCATTACTTTGTAACAATAAATGCCCTTCTCAGTAACAAAAGAGGTATGTTCTTCATCCGAGGGGTTCATGTTTATTTGATTATACCCCGAGAAGGCGTCCATGAAACTAAGAAGTTCATAGCCGGAAGTAGAATCCACTAACTGGTCGATCCGTGGCAATGGAAAACTGTCCTTAGGACAGGCTTTGTTAGATCAGTATAGTCAATGCAGATTCTCCATCCCCCACTGGTCTTCCGGACCATGACCACATTAGCTAGCCAGTCAGGGTATTGCGCCTCTCAATATGGCCGGCCATAAGCAATTTATCCACTTCTTCATCTATAGTTCTCTGCCGCTCAGGAGCGAAACTCCTTTTTTTTCTAGCGGACTGGTCGGCATTCTGGGTTGATATTAAGCCGATGAGTGATCACCTCCAGGGGAATCCCCACCATGTCTGTCACCTTCCAAGCAAAGATATCGGCATTCGCCTGCAAGAAGGCTAGGAGCCGACTCCGGGCTTCAGGGGAGAGGAGTTCGCCGATTTGCACGATCTTGACTGGGTCGTCCCCTAGGGGGCAAGATACCAAACGTTCTGCCAGTTCCCCCCTCCGCTCGGTCTCCCTGGGATCGAATGATTCAGCTGCCGGGGGAACCGCAACCGCTTGAGGACTGGGAGCTAGATGATAACAAGGTCTGACTGAATCTACCTTCCCATGCATTTCGCCAATTCCTTGGTTAGTAGGGAATTGCACCAGCAGACGTTTAGTGGATATAACCGCATCTAGCATATTTAATCCAGGACGGCCAAGAATGGCATTGTATGTTAGGGGCACTCGGGCCACCAAGAAGTCCAGCATCACCGTGCTCTGACGCGGCGATGACCCTGCCGTAGCAGGTAGGGTGATCTCGCCCTCCACCCGTATGGAATTTCCTGTGAAGCCAACTAGAGGAGCAGCTATAGGTCGAAGAGAGTCAAGAGATAAACCCATTCGAAGAAATGCATCATAAGTAAGCACGTTGGTGGAGCTCCCGCTATCGATTAAAATCCTTCATACAGGATGTTTAGCGACCGTCATAGAGACGACAACGCTGTCATCTTTTACAATACCTCCCCAGAAGGGATTACATTTTCTAACCCTCCCTCCCCTCTCGGCCTCTTATAAGTGATACTCCTCCACGGGCAATCATTCCCACCATTCGCTCCGTAGGGGCGTTATCGATGTTGGCCTAAGGCGGAGGAGGGCCCATCAAAGCTGGTACAGGTGGAGTCTCCTTCTTCTAGATGTACTGCCCCAATATCCCCTTTGTATAAGCTCTTCAATGGCCTGTTTCAGATTGCGGCATTCCTCAGTGTCGTGGCCGTAATCTCTATGGAAACGGCAGTAGCGGCTTCTATCACGTGCAGCGCCTTTCTTCAAGGAGGTGGACGCCGCAGATAAGGCTCATTTTTAATCTCCATGAGGATATGGGCCGGGGTGCAAGGAGGGGTGTAAGATGATCTTCTCTGGGGGCTAGGCTCTTGCGGCAGTCAGCTGGTCGGCGCGAGGGTTCAGACTTCTTGGGAGAGGGCCCGCTCGACTTCGAGCGAGCTGGCCTCTTCCTAGTCCTTCCTTCGGCGCCCCTTCTTGATGAATCAGCCTCGTCGGTGCAGATGTACTTCTGCGCACGACTCAAGAGATCAGCATAAGAGCAGGGAGGCCTTTTGTCCAATAGGGAATTGCACCAGCAGAAGTTTAGTGGATATAACCACATCTAGCATATTTAATCCAGGATGGCCAAGAATGGCATTGTATGTCAGGGGTACCCGGGCCACCAAGAAGTCCAGCATCACCGTGCTCTAATGCGGCGGTGACCCTGCCATAGCAGGTAGGGTGATCTCGCCCTCCACCCGTATGGAATCTCCTGTGAAGCCAACTAGAGGAGCAGCTACAGGTCGAAGAGAGTCAAGAGATAAACTCATTCAAAGAAATGCATCATAAGTACGTTGGCAGAGCTTCCGCTATCGATTAAAATCCTTCTTACAAGATGCATAGCGACCGTCATAGAGACGACGATGCTATCATCTTTTACAATACCTCCCCCAGCTATATCTCCCCTAGAAGAAATTACATTTTCTAACCCTCCCTCCCCTCTCGGCCTCTTATAAGGTGATGCTCCTCCACGGGCAATCATTCCCACCATTCGCTCCGTAGGGGCGTTATCGGTGTTGGTCTGAGGCGGAGGAGGGCCCATCAAAGCTGGTACAAGTGGAATCTCCTTCTTTTGGATGTACTGCCCCAGATATCCCCTTTGTATAAGCTCTTCAATGGCCTGTTTCAGATTGCAGCATTCCTCAGTGTCGTGGACGTAATCTCTATGGAAACGGCAGTAGCGGCTTCTATCATGTGCAACGCCTTTCTTCAAGGGAGGTGGACGCTGCAGATAAGGCTCATTTTCAATCTCCATGAGGATATGAGCCCGGGGTGCAAGGAGGGGTGTAAGATGATCTTCTCTGGGGGCCAGGCTCTTGCGGCGGTCAGCCGGTCGGCGCGAGGGTTCAGACTTCTTGGGAGAGGGCCCGCTCGACTCCGGGCGGGCTGGCCTCTTCCCAATCCTTCCTTCGGCACCCCTTCTTGACAAATCAGCCTCGTCGGCGCGGATGTACTTCTGCGCACGACTCAAGAGATCAGCATAAGAGCAGGAAGGCCTTTTGTCCAAAGAGTAAGTGAAATGGGAGGGACGGAGCCCCCGTTTCAAGGCCAGAGTAGCCACAGCATCGTCGAGGTGATAGACTTCCAGGGCTGCCACCTTGAATCGGATTATAAAGTCTTTCAGAGATTCCTCATCTTGTTGCTGTACAGAGAACAAGCTGTCTGCCACTCGAGGGATCTTCCGACAAGCATCAAAATGAGCCAAGAAAGATCTTTTCAGTTGTCGGAAGGAGTCAATACTGCATGCGGGTAGACGAGAATACCAAGCACGGGCGGCCTTTCAGAGTGTGGCTGAAAAAGTAATACATAAGAGGGCATCAGTTGCCCCTTGAACCTGCATAATAGCCTTGTAACTTTTCAGATGATCCAGAGAGTCGATGGTGCCGTCATAAGGGTCAAGTTGAGGGAAACAGAACCTCCCAGGAATAGGTTCCTCCATAATTCGCCGAGTAAGAGGAGGATGGGTGTCGTAATTCGACCCCGGCTGATTATTAATTCTTTGGCTGAGCTCTTCCAATCTCCGGTCTTGTTCATCAAGATGCCTCTCCATCTGATCAGCCATCTTTCCTCTAGCTGGCTCAGGGGAAGAAGACAAAGACCGATGACACCACTGGCGGTGCTCCACGTGTGGCTCCTTACCTCGTCGCCGCCTGGCAGGCGGACTACCCAAGGAACGGGTAAGGGAGCGCGATCTACCCCGGGAGCCTTGAGAATGAAGCCCCGCCGAGGCGTAGGGGTAGAGAGGCCTTGTAGGAGGGGATCTCCCTCGGGTAGACTACCGGCTAACAGGGGTAGCCGATCTGGAGTGTAGAGGTGTTTCTAACCGCCGTCGGGCCCCTCTGGAATGTTGCTCCTGCAGTTGCTGAACCATCCCAACGAGGGTTTAAACTTGCTGTGTGAGGGTGGCCAACTGGTCCTGGGAAGTAGCTGATACCGGTGGTGGTGAGGAAGGGGCTGGAGGGCTTGGCCGGGCTAGCTCGATTGGGTCAGGAGTTCTCTCAATCTGATCAGAAGATGAGAGATGCCCCCAGACCCCTGGGAAAAGTCTTCCTCCGGAGATCTAGTCTTCATGTTGGGAAGATCAGAGCTGTTTGAAGGAGTCGAAGGTTCGCCCCCCTATCTGGCGCGCCAATCTGTTGATGCTAGATCACCAGAAAGATAGAAAATTTTTCTTTGTTCAAGATCTCCGGCCGAAGGAAGGAAAAAAGTCCCCTTTCTCCCTGGATTCCCCCCTTTTATACTCCTTGAATTTTCGAAGAAAAAATCACCCTCTGGCCTTCATCATCATGTCGTCAGCCCTCTGGCCTTCGTCATGATGCCGTCAGCATCGAATCATATTTCCTTCTTTTTCGAATAAGGTTAATGTGTAAGATTAGTGTATAAGATCAATGATCAGCCACTGCGAGGGCGTGCCACGTGATCGTTTACTGTTAATTAACACCAGAGTCATTAAGGAACTTGCTCTGGAAGCTAAGAATCGTCATGATGGGTTTCGGTCTTCCCAAGGGAATGTCAGAGTTGGCGGAAAGTTATATGGCTCTTAAACAGGTGCTCAGTATCTCCTTTATTTGAGCTTTTCGATGAATGGTGACATTCTGGCATTTGTCTTATCCAAGTCATTTAAAGCGCTATGATGTTTGATAATTCTTGGGCTTTGTTTCAGACACGACAGTTTGTAGCGTTAAGTGCTTCTGATATGAAAATAGCTTTGAGAGCTCGGGGTATATAGCCCAAAGCAGGAGGCCGCTCGGGACTCGGGGGTCGCCCAGGGCCAGGGGGCCGCCCAGGATCGGGAGGCCGTCCAGATCCTGGGGGCCGTCCAGATCCTGGGGACCACCCTTGACTAGGAGGCCGTCCAGAGCTTGGGGGCCGCCCAGAACCTGGGGGTCGCCCAGGACCGGGAGGCCGCCCAGGACCGGGAGGCCGCCCAGAGCTTGGGGGCCGCCCAGGACCAGGGGCTGCCCAAAACCTGGGGACCGCCCAGGACCGGGAGGCCGCCCAGAGCCTGGGGGCCGCCCAGGACCAGGGGGCCGCCCAGAGCCTGGGGGCCACCCTTGACCAGGAGGCCGCCCAGAGCTTGGGGCCGCCCAGGATCAGAAGGCCGCCCAAAACATAGGGGCCACCCAGGACCGGGAGGCCGCCCAGAGCTGGGGGCCGCCTAGGACCAAGGGGCCGCCCAGAGCTTGGGGGCTGTCCAGGACCTGGGGCCGCCCAGGATCGGGAGGTTGCCCAGAGCCTAGGGGCCGCCTAGGACCAGGGAGCCGCCCAAAACCTGGGGAGCGCCCAGGACCGGGAGGCCGCCCAGAGCTTGGAGGCCGCCCAGAGCTTGGGGGCCGCCCAGGACCAGGGGGCCGCCCAAAGCTGGGGGTCCTGTGCCGAGGATTCCAACCTATTCTCCGCTGACCGACCGTATCTCGACCTGCCCTTCATTATCGACCATATCAACCACCATCACCAACAACCTGTGATACAACAAATGACTGATGTTAGCAGAAGAAGAAACAAAAGTAAATCCAACTTGCTTGAAATTATTTATAAACGAGGATCAACTTGATATTAACTAGACAACAGATAATGCCATCCTTGAGAACTAAAGCATTCTATCAAGTACGGAAATTGTAAGAATGTAATCCTGTGAATAAATGATGATGGCAGCTAAGAAACCAACATTAACAATCAGACTTTCATCACATAGTTATTAATTTAAGATTCAAAATACTACTGCATTGCATTGCAGACAGATTCCTGTAGTTTGTACTTCACAGGTTTATGGAAAATGACACATCTAAAAAACATATTATATACTGCAGGATCAAGAGTGGACCTGAGATGTGGTAGAAGGGTCAAAAAAGCAGAATTCGTGAGGAGAAGGATCATAAGGACTAAGAGGTAGGAACAAGAAGAAGTGCTAAAGGATAAAGATTAAGCAATCAAGACTTTAGTGGTGCCAAGCATAGAAGGAACTAGCAAATAGAAACAAGATGGTAGAGAAGGCTCTGAAACATTGTCTACATTATTGAAGCGTATTTGCATCTAGAAAGCAGGTTTTTGAACTAGCTCAATGACAGTCCAACATAACTGTAACAGAACTGTAACAGCCCATTAAAATTTGGACCATGGCATCAAAAGAAACTAAAATCGCTTTCCACACATATGCTAAGACATTTGATATTACCATCATTTACAGCTAGGGTTTAGAATTGTATTATCATTTGAGAGGACTCCAAAAACCAACCATATGCATGTAGTTTGACACAGCATAAAAAGCTTCAAAATTTTAAAATACGCAAGGAATGTCTAGGATTCATATTAATTGAGTTAATTCAACTCTCAATGTAACCTATTGTGACTTCATAGTCAGCCCATTTGGAATTCAAGTTCAGCATATTAGCTTATTATATGAGATGGCTGTCCAAATTACAAATTATCCAAATCAAACACATAAGAATTAATGCACAGGAGCATGTATGCTCATATATACATAGGAGAGATCACAGTAAGAATTAATCATGAGGCAATAGAAGTTAAATTATTTGAAAAAACCATGTAGAAATGCAAAACAGAGAGATGAAGGGTTTTAATAAAAAAAAAAAAAAAAAGAGGTACAAAGGAACACCTGACTTGAAGTGTGATAGAGATTGTGGTGTTTGGATGGACTGTCAACGGGCAGATGCTCAGCAAAGTTCTCTTCAAGATCATCTCATACTCCTTTTTTCCTGAGGCATTTGATATAATGACTCTCTGAACAGTGAGGAAAACCAGAATTATCGTTTGGAAAATGTGGTAGAAGGATATAGAGATTGTGTCTACCAATTGCTTTACTTTGTCCTAAAGCATTAACCAGTCTACAGCTAAACTTTTGACCTCACTCATCATAGAGAAAGATCGGTAAAAGATTCAAGAAATAATGATCATATTGTTCTGTTAAACGTAGCTCCAACGGGAATAATGAAGATATTAGCAAAGAGCATAACAACAGAACAGAAAGGTAAAAAGCTTTTATTAAAAAAAATAATCAGTACCCCAATGAAGATAGTAATCATTCTATTATTGCTTGATTTGAGGGTGATTGAGATTTAATTTTACAATCTTTCCTTTTTTCCTGAGGGAACAAGAGGGAGACCCACCCTCCAACCTTTATTATAATTATCCAAGTTTAGACGTATAGGGACGCACCCAGAACCTCTATTTGCTGAGCAGAGAAATGTCAACATTTGGAGAAGACCAAGTTCACAAGTTCACTCTTACGATGTTATTTCGCATACAGCCAGGCTGCCTGGGGTTTTAGTAATGCAAATGAAAGTCAATAGAAGACAATTTGCTGCTGGGAAATCAGCTTCACTGCCAGTTTTAAAGGATGCATCTTGGTTTGACTCCTTGGTTCATTATTTATGCTTGAGAGAAGGGCATAGTTTTCTGTTGGATACATCTAGTAAACCATTTATTAAATTTAGGCAATTTAATTGTTAACTGCAGGTACAACGTCAATTTCACATATGTATGAGATTTAGAGAGAGAGAGAGAATTGGTTTAACCACTACAAATGTCGGTTGATGCATCATCAACCTCGTTATTTTCAAGAATTGATAAGTCAGCTACCCAACAAATGAATTAAGTCTGACATTTCAGTCATCATAGAAACAGCAAAATCTTGTCAGCTATGTGCTGTAATGTGTGTCATGAATAACATGTGGGATGAAAGAGCACATTCTCAATATCTTAGAAAGCAACCAAGAGTCTTAATGGATGTGTGCATAGACATTAAATCAGAACTAAGAAAAAAAAAAAAGCACATCATCTCGAATATCTTAGAAAGCAACCAAGAGTCTTTAATGGATGTGTGCATAGACATTAATGTATCAGAACTAAGATGCAAGGTTCTCACCCAGCTGTCATGAAAGTTGCATGTGTTCAAGAATTCTTTTATCAAATTATAAGAGAAGAACTCTGAAATTGAGAATACACTCAAAAGTGTGCACACAATTTCCCCTTATTCTCACTTAAATTCTAAAAAAAATATTTTTGGTTAATTAGTCCAAGCTGGCAGGCGATATATACGTCAATGGCACAGTACGTTCAGTGTCATTGTTGGCAGAAATAGAAACAGGCTTCTGAAACTTGGGTTATACTTAATAGCAAGAACCTAATTATATTAGCGAACCCCATGAAGGGAAATGTTTAGATAATTAGCATACTGCATGCATGTATGTGCACCATGAAAAGAGGTAGTGCAGATTTTTACCAGACATCAGCCGATGGGTAACAGATGTTATAATTAATCCAGGTTCATCATCCACAGCTGATGGTGCTTTAGGAAGGACAGAAAGTGGGGAATTTGGAAACACCAAATAGCAAAGGCTTGCATTTGTTTGCATTTGTTGCCATATTGCCAAACAAATCAATATTCCTAGCCAACGTTATTCCATGCATGATGAAAGTAATTAAATGAGTAAATGACTATCTGTACATTTAAAAACAACTATATATCCCAAGCAAATTGACATAATGTCTAAATTCTCATTTAAGAGTGGTGTGCAATGCGTGAAAACAATAGACTGCAGATATCCATCCCATCATTAAAATTAATATTCTTACTTTCAAAGGAAACTTTTGTGTTAATGTACGCATATTGGATAAAGTAGAGGTTACGTAAGAAAAATAAAGCAAATAAGGGTGACAGAAATTCCTCAATAAAAATTGTCTGACAGGCTTACAACGCTACCAGAGATTAATAATATCAAATACCTTTATTTAGATTGAAATTCCAGTGAGAACAAGGTCATAAGAAAATGGTGAATTTGGTGCGACAAGAATGATGGATCAGGACTCAAAGACTAAGGGCCTGTTTAATTGTGAAAAAAAAAAAATTCCTCATCTTCAGTTTTCTTTTCCATTAAAAAATTAAAAAATTTGCAATTATTAAAAATAAAAAATAATTTTTATTTAAAAAAATAAAAAAAGATTGACGGTAAAGGCATGATGGCACTAGATGATCTAAGGTATGATGGGTGGTAAAGATACAGAGGCAATGGTGATTGTAGGCAATGGCAGTGGGAATGGTGGGTAGCGGCAATGATAGTTATATTGATAAGGGTATGATATTGAATGATAAAGGAAGGTGGCAATGATGGTGCATAGCTATAGCAACGGTAGTGATAAATGGATGGTAAAGATATGGCAATAGTGAAGGTAATGAGCGATGAAAGAGATAATAACTGGAAGATATATATATGATGACAATGGTGATGGTAGAGGTGAAGGGTGGTGGGTGTGATAGAAATATGCTGGTGGAGGAAGGTGATGAAGCAAGATAGCAATAATGAAGGTACGATGGTGGTCATCACAATGATAATGGGTGGTAGAGGCATGGCTATAATGTTAGTAGATAGCGCTAATAATATGGTGGTGGTAGTGGTTAGTAGTGAAGAATAGGTGGTGGTGATGGATGGTAAAGGTATGATGATAGGTAGCACAAATATAGTAGCAGTGGTGATGGTGGGTAGTAGAGGTGAGTGTGAAGATATAGTGATGATGGTGATAGAAAATGTTGGGTATAATGGAGATATAGCTAGTAGTAGCAATAGTGGTACAGGGTGATGGAGGGTGGCAATGGTGATGATTGTGGCAATAATGATGGATAGTAGAGATATGATGATATACCAATAGATAGTGTGATAGTGTGGTATAATAGTTGGTAGTGAAGGATAGGTGGTGGTGAGTGATGGAAGTATAATGGTAAGTGGCGCACTATGGTGGCATAGCGATGATGGTGGAGGTGGGTATAGAAATAGTAATAATGGTAATGATGTAGGATGGTAGGTGTGATGGAGATATGATGATAATAAATTGTAATGAAGGGTGGTGGAGGGCAGCAATGATAGTGATTGTAGCGCTAATGATTAGTGGCGCTGGTATGGTGGTGATAGTCGTAGCAACGATAGTGATGGATGATAAAGAATAGTTCATAGTACATACGGTAGTAAGTGATGAAAATGATAGTTAAAAATATAATAAAAATACTATTTCATTTTTAAAAAATAATTAAAATAATTAAAACATAATTTTTTAGTTTTTTATTTATAAAAATATTATATTTGAAGGTAAAATATTATTTTTTATTCTTTATAAAAAAATATAAAACTCTGTTAGTTCTTTACAAATGAACAAGCTTTAAATTAGGAGCTGAACATGGTTAAACTCCAAGAATGGCACTTATAGCTTCTTTATCCTGCTTGTACAGAAAATTCCTGCGCTTAGCCCGCTTGCTAACATAAATGATTACCTGCTCTTCTGCTTTGGTTGCATCAAAATTAGCAGATCCACTCATTGTTAAACCACAACAGATTCCAACAGCAAAGTTTATACCACAAGTTAAATTGTAGTATAAGGTTAAAAGAAGAGCAAAATTACAACAATGATTAGCTTACCAGCAAGATGTTTTAAAGGAATACAAGCATCTACAAGTGTAGGACAAGATGCATTGATGGTACACGGGAGAAGCTAGAAACATTTACCAAGGAATTTTCATCACTGGATGCAATGTTTAAATGGAAGTACCGAATATCTATTTCCTGTTGTAATGAGTGGGGCGTGTCGAAGAAAACCACAAAACCAAGGTTTTGAATACCATCTGAAAGTACCATTGGTATCACACTGCTCTACCCAAAAACAAGGGCATTTTGGGGTGTATGTAGGGTTACCAAAATTGCCTAAATTAACGGATACCAGTTGGGTCAAGTGGGTAAGTATCTACTTCGACCGGTGTGGACCTAGCTTCGCCTGGAACAATGCATCTTATGAGGCTAGCGCCAACTAGTAGGTTCAATTGGTTTGCTGGGCTACCCACATAGGACGCAACTTTAAAAAAAAAATAAAAAAATCATGGATGGGGGCAGTGGGGGTCATGTGGGGCATTTAGAATGTATTTTTTTTTTTTTTTTTGGTACAAGCGGGCGATCACACAAGTCTCGTGCGAATCAGCCCAGATTGATTTGAATACAAAATTTGCTGCAATATAACAGGACAGGGATCATTCGGCTTCCAAAACCATGAACCACTATGCTGGGCCACAGAAGCGGCCATCCAGTCCGTCGCCAAATTGACTTCTCGATATATATGACGGATCTGGGATCTATAACCTCCTGCAGGATAGACCAAATATCCCTAATAATCGGGATAGTGTGGCACCGGAGCGATTCTCCTTCAGCAGCCAGGAGATGACTGTCATAGAATCACCCTTGATCATGAGCCTATGTGTTGGGAATTGTATCCTAAAGCCAATCATTTGATGATTGTGCTAATGTAAATTGTATATAAATTAATATATTAATAAAAGTTATTTGGCAGTTTATTCCTTATAAGAACATCTTCTTAAAACTCCTAATAGTAATGAAGCCCTCAGGATCTTCCTTCACGATAAAGGATGATTTATCTTTGAAGGTCCTTAAAAGAGTTCGCGACCAAATGATATACTATGACAGGGCCATAGTACTATCAAATATAGGACGTTGTATATCATATTTGTTGGTTGTCCTCTTAACCAAGGAGTGTAGAGACACTGGCATGACATACAGGTGAAAGTGTAGGAGTACATTTCACCGAACGTGACTCATTTCCGGATACTCTGCTGTCAAAAGTTAATCCGAGAAGATATAGGTATAAGTATCCTTCAGATCTGAAGATCACAACCAGTTACTTGCAAGCAACTCATTGTACTTAGGTGCTGGACCATCTGGATTTCTAATCCAGTTACAAAGGTTACTGGGTGCAGTCAAGTACTTGTGGTAGTCAGTTGTGGATCAAGATGGAATTTGACCTATCCCGTTAAAAGGAGAAATGCTTGTGTTTAACTTAGCAAGATCTTGGCCAAGGCACTTCATGTGAAGGTCACATGATCACTAAAGTTGAAATCACTTTATGGATTTGCTTTTTAGAGTTGATAGGCTCTTAAGCCATCCTTAGCATTTGTGGTCAAGAGGATGAATTATATGGTAACTGTTTCTTAGGGTTCTTGGAGTTTGCTCGGCAACTCTTCGACCTATCCGGACATCGGGTTCCATTGCTAGATGGGTACATCAATTAGTATAGAAAGTTATTCCTATGCTACTGGCTTAGGTTTGAACCTAGAGAGTCACACGCATAGAAGTTTCCTAGGATGATCTATTTGCTAATCAACGATTAAGAATCGTATATGATTTAATTAATCAATTTGATTGATTAATTTATCTCAATTGGGTTAAGTACAAGTGAATAAGATTCAATTTGGTTTAAGTCTATTAGAAGGACTAGTCAATTTCAAATATTGATTTGAAATTAGACTTGATTTGGATTTAAATAGATTCAGGACCAGCCAAATTTGATTTGGGCTAGGACCATGATCTATTTAGGTTCAGTCCAATAAATTCAGATCAACTTAAACCAAAACCTGAACCCAAACCTCTCGCATAAATATCTCACATGATGAGATAACTAAAATTTGAGAGATTAAATTCACATGAAGAATTTAATGTATAACATTAATCTTCTCCAAACGGTTCCATTGGAATTCTAAAGTGTTAGCATTTATATGGAATAAATGTGCCTCTTTGAATCAACCAGGCAATGAAATTCTAAGTGTTAGAATTCACATCTCTTTGGTTTTCACCGAACGTCGGAATTAACCAAACGTCGCGTCTCTTTGATTTTCACTAAACGTCGGAATTAACCAAACGCTGCGTCTCTTTGGTTCGGTGTCTCTTTGGTTTTCACCGAACGATAGAATTCTAAGTGTTAGAATTGAGCCTATAAATTGGAGGATATTCTTCACTAGAATAGAGCAACAACACACGATATGTCATGGAAATTCTAAAGAGTTAGAATAGAAAATCCTGGTGGTAGCAAAAGTTTGGTGGATCTTGGAGGAAGAATTCAAGTGGAAGGATTCAAGATCAGCAAAGTCATTTTTCCGCGAGCTAGCACTCCCGAAAATCCGATCATTCGGGGGCTTCGCGTGGACGATACTAGAGGCCGGACGATTGAACGGCTGCAGAGCACAAAAGGATTTACCAATTGCCCTTAAGGTAAGTGATATGATCCCTAGATCTTAAGGCATGCTTCAAGATAAAAAGTATGACTTCTTACCTTGAAGATCAAGATATGATCTTGATGATTTATTTATATGCATAATTTAGATCAAACGATCCTATATATAAGGCAAAGATATAATCTTGATGCATGTTAGATAGATTAATATATAATCTTTAAAATTTCACATTGATAATTATTATCAAAATTATTAAATATGCATGCCTTGAAGTTTATTTCTCCCTACACTATGAGCATGAAGAGTCCGAGTGGCATAAGATATACCAGCCCAAGCAGCATAAAGCTCCGTCATAGTGACAGAGGAGTCGAGAGTAGCAAAACCACCCGCCGCCAGTAGATCACCTAGAGGCCCACGGATGATAAATGCCGAACCAGCAGCTCTACCACGAACACTCCCATCAAAGTTGATTTTGACAACCCTGGAGGAGGGGCTCCCATGAGATGAAAACCGTATGCCAGTTTGCTACCGTAGCAGCAGGGGATCCCCAGAGGCCAGAGGAGTCAGAACCAACTGCATTGAAAACACGGGCACAGTCCATCGTTAATGATCTAATCTTCCACAGAATCCTGTGTAAAGAAATACTATCATCTATGAATATGAACTGATTCCTGGACAGCCATATCTGGTATGTCGTGGCAGCCCAAAGACCACGCTCCTGCAACGAGCCCCTCCGGAGATCAAGAAGAAAGGACAATCGCGGAGAGCTGAAGTCCTCCAATCTGGTGGAATAGCCCACCAAGAACCATATCCGCCTAACTCTGGGACAAGTGAAGATAGCGTGATCAGAAGACTCCTCCTGCAACATACACAAAGGACAAGTTGGCTGAATATGCAGACCCTGCGAGAGAGAAGAGCACAAGTTGGAAGACAATCCCACATGAGCTTCCAAATAAATAGCCAACCCTGGGAGGGTAGGAAGCTTCCAGATCCAAGCAGCATCCTCTGTGCAGTGAGGTTGAGGCCTAAACATCTTCATAAGGTCCCTAGTGGGGACCCTAGAGAGACATGATCTCTGCCAAAGCCTGGAGTCAGAAAGGCGGCCAGGTATAAGAGGCACCGAGAGATTCCATCGTGAAAGCTCCTCACCGAAGAATCGGGTCACCGAGAGAATATGCCAAGCGGGGGGATCAGAGGAAATCAAGTCCTGAACCCTTAAACTGGAGGGGGTATCAATATTAATGAAGGAGGGCCACCGAGAGAGAGGATCTCAGCAATCCAAGTATCCTGGATAACATTAATCAAGGAGCCATCTCCGATCATCCAAGAGGTATTATCCAGGATAGACTAACCATACCGACACACCTCCTTCCAGAAGGAGGAACAGCCTCTGGATGACACAATGGGCAAATCGGACGTCCAATCTCCATACCTTGCTCGCATCAGAGAGCTCCAAAGATACTGCGGCTCCATAAGGAATCGCAATGCATGTCTAGCAAAAAGAACTTCTCTTCTGACAATCAGGGACTGAATCCCGAGCCCACCTTCTTGGATAGGCATACAAACCATATCCCAAATAAAAGATGAATACCATGACCATCTTGCATAGAAGCCCATAAAAAATCTCTGAAACATTCCTTGATCCTCTTAAGACAAGTAATCGGAATGACAGCGTTCGAAAGAAGATACAAGGGAAGAGAGGAAAGAACTGAACGAATAATAATGACCCTAGCCATTATATATAAGATAGTGACATGTCACCCCTCAATGCGCTGGCGCACCCTCCTCTCGAGCTCAAAAAAGTCAGAGCAGCGAGGCCTTCTACTCGTTATAGGGATCCCCAAATACATAAATCTATCAGTCTGAGAAGTAATACCCGACAGATTGATAATAGCTTCCTTGATGGATCTAAGAGTCTTCGGACTGAAACATATAGAAGACCTAAGAAATTTAACCTTCTGTCCCGAAGCCTGACAATACCGGTAAATAATAGACTGTAAAAAGCCGCATTCTCAATGGAGGCCTAACCCAGGAGAATACAATCATCGGCGAAAAGTAGATGAGAGATCAAGGAGCCCACACTCCCTGCCATAAACGGAGCTATCCTTCGATCCAGCAGCGCCAAACGGAAAGCTCGTGAGAGATCATCCACAGTCAGAATAAACAGTAGAGAGGATAGAGGATACTCCTGCCTGCAGCCCCATAAAAGAGTGAAAGAACAGAGTCGGGCTCCCATTAATAATCAAAGAGAAGAAGGCCTTTGAACACAAGCCATAATTTACTCAACAAATCGATCATCAAAATCAAACTCCCCGAAGAGATCGGTGCAAAAAAAAATCAATTCAATATCTTAAAAGCTATTTGCATGTAATTATAAACCTTCTATGTTTTAATTCATGATTTTTTTTCCTCTTAAAATTTGTCACACAGCAGCTTTAGAGTCAGAAAAGAATCTGTGTGCTCCAAAAAAAAATAAAAAGAAAAAAAAATTCAAGTGACCAAGTTATTCATGACTGAGAGGATTGAATATTCTTAAGTATCTAAAATATATTTTCAATTATAAACAATACTAGACATCACATCTATAAGCCAAAGGAGCTGTACAAAGACTCCATGAAGGACAATCGGTCACCATCACAATACGATGATCGTCCACCTACTTAAGCTAAATTTATTGCACTTCTTCTTTTTACAATATCATAATCTATACATCGTTTTAATTATAAATAGCACTAATTTATTGATCTATGTTCCCTGTCGATACCAATGTTGGCATTGCTGCATGGAGCTGCGGATTTCGGTTCTTCGGCTTGAAAATAGTACACGCTCGAATTTGAATGACTTTTTTTCATCTTAATAGGCCTATAAAATAGTTGTTGCATAAAGATCAGGAAGATGATTCTTGCGAAAGACCCTCAAATGTTTAAGTCAGTTAAAACCTCAAACAAACATATAAGAAGAGAAGATGGTTTAAGAAGAACGCTCCAGATGAAGTCTTTGAAAAACAATGGCATCTGCTAGAGTTTGAAAGCATTAGGACTTGAAAAGCATACCTGAGAGGCCTTGGAAATTAGTATTTGTGCACAGCCGAGATGGTAAGTCATTACCTGATTCTTTGAACACATTTTAGGGAGTTAGTGGCCGATAAGGCTGATATTACATCGATTATGGAGGGGGGCATGTGATGCGAGATAAAATCGTTACCGCATCGATTGGTAGACATAGCAGACGACAAGACCCACTTATGGTCTCTGACTCGCTAACCACCATGTTTAGAAGGGGTCCACTCCCCATCATAGAAAAGGACAAGCAGCATTATCTGCTATCTTCTAACCTTGATAGGATCGAGCCATCTTCAAACCTTGGCAGGGCTGAGCCATCTCCGAACCTTGGCAGGGTCAAGCTATCTCCATACCCTGACAAGGCCGAGTCGTCTCCGAACCTCGGTAGGACCGAGCTATCTTTCAATCATGGTTGAGTTTCCACTCCTCATGATTAACATCAATCTTGCCCGAATCTTGCCTGACATTTTGGAGGACAAATCGCACTGGTTACCCGGATTTCGGAGCGAACCTTCCTAGACAAAAATAGAAGCCAAATACTAATTTCCAAAACCCCTCATGTATGCTTTTCAAGTCCTAACGCATTCAAACCCTAGCGGACACCATTGTTTTACAGAGACCTCTTCAGGGACATCCTTTTTTAATAACCTTCTTCTTTCATCTGCTTTCTTGAGGTTTTCACTGACTTAGGCATCGAAGGATCTTCCGCAGGGATCATCCCTCATGATCCCTATACGATGACTATTTTATAGGTCCACTAGAATGAAAGAAAGCCATCCAAATCTGGACGTACATCGTTCTCAAACTGAAGAATCAAAATTCGTAGCAACAAATTAATGCTAGAGAAAAGACCTCAAGTTCTTTTTAAAAACTTAAATATAAGGAAAAAGTTATTTGGATCAGGACGTGCATCATCCGAACCAAAATCCGCAGCTACATTGCACGTACATTAAAAATGCAGCACTAAAAAAAAGTCGCCTTAATTTACACAACAAGCCTCAGAAACAAAGGAAAATAAATAAATAAAAAAGGTGGGACTTTTGGCTAAAGCCCCACATGATGTGTTGGTACGAGAGGGCTTTGTACCATATCGGTTCAACTAAAAACCAATACCAACGGCGGTACTGATTTTTAAAATTTGTAAAAACCTTTAATGAAGGACGCTGAATGGCAGAAGTATATACTACCATGGCCAACTCTCCCACATATTTTTTAAGCGAACAACACCAAAGCTTCCACAACGTGAGTTAAAATAATCAACACCAAGTATAATATTGAAGAGGCATCTAGAAAATGGACAAAGGGGGCTCATTTTGCAATCTATGGATACAGATTTGTTAGCATCATGTCAATGCTTCCATAATCATCTGCATACCAAAACTTAACCATATGCCTTTTTTTTTTCTTTCTAAGAAAATTAATAACCATCAATCTTTGAAAATAAACACAAATGAGGTGCCTAGTATTGAAAACATGAAATGATACAGCACCACTGTTGATGCTGGATCATCAGAAAGATAGAAAAATTTTCTTTGTTCAATATCTCCGGCTGAAGGAAGGAAAAAAATCCCCTTTCTCCCTGGATTCCCCCCTTTTATACTCCTTGAATTTTCGAAGAAAAAATCGCCCTCTGGCCTTCGTCATCATGTCGTCAGCCCTCTGGCCTTCATCATGATGCCGTCAGCATCGAGTCATATTTCCTTCTTTTCCGAATAAGGTTAATGTGTAAGATTAGTATATAAGATCAATGATCAGCCACTGCGAGGGTGTGCCATGTGATCGTTTACTGTTAATTAACACCAGAGGTATTAAGGAACTTGCTCTGGAAGCTAAGAATCGTCATGATGGGTTTCGGTCTTCCCAAGGGAATGTCAGAGTTAGTGAAAAGTTATCTGGCTCTAAAACAGGTGCTCAGTATCTCCTTTATTTGAGTTTTTCGATGAATGGTGACGTTCTGGCATTTGTCTTATCCAAGTCATTTAAAGCGCTATGATGTTTGATAATTCTTGGGCTTTGTTCCAGACACGACAGTTTGTAGCGTTAAGTGCTTCTGATATGAAAATAGCTTTGAGAGCTCGGGGTATATAGCCCAAAGCAGGAGGCCGTCCGGGACTCGGGGGTCGCCCAGGGCCAGGGGGCCGCCCAGAATCTGGGGGCCGCCCAGGACCGGGAGGCCGCCCAGATCCTGGGGACCACCCTTGACCAGGAGGCCGCCCAGAGCTTGGGGGGCCGCTCAGGACTTGGGGGCCGCCCAGAATCTGGGGGCCGCCCAGGACCGGGAGGCCACCCAGAGCTTGGGGTCCAGGACCAGGGGGCCGTCCAAAACCTGGGGACCGCCCAGGACTGAGAGGCCGCCCAGAGCTTGGGGGCCACCCAGGACCAGGGGGCCACCCTTGACCAGGAGGCCGTCCAAAGCTTGGGGCCGCCTAGGACCAGGGGGCCGCCCAAAACCTGGGGGCCGCCCAAGACCGGGAGGCCGCCCAGAGCTTGGAGCCCAGAGCTTGGGGGTCGCCCAGAGCCTGGGACCCACCCTTGACCAGGAGGCCGCCCAGAAATTGGGGGCTGCCCAGGACCTGGAGGCTGCCCAGAGCTTGGGGGCTGCCCAGGACCTGGGGGACGCCTAGGACCGGGAGGTCGCCCAGAGCCTGGGGGCCGCCGAAGACCAGGGGCCGCCCAAAACCTGGGGGCCGCCCAGGACCGGAAGGCCACCCAGAGCTTGGAGGTCGCCTAGAGCTTGGGGGCCGCCCAGGACCAAGGGGCCGCCCAAAGCTGGGGGTCCTGTGCCGAGGATTCCAACCTATTCTCCGCTGACCGACCGTATCTCGACCTGCCCTTCATTTATCGACCATATCATATGCCCCCTCGCCCCTGCCCCTTGTGCTTAGTCGCACCGCACGTGCAAAAGGGGGAGGGATGGAAAATTGAATTTAAATTTGTAAATACGATAGATTGACGTTTCGAAAAAGAGAAAAGGAGGGTGCATATCCCTAAGGGGATAACACCTTTTCGTCTGCCCGGTCGCACTCAGGGATCACCGCGTGGTTTTGTGGCGCTCGAGGGGTTATATTCAAAAATATATTAAAAGGGGTTCGTCATCTCTACCTCTTTGCCTTTTATTCTTGTCGCCTCTTCTGTGTCTTCACTCTTCCAAGTTCAGGTTAGTCGACCTTTCTTTCTCCTTTTTCTTCTTCATGGATCCCATCAAGATGGGAAAGGCAAGAGCCCACTGATCGAGCCATCTCGTGAGGAGATTATCTAGGCGTGTCGCCCAGCTCTCAGAGGCGTGACCATTCGCGGGGATCAACCAGCTCCACGACTAGTGTCTAGGGCATTATCCCAATCCCCTAGGGTTTCTTCTTCATCCACTAGTCATGAGTAGGATTTTCGGTAGCTACCCCTAAGTCGGTCGGTTCGACAGAGATTCTTCAATCACGTCCTCTCAGGATCTTAGGAATCTTAGGGCCCAGTTTGGGATCCCAAATAACATTCGTCTTTCCGTTCCCCTCCCCGAAGATAGGGTTACTCTTATGCAACCGGGGAAGGTTGCGCTGTACGAATAATTTTTTAAATGTGGCCTACGACTGCCTTTGCATCCTTTTTTTATAAATTTATTGAATAGGTACCATCTTATCCCTGCGCAACTTACCCCTAACTCCATCCGCATCATCTTTTCATTTTTGGTGCTTTGTCATTTCCATGGGTTTCCGCCCGGCTCTCCCTATTTAGGGCTTTGTATAGGATCCGGAATCCCATAAGGGATAGGTGGTGGAGTTTTGCGTCTAGGCCCAGGAGAGTCCTCGGGCTCAATCTCCCTTCCAAAATCAAAGGGTGGAAGTCACGGTTTTTTTATGCACATCTAGAGGGGGTGGACGTGAACTGGGGTGTTCCTGATACCAGTTCTAATCAGAACTCGACCATTGAAGAGAAGATCGGGAACTATTTAATATTCGGGTGTCTATCGTCATGCCCCCTAGTAAGAACTGTTATCGGAGGATAACCTTCGGGGGATCGCGTCCATGCCGGTGTCGCTGCCCACAGCGCCCGGTGAGCTTCAAAGAGTTTTATTATTGTTATTACTATTTTCTCTTCTCTTCTTTTTTTTGGGTATTTGATATTTGAATACACGTATGAGAATGTACTTTAGTGCATACATTCCACTTACATTTGGCATTTCTAGAGCACTTTTTAATTAACCTTGGATTCTCGATCTTGCAGCAATGAAGTTCTCGCAGGATGCGATAATATCAAGCCTCCGGAAGAGGAAAGGAAATGCCAGTGGCCCGACAAGGGCCGGGCCTAAGAGGCCTTGTCAAAGGGAGCGGGGTCACTCGACCTAGCCTCCGGCAATCCTCCCCGAGGCGATATTAGTATAGGAGGATGAGGGAGAGGAGAGCCCCCCGCCATGATACCTATCGGGGGTCTCCCTGTGGAGGGCCCACCGGGGGCCGCCTCCTCCCCCGCCAGAGATATTGGGGGGCCATCCGGGAGTAAAGGGTTGGCCGATACCTGCTCATCAGGCCCGCAGTCGCCAAAAGGAGCAGATATCTCTGCTCCCCCGGACATCTCGAAGGATCCGCCTTAATCCTCAGGGATGCCCAGCCAGGGCGCGGCGTACAAGAGCTGTTTATCAGAAACAGTTCTTAAACTTTCGATCTTGCCCAGGTTTCAAGCCAAGATAAGGGGCTTGTCACTGGAGGAATCCTTCGATACGATGTTTACAGCTGCGCTCCAGGTAGAATCACGGTCTTCCTCCCATTTCTCTTTCCCTTCTTTCTTTTCTTTCGTAATTACAGAATTCCTGTATTCATCGACTGTTTAATATAGATGTCCAACGGCCTTTTCGTGCTTCGTGAGGATCTGGTCAACGCCAAGTCTAACAACGAGGGCCTGAAGAAAGAACTATTGGAAGTAAAGGCCCAAGAATCGAGGGCGTCACTTGACCTTCAGGCCGTTCGGGAAGACAACCGCGCGTGGTGGGAGAGGGCCGAGAGGAAGCTGCAATCCCTGGACGCGAAACTGTCTGAAACCAGGGAAAAGCTACTACTGATGGAGGAAAAATGAAGGAGGTCATTCTCAAATTAGAATACACCAAGAACTGGGCCGACAACGCAGAGGCCGCGGCCCTCGATGCTGTAGAGAAGCTGGCCCTGGCCGAGAAGGAAACGAAGGAAGCCCTAGACAAGATGGCCATAATGGAGACAAAGGCTCAAGAAAGGGTGGCCGCGGCCGAAGCTCGGGCTCGGGAGGCCATTAAAGAATATAAGAGTTCCCCTGACTTTGCCTCGGAATTTGCGAGGCTGTTATGGATGCCTTCGTCTAAGGTTTTAAGAGGTGCAAAAGAAGATTGTCTCGACATTTCAAACTAGAAGACCTCGAACGTTTCCAACCTACAGACGACGAAGAAACCTCCGATGCTGAGGTTGAAGATACCACCGACGAAGCAGTGATAGCGGAAGACTCTGCCATCAAAGCGACTGCAGTTGAAGAGTCAAATACCGAGCCGACCACAATGGGTGGGCGTCCTAGGAATCAATAGGAACGCGGCTATATTGGACTTGATCTCTTTTTCTTCTTTCTCTCTTTTTTTTTGACTCTGTCCTCAATGGACTCTTTTTGTAAGCCGGCCGACGTCAGCTTGTAGATGATACTCTTTGGAGTTTTGTAGCAGCTCAGCTTTTAAATGAATAAGTATCGGTTCTTCGTTTTGTTTGTTTGTTATTACAATCGATCGGCCTCTGATCTTTAACCATTATACATATAGGAAGTAAAGGGACTCATCTCCCCCTCCGACCTTTCAAGGCTTAAACCACAGACCGACATTAAGTTTGTCCCTAGGATCGTGGAGCCGCCGAGTTCTTTTTCAAGAACTATATCGGGGACAGTCGGATACCAGCCCGAGAGTTCGACTCGAGGTCGCCTAGGCCTTGGACTTGAACCTCCTCAGGGGTATGCAATACCAACCCGGGGGTGTCCTTAGGACCGTGGGGTCGTCGAGTTCTTTTTCAAGAACCATCTCGGGGGCAGTCGGATACCAGCCCGAGAATTCGACTCGAGGCCGCCTAGGCCTTGGACTTGAACCTCCTCAGGGGTATGCAATACCAACCCGGGGGTGTCCTTAGGACCGTGGGGTCGTCGAGTTCTTTTTCAAGAACTATATCAGGGGCAGTCGGATACCAGCCCGAGAGTTCGACTCGAGGTCGCCTAGGCCTTGGACTTGAACCTCCTCAGGGGTATGCAATACCAACCCGGGGGTGTCCTTAGGACCGTGGGGCCGTCGAGTTCTTTTTCAAGAACTATCTCGGGGGCAGTCGGATATCAGCCCGAGAATTCGACTCGAGGCCGCCTAGGCCTTGGACTTGAACCTCCTCAGGGGTAAGCAATACCAACCTGGGGGTGTCCTTAGGACAGTGGGGCCATCGAGTTCTTTTTCAAGAACTATCTCGGGGGCAGTCGGATACCAGCCCAAGAGTTCGACTCGAGACCGCCTAGGCCTTGGACTTGAACCTCCTCAAGGGTATGCAATACCAACCCGGGGGTGTCCTTAGGACGTGGGGCCATCGAGTTCTTTTTCAAGAACTATCTCGGGGGTAGTCGGATGCCAGCCCGAGAGTTCGACTCGAGGCCGCCTAGGCCTTGGACTTGAACCTCCTCATGGGTAAGCAATACCAACCCGGGGGTGTCCTTAGGACCGTGGGGCCATCGAGTTCTTTTTCAAGAACTATCTTGGGGGCAGTCGGATACCAGCCAAGAATTCGACTCGAGGCCGCCTAGGCCTTGGACTTAAACCTCCTCAGGGGTAAGCAATACCAACCCAGGGTGTTCTTAGGACCGTGGGGCCGTCGAGTTCTTTTTCAAGAACTATCTCGGGGGCAGTCGGATACTAGCCCGAGAGTTTGACTCGAGGCCGCCTAGGCCTTGGACTTGAACCTCCTCAGGGGTAAGCAATACCAACCTGGGGGTGTCCTTAGGACCGTGGGCCGTCGAGTTCTTTTTCAAGAACTATCTCGGGGGCAGTCGGATACCAGCCCAAGAGTTCGACTCGAGGCCGCCTAGGCCTTGGACTTGAACCTCCTCAGGGGTAAGCAATACCAACCCGGGGTGTCCTTAGGACCGTGGGGCCGTCGAGTTCTTTTTCAAGAACTATCTCGGGGGCAGTCGGATACCAACCCGAGAATTCGACTCGAGGCCACCTAGGCCTTGGACTTGAACCTCCTCAGGGATAGGCAATACCAACCCGGGGGTGTCCTTAGGACCGTGGGCCGTTGAGTTCTTTTTCAAGAACTATCTCGGGGGCAGTCGGATACTAGCCCGAGAGCTCGACTCGAGGCCGCCTAGGCCTTGGACTTGAACCTCCTCAGAGGTAAGCAATACCAACCCGGGGGTGTCCTTAGGACCGTGGGGTCGTCGAGTTCTTTTTCAAGAACTATCTCGGGGGCAGTCAGATACCAGCCCAAGAATTCGACTCGAGGCCGCCTAGGCCTTGGACTTGAACCTCCTCAGGGGTAAGCAATACCAACCCGGGGGTGTCTTAGGACCGTGGGGCCATTGAGTTCTTTTTCAAGAACTATTTATAGGAAATCTTTGAATGTGTACATTTATTGACTTCTTGGGTAAATACATCCATTACATTATTGATGGTATTGCCGAAGATTGTCTGCGTTCCATGTTCGAGGGATTGGTTGTCCACTCAAATCTTCAAGTCGGTATGCTCCACGATGAAGGACTTCTGCGACTCGGTAGGGCCCTTCCCAATTCGGGGATAATTTGCCCCCTTCCACCGGTTTGGATATTTCGGCTCTTCTAAGGACCAAGTCTCTCTGGCGGAAGCTTTTCTGGCGGACACGAGTATTATAATATCTCGCTATCTGCTGTTGGTAGGCCGCCATTTTGACTTGAGCTCGGTCCCTTACTTCATCAATGAGGTCGAGTCTGGCTCTTAAATTAGGGAGATTGTCAGCTTCGTCATACGACTCCACTCGAATGCTTGGCAGACCAATCTCGACCGAAATAACAGCTTCGGAGCCGAAAACCAGGTTGAAAGGCGTCTCTCCTGTTGGCATCCTGGGAGTTGTGTGGTAGGCCCAGCGCATGCTCGGGAGTTCTTCCACTCATGTTCCCTTAGATGTGTCTAGCATGGTTCTCAGTCCTCGTAATATCATACGATTCGTGACCTCGGCCTCTCCATTAGACTGCAGATGGCCGACAGAGGCGAATCGATGAGTGATGCCAAAATCAGCACAGAAAGCTCTAAAGGCAGCGTTGTCGAACTGTCGGCCGTTGTCGGTGACAAGAGTATGGGGCATACCAAATCGACAGACAATGGATTTCCAGAGAAAAGCCTTGACTTTAGCTTTAGTGATCCGGGCGAGCGCCTCAACCTCGACCCACTTAGTAAAATAATCAATAGCTACAAGCAAAAATTTTCACTGTCCTGATGCCGGTGGGAAAGGGCCAAGGATGTTCATGCCCCATTGGGCGAAGGGCCATGGGCGAAGAGAGGACTCAACAGGGAAGCCGGCTGTCGCTGAATACAAGCATACCGCTGACATTGGTCACATCTCTTCACTAGTTCAGTAGCATCCTCTGCATGGTTAGCCAATAATATTCTTGCCGGAGAGCTTTGCGTGCCAGAGATCTGCCCCCCGAATGATTTTCGCATATACCTTCATGAATTTTCCTAAGAATGTAATCCGCGTCTGCTGGGCCGACGCATTTGAGAAAAGGCTGGGAAAAGGATTTCTTGTGGAGTTGGCCGTCCAGCAATATGAACTTAGAGGCTCTCCGTTTAAGCAGCTTGGCTTCCCCGTGGTCGGTCGGGAGGATGCCATCTTTCAAGTATTGGACATAGGCGTCCATCCATGTTTCTTCTGTATAACTGGCAGAACTTCTTCCATGGCTTCAATACTAGGTATCTCCAGGTACTCAATATAAGTTTTTCCCATGGCGCTATCCACTGATGTAGCAAGTCGGGCCAACATATCAGCTCTGGCATTCTCCCGTCTAGGGATGTAACTGATAGTGAAGCAATCTAGCAAGGGGATTAACAGATTCACCTTGCTTAGATACCGGGACATAATAGGATCTCGGGCCTCGTACTCTCCAGCCACTTGGGCAGAAATGAGTTGCGAGTCGGTAAAAGCTCGAAGACGCTTGATCCCCAGCCCATGCGCCAGTTTAATCCCAGCTAACAAGCCTTCATATTCAGCTTGATTGTTAGTGGCTTCAAAGAGGAAACGGAGAGCATACTCCAACACCATGCCCTCCGGACTGGCAAGAATAAGGCCGGCTCCGCTCCCTTGGGAGTTAGAGGCCCCATCGACATGGAGGATCCACGCCCCATCGTTCTCCTCGCCGCATCTGAAGGAACTTGAGGGGAATCTTCTTGATGCTTCTCAAACCAAGTACACTCCATCAAGAAGTCGGCTAAGACTTGGGATTTTAGTGCGGCTCGGGGCTGAAAGGATAAGTCAAACTCCCCTAGCTTGATGGCCCACTTAGCCAATCGGCCGGATGTGTCAGGACGGGACAAAATGGTTTTGAGGGGCTGGTCAGTGAGTACAATTATAGGATGGGCCTGAAAATATGGTCTGAGCCGCCGAGCGGAGATAACCAAAGCGAAAATAACCTTTTCCGTTTTGGAATACATTTCTTCCGCACCATAAAGTACTTTGCTAGTATAATACACAGGTTTCTGAATGGCATGGTCATCGATACGCACCAAAACGGAGCTGACGGCTTCTGAGGAAGTCGCGAGATAAAGGAAGAGCTTTTCTCCTTCCTCTGGTTTAGATAACAGGGGTGGCATGGATAAGAACTCCTTAAGCTCATCAAAAGCTCGCTGACAATCTTCCGTCCATTCAAAACCGTCCGCTCTGTAAAACTTTGAAGAAAGGCAGACACCTTTCCGCTGATCTTGACAAAAATTAGCTCAGCGCTGCTATCCTTCCGGTAAGTTTCTGTACCTCCCTCTTACAGGCTGGTGGCCTCATATCAAGGATGGCCTGAATCTTCTCCGGGTTTGCCTCAATTCCCCGCCGGGTCACCAGAAAACCCAAGAATTTCCCTGCAGTAACTCCAAACGCGCATTTGCGCGGGTTAAGCTTGATTCTATGAAGTCAGAGGTTATGAAAGTTTCCTCCAAATCAGTGATATGGTTGGCAGCACAAGTGCTCTTCGTCAGCATATCGTCTACATACACTTCCATATTGCGGCCGAGCTGATCTTTGAAAACTTTATTCATCAGCCTTTGATAGGTGGCTCCAGCGTTCTTTAACCCAAAGGGCATTACTTTGTAACAATAAATGTCCTTCTCAGTAACAAAAGAGGTATGTTCTTCATCCAAGGGGTTCATGTTTATTTGATTATACCCCAAGAAGGCGTCCATGAAACTAAGAAGTTCGTAGCTGGAAGTAGAATCCACTAACTGATCGATCTGTGGCAATGGAAAACTGTCCTTAGGACAGGCTTTGTTAAATCAGTGTAGTCAATGTAGATTCTTCATCCCCCACTGGTCTTCCAGACCATGACCACATTAGCTAGCCAGTCAGGGTATTGTGCCTCTCGGATATGGCCGGCCATAAGCAATTTATCCACTTCTTCATCTATAGTTCTCTGCCGCTCAGAGCGAAACTCCTTTTTTTTTGGCGGACCGGTCGGCATTCTGGGTTGATATTAAGCCGGTGAGAAATCACTCCGGGGGGATCCCACCATATCTGTCACCTTCCAAGCAAAGATATCGGCATTCACCTGCAAGAAGGCTAGGAGCTGACTCCGGGCTTCAGGGGAGAGAGTTCACCGATTTGCACGATCTTGCCTGGGTCATCCCCTAGGGGGCAAGATACCAAACGTTCTGCCAGTTCCCCCCTCCGCTCGGTCTCCCTAGGATCGAATGATTCGGCAGCCAGGGGAACCGCAACCGCCTGAGGACTGGGAGCTAGATGATAATAAGGTCTGACTGAGTCTACCTCCCCATGCATTTCACCAATTCCTTGGTTAGTAGGGAATTGCACCAGCAGAAGTTTAGTGGATATAACCGCATCTAGCATATTTAATCCAGGACGGCCAAGAATGGCATTGTATGTCAGGGGTACCCGGGCCATCAAAAGTCCAGCATCACCGTGCTCTAATGCGGCGGTGACCCTACCGTAGCAGGTAGGGTGATCTCGCCCTCCACCCGTATGGAATCTCCTGTGAAGCCAACTAGAGGAGCAGCTACAGGTCGAAGAGAGTCAAGAGATAAACTCATTCGAAGAAATGCATCATAAGTAAGTACGTTGGCGGAGCTCCCGCTATCGATTAAAATCCTTCTTACAGGATGCTTAGCGACCGTCATAGAGACGACAACGCTATCATCTTTTACAATACCTCCCCCAGCTATATCTCCCCTAGAAGATTACATTTTCTAACCCTCCCTCCCCTCTCGGCCTCTTATAAGGTGATGCTCCTCCACGGGCAATCATTCCCACCATTCGCTCCGTAGGGGCGTTATCGTGTTGGCCTGAGGCGGAGGAGGGCCCATCAAAGCTGGTACAGGTGGAATCTCCTTCTTTGGATGTACTGCCTCAGATATCCCCTTTGTATAAGCTCTTTAATGGCCTGTTTCAGATTGCAGCATTCCTCAGTGTCGTGGCCGTAATCTCTATGGAAACGGCAATAGCGGCTTCTATCATGTGCAGCGCCTTTCTTCAAGGGAGGTGGACACCGCAGATAAGGTTCATTTTCAATCTCCATGAGGATATGAGCCCGGGGTGCAAGGAGGGGTGTAAGATGATCTTCTCTGGGGGCCAGGCTCTTGCGGCGGTCAGCCGGTCGGCGCGAGGGTTCAGACTTCTTGGGAGAGGGCCCGCTCAACTCCGGGCGGGCTGGCCTCTTCCCAGTCCTTCCTTCGGCACCCCTTCTTGACGAATCAGCCTCGTCGGCGCGGATGTACTTCTGCGCACGACTCAAGAGATCAGCATAAGAGCAGGGAGGCCTTTTGTCCAAAGAGTAAGTGAAATGGGAGGGACGGAGCCCCCGCTTCAAGGCCAGAGTAGCCACAGCATCGTCGAGGTGATAACTTCCAGGGCCGCCACCTTGAATCGGGTTATAAAGTCTTTCAGAGATTCCTCATCTTATTGCTGCACAGAGAACAAGCTGTCTGCCACTCGAGGGATCTTCCGACAAGCATCAAAATGAGCCAAGAAAGATCTTTCCAGTTGTCGGAAGGAGTCAATACTGCGTGCGGGTAGACGAGAATACCAAGCACGGGCGGCCTTTCGGAGTGTGGCTGGAAAAGTAATACATAAGAGGGCATCAGTTGCCCCTTGAACCTGCATAATAGCCTTATAACTTTTCAGATGATCCAGAGAGTCGGTGGTGCCATCATAAGGGTCAAGTTGAGGGAAAGAACCTCCAGGAATAGGTTCCTCCATAATTCGCTGAGTAAGAGGAGGACGGGTGTCGTAATCCGACCTCGACTGATTATTAATTCTTTGGCTGAGCTCTTCCAATCTCCGGTCTTGTTCATCGAGATGCCTCTCCATCTGATCAGCCATCTTTCCTCTAGCTAGCTCAGGGGAAGAAGACAAAGACCGATGACACTACTGGCGGTGCTCCACGTGTGGCTCCTTACCTCGTCGCCGCCTAGCAGGCGGACTACCCAAGGAACGGGTAAGGGAGCGCGATCTACCCCTGGAGCCTTGAGAATGAAGCCCTGCCGAGGCGTAGGGTAGAGAGGCCTTGTAGGAGGGGATCTCCCCCGGGTAGACTGTCAGCTAACAGGGGTAGCCAATCTGGAATGTAGAGGTGTTTCGAACCGCCGTCGGGCCCCTCTGGAATGTTGCTCCTGCAGTTGCTGAACCATCCCAACGAGGGTTTGAACTTGCTGTGTGAGGGTGGCCAACTGGTCCTGGGGAGTAGCTGATACCGGTGATGGTGAGGAAGGGGCTGGAGGGCTTGGCCGGGCTAGCTCGGTTGGGTCAGGAGTTCTCTCAATCTGATCAGAAGATGAGAGATGCCCCCCAGACCCCTGGGAAAAGTCTTCTTCCGGAGATCTAGTCTTCATGTTGGGAAGATCAGAGCTGTTTGAAGGAGTCGAAGGTTCGCCCCCCTACCTGGCGCGCCAATCTGTTGATGCTGGATCACCAGAAAGATAGAAAATTTTCTTTGTTCAAGATCTCCGCCGAAGGAAGGAAAAAAATCCCATTTCTCCCTGGATTCCCCCCTTTTATACTCCTTGAATTTTCGAAGAAAAAATTGCCCTCTGGCCTTCATCATCATGTCGTCAGCCCTCTGGCCTTCGTCATGATGCCGTCAGCGTCGAATCATATTTCTTCTTTTCGAATAAGGTTAATGTGTAAGATTAGTGTATAAGATCAATGATCAGCTACTGCGAGGGCGTGCCACGTGATCGTTTACTGTTAATTAACACCAGAGTCATTAAGGAACTTGCTCTGGAAGCTAAGAATCGTCATGATGGGTTTCGATCTTCCCAAGGAATGTCAGAGTTGGTGGAAAGTTATCTGGCTCTTAAACAGGTACTCAGTATCTCCTTTATTTGAGCTTTTCGATGAATGATGACGTTCTGGCATTTGTCTTATCTAAGTCATTTAAAGCGCTATGATGTTTGATAATTCTTGGGCTTTGTTCAGACATGACAGTTTGTAGCGTTAAGTGCTTCTGATATGAAAATAGCTTTGAGAGCTCGGGGTATAGCCCAAAGCAGGAGGTCGCCCGGGACTCGGGGGTCGCCCAGGGCCAGGGGGCCGCCCAGGACCAAGAGGCCGCCCAGATCCTGGGGGCCGCCCAGATCCTGGGGACCACCCTTGACTAGGAGGCCGCCCAGAGCTTGGGGGGCCGCCCAGAACCTGGAGGCCGCCCAGGACCGGGAGGCCGCCCAGAGCTTGGGGGCCGCCCAGGACCAGGGGGCTGCCCAAAACCTGGGGACCGCCCAGGACCGGGAGGCCGCCCAGAGCCTGGGGGCCGCCCAGGACCAGGGGGCCGCCCAGAGCCTAGGGGCTAACCTTGACCAGGAGGCCACCCAGAGCTTGGGGCCGCCCAGGACCAGGAGGCCGCCCAGAGCTTGAAGGCCGCCCAGAGCTTGGGGGCCGCCTAGGACCAGGGGGCCGCCCAGAGCCTGGGGGCCACCCTTGACCAGGAGGCCGCCCAGAGCTTGGGGGCTGCCCAGGACCTGGGGCCGCCCAGGACCTGGAGGTCGCCCAGGATCGGGAGGTCGCCCAGAGCCTGGGGGCCGCCCAGGACCAGGGAGCCACCCAAAACCTGGGGGCCGCCCAGGACCGGAAGGCCGCCCAGAGCTTGGAGGCCGCCCAGAGCTTGGGGGCCGCTCAGGACCAGGGGGCCGCCCAAAGCTGGGGGTCCTATGCCGAGGATTCCAACCTATTCTCCGCTGACCGACCGTATCTCGACCTGCCCTTCATTTATCGACCATATCAACCACCATCACCAACAACCTGTGATACAACAAATGACTGATGTTAGCAGAAGAAGAAACAAAAGTCAATCCAACTTGCTTGAAATTATATATAAACGAGGATCGACTTGATATTAACTAGACAACAGATAATGCCATCCTTGAGAACTAAAGCATTCTATCAAGTACGGAAATTGTAAGAATGTAATCCTGTGAATAAATGATGATGGCAGCTAAGAAACCAGAATTAACAATCAGACTTTCATCACATAGTTATTAATTTAAGATTCAAAATACTACTGCATTGCATTGCAGACAGATTCCTGCAGTTTGTACTTCACAGGTTTCTGGAAAATGACACATCTAAAAAACATATTATATACTGCAGGATCAAGAGTGGACCTGAGATGTGGTAGAAGGGTCAAAAAGCAGAATCATAAGGAGAAGGATCATAAGGACTAAGAGGTAGGAACAAGAAGAAGTGCTAAAGGATAAAGATTAAGCAATCAAGACTTTAGTGGTGCCAAGCATAGAAGGAACTAGCAAATAGAAACAAGATGGTAGAGAAGGCTCTGAAACATTGTTACATTATTGAAGCGTATTTGCATCTAGAAAGCAGGTTTTTGAACTAGCTCAATGACATTCCAACATAACTGTAACAGAACTGTAACAGCCCATTAAAATTTGGACCTTGGCTATCATATAACCATGACATCAAAAGAAACTAAAATCGCTTTCCACACATATGCTAAGACATTTGATATTACCATCATTTACAGCTAGGGTTTAGATTTGTATTATCATTTGAGAGGAACTCCAAAAACCAACCATATGCATGTAGTTTGACACAGCATATAAAAAGCTTCAAAATTTTAAAATACGCAAGGAATGTCTAGGATTCATATTAATTGAGTTAATTCAACGCTCAAATGTAACCTATTGTGACTCATAGTCAGCCCATTTGGAATTCAAGTTCAGCATATTAGCTTATTATATGGGATGGCTGTCCAAATTACAAATTATCCAAATCAAACACATAAAAATTAATGCACAGGAGCATGTATGCTCATATATACATAGGAGAGATCACAGTAAGAATTAATCATGAGGCAATAGAAGTTAAATTATTTGAAAAAACCATGTAGAAATGCAAAACAGAGAGATGAAGGGTTTTAATAAAAAAAAAAGAGGTACAAAAGGAACACCTGACTTGAAGTATGATAGAGATTGTGGTGTTTGGATGGACTGTCAACGGGCAGATGCTCAGCAAAGTTCTCTTCAAGATCATCTCATACTCCTTTTCTGCTTGTCCTAAACAATAATTAAAAGAAACCCTTAAGAATTTATAAGAATTTGGATAAAGACAAGAAATTGTCTGCATAATCTCATGTTTTGACCATGTTGCCCAATCTCTCCCATTCTACAACAGCACTGGTCCAAGCCTTAGTTACTTGAATTGGGGGAGAGTGAGAGAGCAGTTAGAAAGTGGGTGCTGGTGTGAATTTTCAGGGAGATTATGTGAAGCAGATACATCACCCTGGGTAAGGATTTTTAGTACTAAGGTCCAAGAACTCTGCAAACCGGTAACTGATCTTTCTAAGACTTTTGAGCAATAATATTCCTATAAGAAGCCAACTAGTTTGAATATCCTGATTTTCTTTCTCTAATTTCTGCAAAGAAGAAAACTCTGGCAGGCTCAATTGTAGGTTAAACATGAGCCATTAACTTCTCAATGTTTTTTGAAGCCTTTGACCGCTTGTTGGTTCTCGAAGAACATGCTAAATTTGTTAGTACAGAATTTCACAAAAGGCATAACCATCAGAAGTGCTAAAACAACACCACAAAAATTAAAAAGGAAGAAAAGAAAAACCAGAATCAATTTAATTGTCGAGAAAAATTTTGTTTTAGATTGACACAAATCAGTCCTTTTCCTGAATAAGTGAATAATTCCAAGATTTGTGATGGCAAGAAAGAAAGAAAAATTCAAGTTCTACACAATGGCCTCAAATCTAGTTTTGCAACATACTAAAATTTAGTTTACAAGTTAAATAGATGTAAGAGAAGTTTACAGTAGACCTTCCATATTTCTTGAGCTAGTCCTCCAAATAGGCTACTTCCACTCCTAACAATAGCTCCACATAATGCACTTGCTATTGCATGATTAAGTAACATAAGAAAATAATTAGCTCAATAACCAGACAAGGAATCTAAGCAACATCAGGAAGAATTGTGTGCGCGCTCGCGTGTGTGTGTTCGAAGTATGCCGAACTGCTGGGAAAGAAAAATAAGGGAGAAAAACACCAATCTACCGAGTTTGGGGCTTCCAAATGACTTCAATAGAGGCTTCCTCAGGGTTCTCACCCTTTCTGGTTCCACCTTTTGGGCCATAAACAGCAAACACTACAATTGTATCATCCAATGTGTATTAGAAATAATTGTATCATACAGTTCCAACATAAATCAAAATGGTATACATCATAAGCTTTAAGGAAAATTAACTCATATGACTGCTGCAAATCAACTTATATGAGCGTACTGGCAAAAATGTTCAGTCCTCTAAGCCAAAACTTCACCATTCTAGGTTCCAATGAGCCAAAGTTTCAAAGCAAGATCACTTATATTGACATTCTCACTCTTGCTAGTTATCATGATCCATGCACCAGTTACAATCTATACTCAACTCAACTCATCTAAGCCTTCTTCCAACTACATGGGGTTAGCTACATGAATCCGCTTCCTTCACTCGTTCTATTCAGGACTAAGTCGATACTCAAATTATAAATAATTATCTCTCTTAATTATTTATGTCCATAGTAGTTTAGGCCTACCTCTACCTCTAATAGTACCATAGACCGTTAAAAGTCACTCTTTCTAATTAAAGCATTTAAAGGTCTTCGTTGTATATGTCCAAACCATCGTAATCGGTTTTCTTTCATTTTATCTTTAATTGGAGCTACTCCTATCATTTCTCGTATATATTTATTTATAATTCTATCTTTAAAAGTTTTACCACATATCCATCTTAACATACGCATTTCTGTTACATTTAATTTATCGGTTACAATCTATAATGAACATAATTTTATTGTTCCATCCACTGAATCAATTTCCTGCTCCAACTCCTATTTTCGCTCCAGGGTCTAACACTTGAAGTCCATTGCACTGTTATTAGAGGAAATATAGTCTATATAAAATCATAATATGAGCATTAAATTGTTGATTGCATAACAGTATTTGGAACAAAACATGAAAAGCATATCATCCACTAATTAGAGCAATAATGCAAGATATGCACAGAATGCAAGGACAAATGGTATCATCATGCAATAACAAAATAATAAAGAAAATGAGCGGTTGACTATTAATTCAATAAAACGTATAACTACATCCATTGAAGATATTGTTTAGGAAGACATTCAGAAGATATGATTTCAGACCTGCCAAGCTACATTCTCTAAAAATTTTCTCAGTAGACCTATTTAGCCCATAAGAGTAGAGGACAGCTTTTAATAAAACATGATATCACAATTATTTTATGTACAGTTATATTCTGTTTACCAGAATCACCTTGATGTTTTTTATGATTTGTTCCAAAGCTGCCTCATACAATCCTTTCTAGGAATTCGTCAAGAATGGATGGCATCTCAGCATACAGTTCCTTTTTGTATATCCACTTTTTCATTCTGATGCATATAATGTGACTGTAGAAGAAAACCAACAACATGCATCAACATGCCAACCTCAGTAGCTGACTACTAGGAAAATGGACTCATGTTCCTGAGCATTTGACTAGCCATATGTTCAGGACTGATAGGCAGAAGTCATTGTCAACTGAATTCTTCGTAACTAACACTATTGTAAAAATTTGTTGGTAACATAACAACATGGTGATGAACAATTGATGTCAGCATATTGTATAGTCTCATGTATCCTCAGCAGTGATTATTTCACCAAAATAACAATTCAAGATTGTTGGTAACAAATCAAGCATATTTGACAGGCCAGCTAATAAACACCGTTACTGCATTCTCTTTTTTTTTTATCAAATCAGGAATGCATAAAAGTTCAAAGTCATTATATGCATATCACATGTCAAAACTCAGAATTGTAGCACAACCCCTACATAACTGACTTGAATCACCCTCATTATGTGGGAATAGAGCATGCCAGCTGCATATGTTGAACATGGTCCCCTATTCCTTTGCACTAAAGAATATTTCAGTATGTTTTTGTTAGAAAATTGTTTTTTATTTTACAAAAATCTTTTTCTAGAAAATGCTAAAAAATTAATATAAAATTTAAATTCAAAATATAAGCTAAAGTTAAAAGAATCAAACTGATCGAGGCATGTTAGACACTACCCTAAGGACAAGTTTTCGCTCCCTCATGTGGGTTGTTGGCAATTTGTCCCCAAGGTATAACGATCCGGCTCGATCCGATCCTCCTACCGCGAGCACGATCGGGTGGAAGTACAAACCCCATGATACTTCAGATGCCCAAATAAATAATAATAATAAATTATTAAATAAATCTTTTACCACCAGTATATTTTACTGTAGCTTGTTGAGACAGACTCCCAAGAGACCCAACTCCCCCAAAAGACCCAACTCCAAGCACTTGCAGCAACAAAATCTTCAACAATTGAATAGAGCTTTTAGGATTTGGATTTTCTTACTTTTTTGTTCTCTTTTCCCTTAGTCTATACATACATACATACATACATACATACATACATACATATATATATATATATATATATATATATATATATATATATTATTTTTGGCCGTTAGGCCTTGTTACCGTTCCTCCCAGAACGGAGGATAAATCGAAACGCTCGAGCGAATGCTCAAGCATTCCGAAAATAATCACGGAACGCTTGCTAGCGAGCGTTCTGACAGCATCCCACACGAGCTTTAAATGCTCGCATGAGGCCTTTACATCTGCCTATTTTTTTATATATATAAACTTTTCTCTTTTAAATCGGTAAAAAGTCAACAATCCCTTATAAAAGTTTTAAAATAAAAGAAAAATAAATAATTAGTATAATATTAATATACCAAAAAATTTTAGAGCATCTTATACTGCGCAATGGGTGAGGTGTACTATGGACTTGAACCTCACTTAGTATTGATTGTATACATCTGAAGGAATCATAGTGAATTAGACCTTGAACTAGGTCCTTAACTCAGACTTCTACTAATCACACACAGAGCATGAATCAATTAGGTTTAAGCAGTCAGCGCATATTAAAGGCCTTACGCTTAGTACCTTGATTTTTTCATGAGAATTTCTTATGGTTAGCCTAAACCTTTAGTCACGGCCTAATATGACAATTCTCATATAGGTGAATCCTCCAAGGATATTTGTGACTAATATCCTGCAGATAACCTACCTCGGATCCATTAAGAGAATCACTCAACCTTATACAAATTTACTTTATCACTTTATAAGAGCACTCATCATAGGGATGGGTTGAAATTTTTTTCAAAATTTATGCTCTAACACGATGACTCAATCAGCTTCGTTTCTACCTTATTGAACCTCATTCATGGGATCTCCAATCATAGAGGTTCGGTATCCACTGCTGGTGACCAAATAATGGGCTTAAGCCCCATCCCCCTCGATGAATCTAGGCCTCCACTCCTAGATAATCCTTGGTTAATTGATCTGCCAAATTCTTCTCAAATTTGATAAATTCCAAAGAGATAACATCATTTTTCTTATGTTGTCTTATAGACTTATGACGAAGCCGTATATGGCGATTCATCTTTTTATTGGTACTCTTTTGATTTGTCAGTTCAATTGTGGCCTTATTATCACAATGGATTGATATAGCTGGAACTGGCTTAGGTACCAAAGGTAGCTCTAATATTAGATTTTTTTATCCACTCTGCCTCATTACAGGTGGCATCCAGAGCTATCAACTCGGCCTCCATGGTGCTTCTAGAAATGATAGTTTACCTGGTGGATCCCCAAGCAATAGCAGCGCCACCAAGAAGAAGAGATATCGGTGGTTGATTTTAAATCATGAGAATCAGTGACCTAATTAGCATCACTGTAACCCTCAACCACCTCAGGATATTCAGTGAACATCAAAGAGAGATTAAGTATTCCCTTTAAATATCGGAACACTCTTTCTAAGGCTACCCAATGAGATTGATCAAGATTTTGATTATATCTACTAAGTCTTCCTACAGCATAGGCAATATTAGGTCTTGTCCTGTTTGCTACATACAAGAGAGATCCTATAATTTGAGAATACTTTAATTGATTAATTGGGTCATCTAAATTTTTCTTTAGGTGAAAGCTAGGATCAAAAGGAGTAGATATTGATTTAAGACTGGAATAACCAAACTTCTTGATCATTTTTTCTATAGAATGAGAAAGAGAGAGAGCTATCCCTTCATGGGACTTGAAAAGCTTCATCCCTAGGATTACATCCACTTCACCTAAATCTTTCATATCAAACTTAGAAGAGAGAAAGATTTAACACTTAAAATAATTTCAAGAGATATTCCAAAAATTAAAATATCATCTACATATAAGCAAAGGATTACACAATCATTGTCGATGATTTTAGAATAGATGCACTTATCATGATTATTGATTTGAAATCCAAAAGATAGAATAATTTGATCAAATTTCTCATGTCATTGTTTAGGAGCCTGTTTAAGACCATAAAGGGACTTGATAAGTTTACAAACCTTGTCTTCTTGTCCCTTTATAACAAAACATTCAGGTTGTTCCATATAGATCTCCTCCTCAAGATCTCCATTTAGGAACGCAGTCTTCACATCCATTTGATGAATGATTAACTTATGAATGGAAGCAATGGCAAGAAGTGATCTAAGGGTTGTTATTCTAGCTACAGGAGAATATGTATCAAAGAAATCTAACCCTTTATTTTGGTTATATCCTTTGGCTACTAATCTAGCCTTATACTTTTCTATTGAACTATCAGGTCTAAATTTCTTCTTAAATACCCACTTACACCCTAAAGGTTTGCTTACAGGTGGTAAGTCAGATAAGATCCAAGTTTCATTTTGTAAGATTGAATTAAATTCAGAAAGAATAGCATCCTTCCAAAAAGGAGCATCGGGAGAAGACATCGCCTCTGAAAAAGAAGAATGTTCGCCTTCAACTAGGAAAGTAAAGAAATCTTCACCAATGTCTTTTTCTTTCCTTATCCTTGAACTTTTCCTAAGTTCAGAAGGTCCATCTTCAGGATTAGATCTTTTTCTTTTCTTTGACTCATTAGAGGGTCCAGCTTTAAAAGAATCATGAACCAAGAAAGGATTAGAAGAGAGTTGATTTGGTACTTGGTTCTTGAAAGGAAAAACATTTCAAAATAAGTAGCATCTCTAGATTCGATAAGAGTATTATTTGAGATGCCACTTATATCAGAGTTTATCACTAGGAACCTATTTATACTGCTATCTAAGGAATAACCTATAAAGATAGCATCTACAGTTTTAGGTCCTATTTTTCGTCTCTTAGGTTCAGGTATTCCTACCTTAGCTAAGCATCCCCACACTTAAAGATAATCTAGCCTGGGTGTTCTACCTTTCCAAAGTTCAAAAGGTATTTTAGGACTATCCTTAAAGGGTATCCTATTTAAAATATAATATGCAGCTAAAAGAGCTTCCCCCCACAAGTTTTCGGGTATGCCTGAACTTATTAACATTGAGTTAACCATATCCATTAATGTACGATTTTTTCATTCAGCTACACCATTGGACTGAGAAGAGTATGGTGGTGAATATACCTCAAATGAAATGACTCTATTTTGTCAAGAATATGGGGTTATTCATGAATGTTACAAAGTAATGACTTCTTCCCCATGTAGAAAACTTGGTAGAGTCACATACATCGCTATGGACTAATTCAAGAAGCGTTGAACTCCTATTTACTGATTTAAAAGGTTTTTTTGGCATCTTGGCTTGAATACAAATCTCACATTTAAACTTTCTATCAATGTAACTTTAGGAATTAGATTAAGATTTGTCATGTAATGAATACGATCAAAATTCACATGACCAAGTCTACTATGCCAAACATATGAAGATTCAACATTAAAAAGAAGAGGACTTTTATTAGATAACTTAGAGGATACATTTAATTTAAAAAGACCGTCACATACAAAGACTTTACCAACAAACTCATTATTATGAGTAATTACAACTTTATTTAACTCTAGAACAATTTTATATCCTCTAGATATAAGGAGAGATCCACTAATCAAATTTCTTCTAACACTAGGAACTAACAACACTTCATGAAGGACTAGGATCTTTCCAGATATCATCTTTAGATCCACTTGACCTTTCCCAAGCACTTGTGCTGAAGAGTTATTCCCAAGTGTTATACCTCCTCCACTTGATTCCTGAAAGGTGGAGAACCAGGAGCGATCAAAACAACATGAACGTTAGCTCCTAAATCAAGCCATCAATCACAAGAAGATGGGTTAAGTTATTTAAGAATTTTAAATTTACCAACCTGAAAGAAGGCTCAGCACCACTCTCAACCATGTTAACTTGTGGTTTAGATGATTTTCTCAATGGTCCAGTCTTTCGGTGGTATCAGTCCTTCGCCATATGATTTGTCATTCCGCACACAAAGTAGAATATGCCTTTATAATTCTTTTACTTCTGATTCGGTCAGTTCTGGTTTGATCGGTTCTGAGGAGGTTTGTATGATTGGTTGGATCTAGATTGGAATTTTTTCTTCTTAAAATTCTTTCCCTCAGGTTTTAAATGATTTGGAGTTAGATTTGACTCGGTCGGATTTATTTTAGGTCAAGGTCGGTCTTTTGATTTTGATTGAGCTTAAGCCGGTGTTCTTCTTCAATCCTAATAGAGTTAATCACTTATGTTGGGTCAAGCTACCTTGCTTATGGCTTAGCTCTCGAGTAAAAGATGACCAAGATGGTGGAAGGGCATCTACTAAGGCTTGGACCTTATAGTTTTCAAAAAACTACAGCCAGTCAACTCAGACTTTCTAAAAAATCTTGAAATTCATGAATTTAAATATTAATAGGTTTGGAATCTACCATTATGTACTTTTTTAAATTTTGAGATGGTGAATCATCCATCCCATATTCAGCCTCAAGGGCATCCCAAAGTTCTTAGCAGTTTTAGTAGGAAGGTAGACATCATAAAGATTATCAGATAGTGCACTTAAAATTCTATGTCTACAATGAAAATCTATTTCTTGGGGTATTTTTGATGTTGATGAAGAGGAAGTATCAACTATACTAGAAGAACCTTGTTGAGTATTGGATTTGGGATATGGTAATTCTATGGTAGAAAATAGGCCTAAAGTGGTAAGCCAGTATTTCACTTGACTTTGCCACCTCCTAAAGAATGATCCATTAAATTTTTTAGGTTTGATTGCACTAAGATTATCAGAACCCATTTTGAAAAAAATTGGTTGCTTAATTCGTTCTGCACAACCAAAAAGTTGATGGTTTAGCCTTATAATTTAAATTTTTTAAATTAGTGATTTTTCAGATATTTCTAGATTTAAATTTAAATTCAAAAGAATTAAATCTAGAAACTACTTTCAATAATAATATAACCACTAAGCAAGAATTAACTCAAATAATTCAATTTTGAATTTGAGTTTCAATTTTTTTAAAAAAATTTGAATTTTGAATTTTTAAATTTTAAATTCATAAGACTTTTTAAAAAAATAAAATTACTTATAATAAAATCTAGCAATTTATAATGATAAGAAAACTTGTCCTTAGCTGTTAGAAAATTGTTTTTGATTTTACAAAAATCTTTTTCTAGAAAATACTAGAAAATTAATCTAAAATTTAAATTTAAAATATAAACTAAAGTTAAAAAGAATCAAACTGGTCGAGGCGTGTTAGACACTGCCCTAAGGACAAGTTTTGCCCCCTCGTGCGGGTTGTTGACAATTTGTCCCTAAGGTACAACGATCCGGCTCGATCCGATCCTTTTACTGTGAGCACGATCGGGTGGAAACCCCATGATACTTTATATGCCTAAATAAAAATAATAATAATAAATTGTTAAATAAATCTATTACCATCAGTAGATTTCACTATAGCTTGTTGAGTCAGACTCCTAAGAGACCCAACTCCAAGCACTTGTAGCAACAAAATCTTCAACAATTGAATAGTGTGAATAGAACTTTTAAGATTTGAATTTTTTTTACTTTTCTATTCTCTTTTTTTTAGTCTATATATATATATATATATATATATAATATATTTTGATGTTAGACTTTGTTACGTTCCTTCCGGAACGGAGGATAAATCGGAATGCTTGCGAGCGTTCTGAACAGCATCCCATGCGAGCTTTTACCTCTGGCTTTTTTTATATATAAACTTTTCTCTTTTAAACCAGTAAAAAGTCAACAGTTTTGTCATTGCTTAAACAGCATGCTATTGGGTTAAATATTGAACTACTAATAGCTTAAATGGCATAGCTTAAAGAATGTTCTACCCAACAGAATGCCATTATAGCTATGATAATACATCTACTCCCTACAGTAACTCAACCGAACCAGGTAACACATTCAATATCTAAGATCATTGGCAGCTAAAGCAGATTCCTTTCTATGCATGCATATATGGGGTTTGTGATGTTAACCACAATATCATTGTGATCAATTTTTAATATAACTTTCATGCTTAATTTATCCCTTGTAAAAACTAGCTTGGGTTTAAACTCAGATCTATGATTCATATCCAACTTATCCAGCTAACACAAACCCACACATAATATGAGAAATAAAACAAATGATGTAAGTTTGGGCCTCAAAAAAAAAACTGAAAACAAAAGATAGATACAAAACCAAAATAATAGATCCTTCATGACATAACTAATTTTAGAAACACAATAAAACCATAGACAGCTCGTGGTATAACCCGATCCAACACAATGTAGGCCATGCCAGGTATGATACAGCTACTATAATAACTATACTGGCAAGGTGAGGTATAGATCTGACCCACTTGCATTTTTTTTTTTTTTTTGTCTCCTCATCCATTTATGCCCTTATTTACATATATTTAATTTATTTAATTTAATTTTATAAAATTAGTTTAAAAAAAAAAAAAAAGCCTAACCTACGTCCGGATGAGGCCATGGGCTGACACACCACGGTCCATAACAAAAGCCATACCGGTAGCATGAAACAACAATTTCTTGGGGTGTAATCGAGTTGAACGATCAACTTAGCTTAACTCAATTCTAAAATTTGAAGCTCGAAACTTAACTTAAGCTCGATCGAGTTTCTTATTTAGAACTCGAACTCGAGCTCAATAAAATACTCAATATACTTGAGCTTGACTCAATTCGGATTTTTATCTAAATATTTAAAATTAATTTTAAATCAAAATAAAATATGTTCTCAATTAAACCATAGTATTTTTAGTTTTATATAGTTTGAATAATATTATAAATATATATAATTATAAATAAAATAATAAAATTATATAAGCTTGATTAAGCTCACGAACTTTTTGACCCAAGTATTTAATACTCGAATTTGATTCAATAATATACTCAAGTAGCTCGAACTCAAGCTCGACTCGATAAGCAGCGAATCAGTTTTGAATCAGTTTTAAGCTACTCATGAACTGTCTCGACTAATTGCACCCTAGGTCTGTCGAACTATCCTTAGATGAGCCATTCTCGGCTGCTTGACACCCTAGAGCCAAGCGATAGATTATGCAGAGAGGACGACCCAACAGAGAAATGGGATAAACAATCAATAGAGTGGACTAAAAAAGAGAGAAAACATATAATAATTTCAAATCCAAAAGAAGTGAAAGATGCAAACTTTACTCACGATATTTGAATCGGATTTTTGTTATGCCCCTCTCAATAGTTCCATATCCAAAAATTAAGAGTTGGTTGTATGGTTTATAACCAGTTAAAAAGATAGATAAGTACCAATTGGATTCCTTTTGGACTGTGGTGCTCAAGCTGGTATGGACCTTATCCGTCTTGCTTTCTTGTAACGAAACGATTCGTGGGTGCTGCAGGCTTAGGGTCGGGTCGTTACAATATGGTATCAGAGCCACGCACCAGCCGGAAGTGCAGGAGCTAAGTGCCACATAAGGCAAAGTGCTACATCGATGGGAGCCACCTCTTGAACCTATAGGGACCATAGGGCAAAGTGCTATATTGATGGGAGCCATCTTTTGAATCTATGGGGGCCACCTCTAGAATCTTGCATGTATGGTGGTTGTGATCAATTGCCCCTGGCGACGAGACATCGCCTCTATAAGGGGTAATTGTGATGTCCCTTCCAATAATCCACATCAAAAAATTAGAGTTAGTTTATGGTTATAACTAGTTAAGGAAGATAAACAAGTACCAATTGGATCCCTTTTGGGCTGTGGTGGCCCAAGTTGGTGTGGACCTTGTCCATCTTGCTTTCTTATAACAAAATAAGTTTATGGGTGCTGCAAGCCCAGGGCCTACAGTTTTACCTTGGGACCAACAGGCCGATCGCTATGGAGTAGATTCGGAGAACAAGCAAGTGGTCTCGGTTGATTTGGGGTACACCCGTCCGCCCTAACCACCTCCATCGCTCCCATTACCCTCTTGCTGGATTCGAAAAGAGGCAAAGAAAAAAAAATTCAAATATCTTCGATAAATAAAGAACCTTTCTCTCGTACCCTTCAATATGAAAGAATCAAATCCGCCGCTGACTAGTAGCCTTCAATCGGAAAAAGAAGATGGGAAGAAAGGCTGGCGAAGGGAGGCAAGTCCGAAGATGGAGAGGGCGAGTTTTTCATTTTCGATCATTTCAAGCGCCGTTGCTGAAGCATCACGTGTACTGCGCATGCCAAAATCAAATAATGCGTGCCGTTGCAACATATACGGGCATTAACACGATTAATAAATAAATAAAAATTATAAATTTATTTTCTAAATTTAAATTATTAAATTTAAATTTTAAAATTATTAATTTGATATTAAAAAAAAGAGAGGATAAGTAACATACATACATACATATCGAAAGAAGATCAAATTAGAGATTAAGATTTTTTCTTAGATGGATATCAATTTAGAATTTTATACATTTCTATAAGTATTTTTTTAAATAATGTTTAATAAAATATTAAATTTTATGATATTTTCAATCATGATATATAACTAAGCCATGACATTACCTTTTTTTTTAAAAAAATGTTAATATCTTTTAAAAACACAATTGCCATATCTTTAAACTGTAATTATAAATGATTATTGGCGCATAACTTTATTTATCACTATCAACCTATATTTTTCTTTTTTTTCATCTCAAATTTTTTAATATTCAAAATAAATACCACATATCAATAATATTTGATATAACATTTAGTATATTTTCTTGGTTTCATTGAAGGGAGATTTTTTTTTACTATATATATATATATATATATATATATAAAGAGAGATAGCTAGAGTTGGCTACATTTGAATGTAATCAAGCCTGAATCCAATTATTTCTTCTACTCTTAATTTCATATAGTTTACAAATACTAGCCAAAATTTTGAGATATATCCTAACCATGACTAATAAAAATATATATAACTATTTGATAGAGTACCTAGAGAAATAATATGATAAATTTTAAAGAAAAAATGAGTTACCAAAAGGTACATAGTATTGATAATATATATATAAACTATTGTCAAAATAATAATAGAAAAATCAGTGAATTTTTAATTACTGTAGGTTTACATATAGGATCTGCCTTAAGTCCAAATATTCTTGTATTAGTTATGAATAAATTAATCAAACATATTCAAGATGATATCCCATGATATATGTTATTTACAGATGATATAGTGTTAATTGATGAAACTAAATTTGATTAAATATTAAGTTAGAGATATGATGAGAGGCTTTAGAATCTTGGGGTTTTAAGATTAGTAGAACTAAGACTTAATACATGAAATATAATTTTAGTGGGATTAGAAATATAAATGAAGAGACAATGAAGATTACAAGTCAAGAGATATCAAGGAGTAAAAAATTTAGGTATTTGAGATCAATTATCTAGTAAGAAGGCGAAATAGATGAAGATGTGAATCATAGAGTTAAAGTAGGATGGATTAAGTGGAGTGCTTTGAGAGTATTGTATGATCGACGAATCCTATTAAAATTGAAAGTAAAATTCTATAAAATCCCTATTAGGCTAGCTATGGTATATGAAACAGAGTGTTTGGTCAATATTGAAACAATATGTGAATAATTTAAATGTAACAGAAATACGCATGTTAAGATGGATATGTGGTAAAATTTTAAAAAGTAGAATTTAAAATAAACATACATGAGAAATGATAGGAGTAGCTGCAATTGAAGATAAAATTAAAATAAGAGAAAATCGATTAAGATGGTTTGGATATATACAACAAAAATCTTTAGATGCTCCATTTAGAAAGAGTAATTTTTTAATAATTTATGGCATAATAGAGATAAAAGTAAACTTAAACTGATATGAATAAAAATAATTAAAAATATAATTATTTATAATTTAAGTGTCAACTTATTCCTGAATAAAGCAGAGTGAAGAAGCAGATTTATGTAGCCAATCCCATGTAGTTGTTGAAAAAAAAAAAAAAAAAGCTTAGTTGAGTTGAGTCGTATACTAACCATGGCCATTCATGATCATTCAATATATCTCGATTTTATATTAATTATCCATCAGTTGCTCGTTGTTTTTTAATCAAAACCTTGATACAATTATCCTATCACATCCAAATTTGAATGTTCACACATTAATCTGGAGACCAATCGGCAAGCAAATTACTTGATAAATTGGGCTGCAACCCAAAAGAAAACTTGCTAAACCGTAAATTTCTTTTGCTTCAAACTAATTCATCTTCTTAACGCTAATAATGCTCAAAAAGATTTCACTCCTGGGTTTTATTTCCTTGCAATACTGCGCGTGCTCTTGCCAACCATGCCCCAGCTCTTTTCATCGTACTGCATGAAAGAGGACCACAAATCGTGCCTGGATTGACAACCACGACATGTCTCCCACGTTAACCGGGCCACCATCAATGAATCTGGACTCTGACATAGAGGCCTTGAACCTCCGATTTAGTTTGTCAATGATCGCAACCCTTTTCTGACCTTTCAATCAATCAAATCAATTGCAACTTCCGTCAAGCCCTAGCTCGTTGGATGATGATGAAAGATACGTCTCAAACTAGTTGGTCGGATACATTGTTAACTGCTCAAATGAAGTTTATTTCAAAGATTCGGTCCTGTTGATATTCCAAAATGAAGAATATCCATTATGACTGACTTGGTAAAATCATTTGTTTTTTTTTTTTTTTTTAACAAGCGACGATCACACTAGTCTGATGTAAGTCAAACCCAAAAGATCGAAATACATGATTTGCTACAAAATTAAAAGGCATGGGACACCTATATGCCAAACTCAAGAGGTAGGATGGTGAGCTGCGACACCAGCGACCCAATCAGCCGCAGCATTGGCTTCTCTATACACATGGCGGATCCGAGGCGCCGCAGAAGACCGGAGAGAATCCCAAATAGTACGGAGCAGAGGATTGGTAGAGTGAAGATCCCCGTCCCGATGAATCCAGCGAATAACCGTGAGAGAATCTCCCTCAATAATCCATCTGCTAGAGGCCAGATGACGAGCAGCATAGCTGATACCAGCCCAAGCAGCATGAAGCTCTGCTATAGGGACCAATATATCGAGGGATCCATGGCCATCTGCTGCAAGTAACTCACCCTCAGATCCTCTGATAACAAAACCGGACCCAGCATTACGATCCGAGACAGAACCATCAAAGTTCACTTTGACATAACCTGGGGGTAGGGGTTCCCAAGAAACATAGACCGTAGAACGGTGCGCTACCGAAGCAGTAGGGGAATCTCAGAGGCAGGGTTGAACCGAGTGAACAGAAGAAATAGAACGGCCATACTCATTGGCAAGGAAGACAACCGTTCTAAAAATCGCCAGAGGTAGGACAATCTCCTCCAAAAAATCATCTGGTTTCTAGTAAGTCAAATATGATAAGCAAGATAGGCTAAAACAACACCCTGAGATCTCGGACCGCTCTGAACAGCAAATAATTAGGTTAAATATACCAAATAATTCAGTCAGTGAGTCATTAGATACTAAATATCAACAAATGAAGAGCCTTGATGCCTTCTTTGTTCTAGTTATGACTGAGTTGGTAAAATCCTTGCTGTATCATTTGCTATTTAAAAATTTAGAATAATAATTAATCATTTTTAATTATAAGGAATAAATAATGATAGCCACGTTGTTGTTCTGTCCTTTAATAGATTGGATCTTAATGTTTAGTTGCTGTAAACTAGTAACATAATATTAAATTATTCTGAACATAATTATCTTCCTACTAAGTAGAGTTAATTTTTGATTAAATATAGTTATTATATAATAAAAAAGATCAACGATCAAAGAAACTCGTTATTGCGGGCTATATGTAAAGTGGCTGATGGTCAACAGGGACAAATAGTTAAAGTCGTCAGTCCATTGAAAAATTGGGCATCGATTAGACTAAGAAAAATATTATATATTTTTAAACTATCGTCTACAATATTTTTGTCAGGTAACACTAGAGATCTCAAATATCAATTTATGTAACAAAGCCGGTGAATTAATGGCCGCCATTAAAAATTTTGGTTTGAAATATATATATAATACAATGAAAAAGACTTTGAAGCTTTGCACGATAAGAAGGTTTCTTGCAAGATTTTTGATATCATATTATGAATGATGCCAGAGATCATTGAATAAACATACGAGCTTGTTGCCGCTAAAATTCGTCCTCCGACTCGGACGTGGTCGATCTCCAGAAAGAGGGAGGCGGACCTGCAAAAGAAGCCCACACGCGGAGGGACGCTGAGGGTGGTCCTCCGCGTAAGGCCCTCCGACGCTCAAGTCAGTGGAGAAGAAATCGGCGATCAACCAGATAGTGAGGAGGTAGATCTCTTCGGGAGACCTCTCCGGGGGCGGCCAATCGGAGGCTCCAGAGGACAGGAGCGCCGACGAGCTACCGGCGAGAGCAGAGAGTAAGAGTGGGGGTGTAAGCGCGCAAGTGTGCGTACAGAGTTGCGTACCTGAGGGAATCTGCGATTATGATATTTATAGACTGCCACCTGGACGTGAGCGCCTTCTGGAAGGTCCGAAGGTTGTTATGATACGGAGACGGACAGAATCAGGCCGTTGTGGGGCCGTTAGGGTCCGTACCCTGTTTGTTTTGGTATCGACGGCTGGGAGCTCCTTGGTGTCTCGAGATCGGGTTGAGTAGGCCTGGGGTGGTTACGATAGGCTTTAGGCCGCGTTCCGATATGATTCCTTGTCTAGGATGCCGCTCAGGTAGGTTCGGGCTCTCCCGCGCCAGGTTTCGCGGAGGCAGATGTTAGGTTGTGGATCGCTCGAAGGGGCCGAGCTACGGAAGCCCGGAGGAGGCCGAGCTACGGAAGCCCGGAGGAGGCAAAGGGAGGAGGTCAGCCTTAGCCGCCTTGCACGGATATTAATGCAATGGCGATTTTACCCCCTAACACATACCCTCCACTCCCTAGTTCGAAGCGTAGGTTCGGGCGTAGGGAGTACGAGTTCGAATGGCGCGTCTTGGATGGAACGTCTTGGTTTAACTGGCTTGCGCAATGATGCCTTAATTAATGTGACAGGGTCATCTCAGCCTTCGGGGCTAAGGCTCTTCCGCGAGCGGCGGTTAGGATTGCGCCACGCTTCGAATCCCGATCGATCGGGTGGTTGTCGAGGCGATTTCGGACGCCTGGGATGAGACGCCCCGCCTCTTCAGGGTGGCTTCCTTGGCGGAGAAGCGAAGTGACGGCCGCATGGTGTATATATATACATATATTGTGCATGTGCGCTTGGCGTCTTCTCGTTTTGTTTTCAAAAAGGGGTTCTGGTCTTTTATCTTCTTCGACGCTCATTGCTTTCATTTGGTACCTCTTTCAATGGCGATGAGCCCAGACGATGTGGCCTCCGAGATCGTTGCTGAGGACTTGGGGAGGATTCAACAACGGTATGGCTTGCCCTTGGACATCGTCTTACGAGCGCCGGAACCCGAAGATAGGGTTACCCGAGATTTAGAGTCCGGGGTCTTCATCTATGAAGACAGTTTGAAGGCGGGTTTTCGTTTTCCTCTCCATCCCCTGGTGAAGGAGATCATGACCCACTACAACATCAGCCCGTCAATGGTGGCTCCGAACAGTTGGCGGAATGTCATCGGGTTCATCTCGATGTGTCACCAGATTCGGATCGTTGCCACCCTTCCCCTTTTTCGCGCTTGCTACCACCTGATTCCCAGGAGAAGATCGGAGTGGCCGTACATCGGGCCCCAGAAATCCTTCAACGTAATCGCGGATAAGCCCTCTTCCATCAAGGGGTGGAAGAGTCGGTTTGTCATCGCGGAGGGAAACATCGGCTCCGACTTCCCTCGGAGATGGGGGGATGTTGTAAGGGATGCCGAGACGCATCCGGCCTTGTCGGCGCAGGAAGAGGAGGACTTGGATGTCCTCCGCAACGGGCAGGTGTTTTCGGCTAATGACCTGCTATCGGAGGGGGCCCTTTTCGCAGCCGGGCTCAGCCCCTCGGACCCGCAAGGTGGGTCTCCTTCGTGCCGTGTATCTTTTTCGATTAGTGTGCTTGATTCTGAGTATGTATGCTTTGATGTGGCAGCCGCAAGGTCGGCATTGTCGAGCCTCTCCAAGAGGAAGAGAGGGAAGCGTCCCGGGGGAGGTAGCGGCGCGGACAGCGGCCGGCCCGCAAAAAGGGCTCATGTTTCCGCGAGGAGTCCGCCAGATGCTGGGGCAGTTATGGCAGAAGCGCCGGGGGCGAAGGAGAGCCCGGGGAGGGCGGTTATGGCCTCCGACCCTCTCGTGTTGGAGATATCAGACAGCTCAGATGAGGCTCCGATGGCTCATCCGACCGCGTCCCCCCTGAAAGAGGAAACGACGGCGGATTTAGAAGAGGGGACTGTTGCTGAGGAGGTTGCCGTCCTCGTAGGATCGCCGCCGGCTCCTGCAGGAGAGGAAGAAGTAGCGGCCGCAGCCGGGGAGGTTCAGGGGGAACTTTCTCTCGGCCTCTCCGCAGGGGAACATGGTAGCAGTGAGGCAGGTCAGACTGAGGCTTCGGGGGAGCCTACGGAGGAGACGCAAGTGGTGGAACAGGCCGGGATCTCGGAGGGTCCGGCGGTGGAGACACAAATGGTGGTCATCAAGGAAGGGGCGTCGAAGGAGGGGACGCAGCAAGGCGGGAGCCCCGTATTGGGAGCTTCTTCGAGAAAAGTTTTGGGGAGGCTGGCGCTTGGGCTGGCTGAAATATCTGAAGGAACCCAAGCCAGGGCCTTGACGGAGGAGGCTGGGAAATTGAAGGCCTCTCAGGCGGAGGCCGCCCAGGCTGGTCCTTCAGGGGGGGTTGGCTCATTCGGAAGCTCGGACGCTAGTATCGAGGAGGCATTCTCTGCCATGATAAGGTCGGCCCTATATCCGGGTGCGGATCCCTCGGCGGACAAGTTCGCCGACCTAGGGTTGGTCGATGCTGCATTCGGGCAGCAAGGCGTGGCAGAAAGTATCCACCTTCTTCCTGACATTGACAACACAACCTTGATGAGGATGACCCGGGCTTACGCCTCGCGGGTGAGTTACTCTTCTTGTATGATAGATGTTTCTCGATTGACCCCACCGTGGGCTCTTATTCAATTTTTCCTTTGCAGAGTGTTTTGCTTTCCCGGGCGATTTGCTGGCGCTTGAGTTTGGCGACGGGGGCCAGTGTCCAGGCCCGGAGGGAGAATACCGAGCTCCAGTCACGGCTGAAGGTGTCTGAGCAGTTCGAAGAGCTCATGGACACGATGGATAGGAACTTGAAGGGGGCAAGGGCGGCACATCAGGCCGCCGTGGACGAGGTGTCCAAGCATAAGCGCAGGGTGGAGGAGTTAGAGGAACTCCTGGCGAAGAACGACAATGCGTGCTTGGAGTTGGCCAGAATTGAGTCAAAACACTCCGCAGAGGTGGCGGCGATGCGGCGGGAACACGGCGAGAGTATGAGCCGGCTGGGAAGAGAGGCCGACGATGAAAGAAGACGTTTGGGAAGGATGCTCGGCGAAATGGAGGAGCGACTGAAGCGCCGCGATAGCGAGATTGCCCATTTAAAAGAGGGCGCTAAGTGGGACCAAGGAACCATAGCTCGGGTGAGCGACGAATTATCCCAAGCCCGAAGGGATATCGAGGCCAGACAGTTGAAGATTAGCGCTCTGCAGGAGAGGGTCGAGATGGTACGGGCTGACAGGTCGAGAGCCAGGAGCGAGGCAGAAGAGATGGCCAAAAGGTTGGCCGAGCGAGAGGGGGAGGTACGCTCTTATTTTTCCCCTTTTTGTTTTTACTACTGGGTTCTCGCAGTGCCGATTTGATTTTGGATTTTTCGGATGGCGAAGATGGAGTCGGAGGTTCGGGCTCTTCAAGGTGAGCTCGTGTCCGCTCGCAGTAGGAGTTCGGAGCTCGAGACGTGGGTTAGCGAGCTCGAGGAGCAAAACGTCGTCCTGAAGGCCCAGGTGATCGAGGCTGAGAAGCAGACAGCGGAGGCCAAGATGCAACATGCCATACTCAGAGGGAGGCAAGATGCTATCAGCGTTGACGCCTTCCTTCATGGGAAGGAGGAGCGCAAACAACAAATTCTTAACGAGCACCCGGAATGGGACCTTTCCTTCCTGAGTGCTGGAGATTCCAAAGACGGCGAGTCCAAAGAAGAAGACGAAGATGAATATGTCAATGTTTCTGACGCCGAGCCTGACGGCGTCCCTGGTCCCAGCGAAGCCGTAGCCTCCGAGGGGCAGTCGCAAACTATCACAGAGGGGGCGAAAATATCAGAGAAGGGCAAATCTAGTCGTGCTCCTGCAGATGTGACTGAGGGTATTCCCAAAGCCGGTGGGGCTCCTGGCTCTTAGGAGCCGCTCTTGTATCTTGCCCTTTTAGACATTTGTTTGACGTTTCGTAGCAAAGGAATTTCCTGTTTTTATCTGAGTGTTGTTCCTGCGTGACTTCGCTGTTGCTTAGCCTTGCCTCAATGATGAGCGGCCCATGGCTCGCTGATACCCTAGGGCCACCTTTAATTCGAGACCAGGAAAGCGTATTGGCTCGGGCCGATAGGCAAAATAGGTCGGTTTCGATTGACAGATAAAAACAGGTTGGTTTGGACCGACGAACAAAGTGGGTCGGCTGGGGCCGACAGACAAAATGGGTCGGCTAGGGCCGACAGACAAAATGGGTCGGCGTTTGCGGCGCGGCCGATCGGGATACCTGCATGGTGGGTATAAATATGACCGAGGGGGATTGGTTTCGGCCATCCCTCGGTCTGAGCTCCGAAAAGGAATGGCCTCTCCAGCGCGATCGTCAAGTGACTCGCATTCCTCACTTAGCAGCCTGCCGCACTCGGAGGGGAGGCGCACCTCCGTAACTGTCGACGGGCTGAGCCTCGCTTCGGGCTTCGCGAGCAATGAGCAGCTTGCGAGGACTGCCGAAGAATTCTTGGACGTTTCTGTCAGGGAGGCGGAAGCCTCACGCCGGGTGATAGACCGGCAGGGGAGGAGATAGCGTCCCTGCGTCAGCAGGTGGCTGACCTGACGGGACGCCTGGAGGAGTTACTGGCCTCTGGGGGTGACTGACTCCAGGGCCTCTGCCCGTTCTTGTTTTTTTTTTGCAGTCTTTTTGTAGCTCTCTTTATGAATGAAAGTTGGGTCCCACTTTTTTGAAGTCCCTCTCCTTAAGAGTTTATGGCCTTCACTCGTGTAATGAATCAGGGGGTTGGCGCGCCCCCGTTTTTTGCGTGCTGATGTAGGCTCTTTGAACGACGGGCTATAGGGGCGTTACCCGAAAGATTTCAGTGGCAGAGAGGGAAATCGCCTAACTCTGCCTGGGGCCTTTGGCCGACTACGTGGGGCTCGATGGCCTCGAGAGTGGGTTTGCCAATGGTGGCTTCTTCTCGCGCGTCGACGGTTTTTTACTCAACGCGCTCGTTTTTAAACCTGGCGAAGTCCTTCGGGGACTATTTGGGGGCCGTTCGGCTTTGGTCGAGGCTCGTAGGTTTAGACTTTTTTGCTGGGTTTTTAGCCCGAATGTTTTTACCTGGCCTTGCCATGGCTCGGGGCTCGGGAGGTTTTTTACTTGGCCCTGCCAAGGTTCGGAGAAGGTTCGGAGTTTTACTTGGCCCTGCCAAGGTTCGGAGATTTGTTGCTCGGCCCTGCCGAGGTTCGGAGAAATATTTTACTTGGCCCTGCCAAGGTTCGGAGATTGCTCGGCCCTGCCGAGGTTCTACTTGGCCCTGCCAAGGTTCGGAGAAGGTTCTTTTACTTGGCCCTGCCAAGGTTCGGAGAGAGGTTCCTTGGCCAAGGTTCGGAGATTTGTTGCTCGGCCCTGCCGAGGTTCGGAGAAATATTTTACTTGGCCCTGCCAAGGTTCGGAGATTTGTTGCTCGGCCCTGCCGAGGTTCGGAGAAATATTTTACTTGGCCCTGCCAAGGTTCGGAGATTTGTTGCTCGGCCCTGCCGAGGTTCCTTGGTTCGGAGAGCCCTGCCGAGGTTTTTACTTGGCCCTGCCAAGGTTCGGAGATTTGTTGCTCGGCCCTGCCGAGGTTCGGAGAAATTTTACTTGGCCCTGCCAAGGTTCGGAGATTTGTTGCTCGGCCCTGCCGAGGTTCGGAGAAATATTTTACTTGGCCCTGCCAAGGTTCGGAGATTTGTTGCTCGGCCCTGCCGAGGTTCGGAGAAATATTTTACTTGGCCCTGCCAAGGTTCGGAGATTTGTTGCTCGGCCCTGCCGAGGTTCGGAGAAATATTTTACTTGGCCCTGCCAAGGTTCGGAGATTTGTTGCTCGGCCCTGCCGAGGTTCGGAGACTTGGCCCTGATTTGTTGCTCGGCCCTGCCGAGGTTCGGAGAAATATTTTACTTGGCCCTGCCAAGGTTCGGAGATTTGTTGCTCGGCCCTGCCGAGGTTCGGAGTTACTTGGCCCTGCCAAGGTTTTGTTGCTCGGCCCTGCCGAGGTTCGGAGAAATATTTTACTTGGCCCTGCCAAGGTTCGGAGATTTGTTGCTCGGCCCTGCCGAGGTTCGGAGAAATATTTTACTTGGCCCTGCCAAGGTTCGGAGATTTGTTGCTCGGCCCTGCCGAGGTTCGGAGAAATATTTTACTTGGCCCTGCCAAGGTTACTTGGCCCTGCCAAGGGAGATTTGTTGCTCGGCCCTGCCGAGGTTCGGAGAAATTTTACTTGGCCCTGCCAAGGTTCGGAGATTTGTTGCTCGGCCCTGCCGAGGTTCGGAGAAATATTTTACTTGGCCCTGCCAAGGTTCGGAGATTTGTTGCTCGGCCCTGCCGAGGTTCGGAGAAATATTTTACTTGGCCCTGCCAAGGTTCGGAGATTCCTGTTCAAACAGACAGCTCGGTTGTGCCGAGGATTGGTAAGCAGTATCTGTTCTTTTTGCAATTTATAGCCATATAGTGCATAATGACTCACGCAACAAGTTTTGAAAACAGCTAAGCAGGAATATGCAATGAGGTATATGGGGATTGTTTGGAGAGGACATACCCTATTGATAATATTTACGAAGGTTGTCCGCGTTCCAAGTTCGGGGAATGGACTTCCCATCCAAATCCTGCAGCTTGTAGGTTCCTGGTCCAATAATCTCCGTTATTTGTATGGGCCCTCCCAGTTTGGCGCCAGCTTTCCTTGCTCCAGCGGTTTGGATACAGAAGCTTTCCGGAGGACAAGGTCGCCGGGTAGGAAGGCTTTCCCTTGACCCGGGAGGCATGGTACCGAGCCACCCTCTGTTGATAAGCAGCCGTCCTGATTCGGGCCTTTTCTCTGACCTCCTCTATCAGGTCGAGGTTGGTGCGGAGTTGTTCGTTGCTTGCTTCCTCTGAGTAGCTCTCCACCCGCAATGATGGGAGGCCTATTTCCACAGGGATGACAGCCTCCGTGCCAAAAGCCATTCGGAATGGAGTCTCGCCGGTCGGGATTCTCGGGGTAGTTCGGTAGGCCCACAAGACATGATGTAGCTCGTCTGCCCATCTGCCTTGGGCTCTGGAGAGGCGAGCTTTAATTCCCTGGAGGAGGGTCCTGTTGGTTACCTCGGCCGCTCCGTTGGCTTGTGGGTGCCCGACCGAAGTAAGGTGGTGGCGGATTCCATGCTCCTCGCAGAACTGACGAAATTTGGAGTTGTCGAACTGCTTGCCATTATCGGTGATTATAGTGTGGGGTAGGCCGAATCGGCAGATGACGGACCTCCACACAAAGTCTCGGGCCCGTGCCTCGGTGATTTGCGCGACTGCTTCCGCTTCGACCCATTTGGTGAAGTAGTCAATGGCGACAAATAAGAACTTCCGCTGTCCCGTCGCAAGCGGGAATGGGCCGAGGATGTCCATCCCCCACTTGGCAAAGGGCCAAGCGGAGGATATAGAGACTAGCTCGGCGGAAGGGAGTCTTTGGATGTTTGCGTGTCTCTGGCAGGAGTCACAGGCTCGGACTAAATCGTCCGCGTCTCTTTGCATGGTCGGCCAGTAGTAGCCCTGTCGTAGTACCTTGTGACATAGGGATCGGCTTCCCAGATGGTTGCCGCAAATCCCTTCATGCACCTCACGCAGAGCATAATCCGCTTCGGATGGGCGAAGGCATCTAAGCAGCGGCATGGAGAAAGACCGCTTGTAAAGTTGGTTGTCAATCACTACATAATGGGTGGCCTGCAGCCTCAGCTTCCTAGCCTCTCTTCGGTCGGGCGGAAGCGACCCTTCTTTGAGGTATCTGAGGATAGGGTCGAACCAGGATGGTTCGGCTTCGACTTGCATCACTCGGTCGGCTTCCATGATGCTCGGCTTTTCCAGGGTCTCCAGGTGGAATTTTTGTTCGGCATCCATTGTTCCGTGGTTGCCAGTCGGGAGAGTAGGTCGGCACGGGCATTCTCGGATCTGGGGATCTGAATAATTTCAAATTCAGAAAAATGAGGAAGCAAGTTACGCACCTCCTGGAGATACCGAATCATATTTGGCTCCCGAGCTTCAAACTCTCCCCGAACATGGCCGGCCACCAACTGAGAGTCGGTGAAGGCGCTGAGCTTTTCCACCTTCAGGTTGCGGGCGATCCGGAGACCGGCCAGCAGGGCTTCATACTCGGCCTCGTTGTTGGAAGCCGGGAAGGAGAATCGGACGCCATACTCAAAGGCCATCCCCTCAGGACTGGTGAGAACTAGACCTGCGCCGGAGTAATGTGCATTGGACGACCCGTCGACGTGGAGGAGCCACCGGGCTCCAGACTTTGGCTCTTCCAGAGAGTCTGGGGTAGAACCGTCCTCCGGGATGGTGCACTCGAGGAGGAAGTCGGCTAGCACTTGAGCTTTGATGGCTGGGCGAGGCTGGAAGTGTATGTCATGCTCGCTTAATTCGACGGCCCATTTGGCCATCCTCCCCGACGTCTCCGGACGATGGATCACCGCCCTGATAGGTTGGTCAGTCAGGACCGTCACGGAATGTGCTTGGAAATACGGTCGCAGCTTTCGGACTGAGGTGACTAAGGCCAACACCATTTTTTCAATCCTGCTGTACCTCGTCTCCGCGTCACGGAGCAGCCTGCTCACATAGTAGATCGGTTTCTGGACCTTGCCTTCTTCTTTGACTAGCACCGAACAAACCGCGCTCTCCGAAACAGCCAGGTACAAGAATAGGGTCTCTCCTGGGGTTGGACTACTGAGAAGCGGAGGCGAGCCGAGGTACTTCTTGAGCTCTTGAAATGATTTCTGGCACTCGGGAGTCCACTGGAAGTTTTTGGCCGATCGGAGAGTTTTGAAGAAGGGGAGGCATCTCTCGGCCGACCGCGCCACAAAGCGGTTAAGGGCCGCTATCCTCCCGGTTAGGCGCTGGACCTCTTTAATTGATGCTGGGGGCGTCATTTGTTGGAGGGCCTGAATCTTCTGGGGGTTAGCTTCGATACCTCGCTGGGAGACCATGAAGCCGAGGAACTTTCCCGAGTTGACGCCGAAGGCGCATTTGGTTGGGTTGAGTTTCATCCCATATTTGCGCAACGTTGCAAAGCTCTCCGAGAGATCCTCGACATGCTGTGACGCCTCCTTGCTTTTGACCAGCATGTCGTCACATATACCTCCATGTTCCGGCCGATTTGCTCCTTGAACACCTTGTTGACCAGCCGCTGGTAGGTCGCTCCTGCATTTTTAAGACCGAAAGGCATAACTCGGTAACAGTAGGTACCTCGGTCGGTTATGAAGGCGGTCTTTTCTTCATCTTCAGGGGCCATTCGGATCTGATTATAGCCGGAATAGGCGTCCATGAATGATAGCATTTGGTGGCCTGAGGTGGCGTCCACGAGCTGATCGATCCGAGGGAGGGGGAAGCTGTCCTTTGGGCAGGCCTTGTTGAGGTCGGTGAAGTCGATGCAGATCCTCCACTTGCCGTTCGACTTTTTCACCATGACGACATTTGATAGCCAATTCGGGTAATTCACTTCCCGAACGAAGTTGGCCTTTATGAGTTTGTCGACCTCTTCTTCAATGGCTTTTTGTCGCTCTGGGGCGAAGCTTCTTTTCTTCTGCTTGACAGGCCTGTGCCTCTCGTCCACATTGAGATGGTGGACGAGAACCTCGGGGTCGATTCCCGGCATGTCGGAGGCGGTCCAGGCGAAGATATCGGCATTGCTCTGGAGGAACTTGATCAATCTGTGCCGAGGCTCTCCTTTGAGTAACGACCCGATCCTTATGGTTCGGTCGGGCCGAGCTTCGTCCAATGGTACTTCCTCCAATTCTTCCGCCGGCTCTCCCCGCTGTTCGGCGAAGTCCTCACGAGCGTCTAGCCCGTCAACTTCGGGCATTCTAGACTGAAGGCTCGTAACGAAACATTGCCGAGCCATGGCTTGACTTCCCCGAACCACACCAACTCCTTGCTCGGTAGGGAACTTCATAGATAGATGCGGGATGGAGACTACTGCCTTGAGAGACATTAAACCGGCCTGCCGAATATGGCGTTATATGGGGACCTGAGGTCGGTTACCAAGAAATCTGTCTGAACAATGGCTACAAGGGGCCAGGTTCCCGCGCGGACCGTCAGGGTGACGATTCCTTCTGGGACGATGACGTCGCCGGTGAATCCCATCAGGGTGGAATCCACGGCTCGAAGGTTTTTCCATGAGCAATTTTCATCAAGTGCGTCATCGTGGGGGAGCTGTATCCCAAGAAGATCATCATCAGAAAAGGAAAGTTCGCCCGTGCGCGCCTTCTTTGGCACCGGTGCATCACCGTTGCCCCTGGAGCTCGATCCGCCGGCCTCCTCAATCATGTTGATACGGCCAACCACAGGCGGATTTGGTGGAGGAGGAAGTTGTGGGAGCTCGGGCTGGCGATCACCTCCCTGTTGCTGCGGCTCGGGTGCCCTCCTAAACTGATCTAGCCGTCCCCGCCGGATCAACCTCTCTATTTCATTCTTCAGCTGCCAGCATTCTTCGGTGTCATGACCATGCTCCCTATGGTAGCGGCAGTACTTGGCGGGATCTCTTCGGGTCGGGTTCCCTCGGAGAGGTACTGGCCGGGGAAGTTGGCGCTCTATCTCCATGAGGATCTGCGCCCGGGGCACAGTCAGCGGAGTATAGCGATCGAATCGCCTGGGAGGACTCCGGGAGCGATTCCTTGGCGGCAGCGGAGGGACTCTTGGGCGGCGGGGCGGACTTGGCCGACGGACAGGGCGGTGTCTGTCGGGAACTTTGGGCTCTTGCTTCTTTCTTGCTTGCTCAGCGCGGGCCACCCTCCGCGACTCCTCGACCCTAGCGTACTTGTCCGCAAGGGCCATCATATCAGATAGACATGGGGGGTAGCTGACCTCCATGCCAGATAGAAGTCGCTCTCCTTTGAAACTCCCCCCGCCAGGGCGGACATAGCCACCTCATGATTAAGGTGGTCCACCTCCAACATGGCCTTGTTGAAACGGCCAAGGTAGTTCCTCAAGGACTCCCCCTCTCTCTGCTTGACTTCGGAGAGGGAGTCGGATCTTCGTCGATGGCGGCGGCTGCTGACGAACTGGCCAATAAAAAGGTGGCTCAGCTCGTCGAATGAATCAATGGAACCCGGTTTCAAGGCGTTGAACCAGGTTCGGGCGGATCCTCTGAGGGTGGATGGGAAGGCTCGGCAGAGGATCGCATCAGATGCTCCGTGGAACATCATTATTGACCGGAAGCTACTGAGATGGTCGTCCGGATCAGTGGAGCCGTGATAGGGCTCGACGGTTGGCAGCTTAACGTGGGAGGGAATCACTTCCTCCATGATTCCCTTAGAGAAAGGGATGCCCTGCTCTGCTTTGGGCTGGGGCAGATGGGTCTGCTTGGCGGCGTCCAGCTCCTGACGCATCTCTTGGATCTGACGGCGGATCTCCTCCTCACCGGCTAGAGGAGGGGCTGGGCGCGAGAACCGCAAGGATGGCGTCGAATCATGGTGAGACGTCGCCGGAGAGAGGGAGCGGGCTCGCCGAGATCTGGGAGGATCCCTATCATAACCGGTTCGAGGGACCGGTTTGTCCCCCCTGGGGCGATGTGGGGGATCCGCTGATTCATGCGGATCAGAGGAGGAGGTTGCCGGCGAAGAAGAAATCGCCGCTTCCTTCTGAGGATGCGAGCAGGAGGAGCCGCAAGGCGCTCCTGTACCAGATGGGTAAGGGCCTGGACTTGCTGGACCAGTGTAGCGAACTGGTCCTGGGTCACCGGAATGGCAGGCGGCGACGGAGTCTCGACAGGTGGGGGTTGGCGCCGTGGCGCCAGTCGGATCAGGCCTCTGGGAGGCGACCTGATCTTGGGCATCAGAGGTTGCTCTCTTCCGGTTGGCCATCAGAGAGGTTCTTCTCCGGATCGGGATCCTTGTCTCCTTTCTTCAAGTTTTAACGGGACTTGAGGCCCTTCCTCTAGCGCCAATCTGTTGCCGCTGAAATCCGTCCTCCGACTCGGGCGCGGTCGATCTCCAGGAAGAGGGGGCGGACCTGCAAAAGAAGCCCACACGCGGAGGGACGCTGGGGGTGGTCCTCCGCGGAAGACCCTCCGACGCTCAAGTCAGTGGAGAAGAAATCGGCGATCAACCAGACAGTGAGGAGGTGGATCTCTCCGGGAGACCTCTCCGGGGGCGGCCAATCGGAGGCTCCAGAGGGCAGGAGCGCCGACGAGCTACCGGCGAGAGCAGGAGAGTGAGAGTGGGGGTGTAAGCGCGCAAGTGTGCGTACAGAGTTGCGTACCTGAGGGAATCTGCGATTATGATATTTATAGACTGCCACCTGGACGTGAGCGCCTTCTGGAAGGTCCGGAGGTTGTTATGATACGGAGACGGACAGAATCAGGCCGTTGTGGGGCCGTTAGGGTCCGTACCCTGTTTGTTTTGGTATCGACGGCTGGGAGAGCTCCTTGGTGTCTCGAGATCGGGTTGAGTAGGCCTGGGGTGGTTACGATAGGCTTTAGGCCACGTTCCGATATGATTCCTTGTCTAGGATGCCGCTCAGGTAGGTTCGGGCTCTCCCGCGTCAGGTTCCGCGGAGGCAGATGTTAGGTTGTGGATCGCTTGAAGGGGCCGAGCTACGGAAGCCCGGAGGGCCGAGCTACGGAAGCCCGGAGGAGGCCGAGCTATGGAAGCCCGGAGGAAGCCGAGCTACGGAAGCTCGGAGGAAGCCGAGCTACGGAAGCCCGAAGGAGGCCGAGCTACGGAAGCCCGAAGGAGGCAAAGGGAGGAGGTCAGCCTTAGTCGCCTTGCACGGATATTAATGCAATGACGATTTTACCCCCAAACAGAGCTGATCTTAAATCAAAGAGATTGAAGCTCAATTTTTTTAAATAAATAAATATATATTTTTAAAAAAAAATATAAAGCTGAACCTTTCTGGGAGACATTGGGTTCAATTTTTCAGTCTGATTCCGTGGGGAAACAGTGTTATCCAGTTCAGGCCGGCGGAGCACCGCACCTTGGACGGCGACGACGACGACGAAAGCCATCATCTAAGCAGGCGCTCGCCGCGGTGATCGTGGAGACGCCCCTCGTGGACACCGCACCCCGAGCTGCAGCAGGACTGACGGCCCATAAAAGGCCAAGTGCAACCGCCACGTGGACGGTGCTGCGTCGCCGTCCATCTGCATCACGGATTTCGAAGGCTGCCGACATCTTTTAATCTTTACCCCCGATCCGAACGAATGACTGCTACGTGGCAACAGCGAGAGGCTCCGCAAGAAAACCGCCGCCTTGAGGCCCCGCCCGCTCTCCCCCAGCGCTCGGGCCACCGGAAAAGGTAACGTGGCAGGTCACTGCTCCACCAACCAAGAAAAAAAAAAGCTCAAGCCGTACGAGTTGGAGAAAAGCTGTGCGCCGGAGCTGGCGCCTTGCATCCTTAGCTGGCAGGAAATTAGGCGTGGTTCCTGTCGGATGCTTTCCACGAAGAATGGGCCCATCAGCTTGGTCCGTTGTCTCTTATCTTAATCAATAAATTAAAATAATAAAATAATAATTATAATGTTTTAAAAGATAATAATAAGAGAATCGATTGAAAGCACTGTAAGTTCTATTCACTTTTTGAATAATATTTTAGATCATATGCGTTAAATTATTTTGATTTTTTATAAAAATAAAGCATATTATTATTACAAAATATTGTTATTCTGTTTTTCTTTCTTTTTTTTTTCTCTTGCCTTTCACAATAGCATTGCATTGATAGCCGAGCGGGTGGTGTGACGGAGGATGACGCTGAGGAGAAGAGATGGGACGCTGCCTAAAAGCATGGTTATCAGAATCGAATCGGTCTGTTGGACCGATTGAATCGGAATGCCAAGGTTACATCAATTCAATTTTATTATAAAATTAAACACTTAAATGATTCAAAATAATTCAATTAATTTATCCGATTCATTCGGATCAATCTAGTTTAAACTGAATGGAATCATAAATTTTATTATCATATTAATCTTAATTTTTTATTAAAAATTAATTTTTATTAATATAAATATATTTTTTATGTTAAAATAATTGACCGTTTCAACCAATGATCCAATGGTTAAACTAGTAATCTAATCCTTTGATCGGGTCAATGTCTGAACCGTTTGGGATCTTGTGTCATCGCCTACTCGGTCGGGATGTGGTCCAGAGATCACCTTCCACTGTTAAATGCACTCCGCTGTCTGATTGGTGCACTCCTTTAATGCTCCCGTAAAGCTATCATGCATGTGCGATGCATTGCATAATACTGTATTGAATAATTAGTTGTATTTTAATCGATTTATTTCACGCGTCAGGCGTGGGGATGAAGGAGGACGTGTTTTCCGTGGGGTTTAATTAAACAAATTATAACGGTTTAAGTCGAGCATGACGAACCCGTGATTTCAGTTAACTCTATTGGTTTATTTGATGCCTTTTTTTTTTTTTCCTTAGTGAAATCTCTAAATTAATTCAAAAATACAATATTTAATTAAACAAATAAATATTTTTGTTATTACCTAGTATTTTCTTTTGTACAGGCTCAAGGTTAATTTTTTTTTCTTTTTAATCTTAAAAAAAAGCCCCTGAACTGGCGTTCTAGGAACAAACCAAACTCCTTTTAAACGAGGGACCTTTATGGTGGGATGGCAAATGTCATCAAAGCCTATCATGCAAATTGGAAGAGAGTAGCCATCACATTTGGTCTATGACGATTGTTTGATTCATTGTCACCTACCTGTACAAGATTTTATGACACCCATATAGACGTGAATGGAGGATGGCGATGGATATTTTAATTAATATATCACCTGTTTCACTAAGATAATCGTTGTATATGATCAGAGATATTCCCTTGAATATTTTATCAATCAAAATAACTGAATCCGATCTTAGCCTATTGAGCACGCACGTAAAGGATTAGCTGAGGAAAGAGTTGGGAAAGTGAGATAAATTAAGGCATCAAAACGATTGAAAAATAAAAATATATACTAAACATATGTCACTGAATTGACTCGCTTCCTAAATATTTAAAGAATCGATTAGTTCTTAAGTAATAATTAATAATTTGCTTGCTATTAATAATTGCTGCAATTTCCATAATTAAGAAGAGATCAATCATTTCATTTTATTTTATTATGATTCATCGACACCTAGCCTTATTAACAAATTATTTTTAATATTTAATTTTTTTTTTTGGTAACAAAAATATACTTTTTGATCTTCGAACTTTTTGTTAGGTTTCATTTTATTTCACAAATATTTTGGCTATTACAAATGAAACCCTTATGTTTTAAAAATATTGCAGATCAAGTTGATGGAATGATTAATTTGTCATACTAGTTCGTATTTTTACATTAGAATTATATGTGAGCTATCCTATCAATTTTAATTGTTTCTATATTAAAATTAATAAGGCCTGCTGAGGTTAAAAGTGGTGTTATGAAAACTTTTTATCGGCCAAACAGGGGAAGCAAATTATCCAACGATTTACTATCAATATGACATCAATAGCAATTGATAGCCCGCAATGAAATTTTATAAACATTTGAGAATAAAATTTAAAGTGTCCTACTAATACTAAATCAGTTGATGATATAGAGGAGAAATAATGAGTTTTTTTTTTTTTAATAATGTGTTTTGGGATCACACAAGCCCACGAAAAATCTTTCAACCAAAATATGCTTTTGGTCTTAAAAATTATTTTAATCTTCAACCCTCTCATTTGCTACAATATAGCTCTTTATATTTTAAAAATATTTTATTCATAATATTCTATTATATAAGGTTAATTAAACTTAATAAAATAGCTCACCGTTTTGACATGAATACGTGAAACTTAAGTGATCATTAATGTTTTTTGTGTTAAGATAATATAATGATAATTTTATTAATTTTAAGTAATCTTATATAATGGTATGCAAAACACATGGTATTTTTTTTAAAATATAAGGGGATAATATTTAATAATAGAAAATTTCAGGGTCAAGATAAATTTCAAGTGAAAGCTTGCCAACGCTCTAAGTGAAAAGATGATTAAATTAACCCAAGGGAACGGTGAAATTCCAATCATTGCAACCATGTAGTAGTAACCCACCAACCCGCCCACGCCCCAAGAGGAACGAGGTGTGCTGTCGCTTGCCTCCCGGTCGAGAATGCAGCATCTATCTCCGGATTTAATTTACGTAACATGTTCGATTTGAAGGTATAAATGAACATGGGTCCGGGCCCGCTTTGTCGGGTGCATCGTCAACTTTCTTTTTTCTTTTTTTTTAAAGAAAAAGAAATACCAAAAATAAGAAAGCATTCTCCACTCTCAATATAAACCATGTTGGCCTTGAGCAGCTCTTATTCAATTCATTCGTCATGTGGGAAGGCAGACTATTCCAATTTCAATGGCCCCCTCCTCCCTTCGCCATCAAGCCCGCCCCCCTTCATTTATCAATCCATCGCTTGCCAATTAATGAAATCAAAGCGTGGCAACGAACCCGGAGCTTAAAGTAGAGCCTCCGCAACGCCACCATATGCGCCCCCGGCGCGCGCTGCAGCGAATCGTTGCATGCCAGCCGGGTCGATTACGATATCTCGTATCGCTCCTCCTTTCCCGGTGTCTCTTTTCTATTGCCATATTTTTTTAATATCAATCCACGTAATATCGTATCTATATATTATTATATAGATATATTTAAAAAAAAAAAGCGTGCAACTTCATCACATGGGCTTGGGAGGACGATCTGGGCACGTGACGACAAGAGCAAATAAAACGTTGCTTTCGTTCGGACGGGGCGAGCAAAACGTGCTGCTGCGAAATTTCTTTGCCACCATAACATAAAGATTTCTTCTTCTCTGCTAAAATACAAAACCTCGCACCCCTAGGATGCTTTGCATTCACTTAAAGGGCTCTGATCTCATCCTTTTGTAAAAGGACGAACGGTTGATTTTTTTTTTTTTTGGCTTAATTTTTCTCCTCCTTGATTCCTCGCGGCCTTATCATCTCCTTGGACACGTGGGCCAGCTAGTGGTCAATGAAACCGGCGATTCCTTATTGAAGTCGCAGAAGAAGCCAATCATTAAACGAAAATTACAAATTTTTTTACTAAAAGTGTTTAAAATAAAGGATAAAAAAAATATATTTTTTATTTTTAAAAGTTATTACTAAAAAAAATATGTCTTAAAAAAATTAATCAGAAAGAAATAATTTATGTTTAATCATAAATTATTTTTAAACTTATTTTTGCCGTGTTTGATATGAAAAATAAGGAGATATTTTCTTTATCCTCAACTACTGTAGATAGAGAGAAAGGTCTGAAAAAATTTAACCAGAAAGATAATATGTTTAATCATAGATTATTCTTTAAACTTATTCTTTAAAGAATACAAAAATAACTAAAGTTATTCTTGATGATAAATTTGTAATTTTAAAAAAATGCTTATTCTCTCGAGGTAAATGCTATAACTTTTGGGTTATTATTACTATTTAAAAAATTTAAGAATAACTAAAATTATTTTTAATGATAAATTTATAATTTTAAAAATATTTTATTTTTAAATAAATATTATCTTTATATTTATCCTAGCTTTTGAAGTCAAACACTACCTTAACGGGAATAAATTACAGTGACCGGGTGTCCTTTTCCCAGGGAATTTAACCGGAGAGAGAGGCCGGCATCCACCGTAAGGCGCGAATTCCGAAGCCACGTGATAGAGAGCTAATCAGGGCCGCGAGTGCGGATATCGCGATTAGATCGCTGATCCGTAGATGGAATCGCCGAATAAGAATCTCGAGTGAAAGAAAGCCTAGCAGCCATCAAAAGCGAGGAAAAAGGTCAAAATAGAAAAAAGAAAATTCTAAACTCGAATTAAATGAACTTCAAATTAGGTCCAAATTCATGCCAAATGCGGAAGTGCTTCTCCACTAGCTCGCGTTCTAAACCGAAACCCACGCCCCATTACGCGTGCTCAAACCCCTCGCTTTCGGCTCTCCCCTCCTCCTCCTCCTCCTCCTCGCTTCACTGTCACCGCCCCCTTCCTCGCCGTCGAAGCCTTGTTCTAGAAGTCCTAAACCCGCACGCCAACAACCTAACCACGGAGTAGCGGAGCTCTGGCGTTGATGTAACGGAGTCCGAGCACCGCCGCCAGCAAGATGAACCTGTGGACCGACGACAACGCCTTTATGATGGAGGCTTTCATGGCCACCACCACCGACCTCCAAGGCTTCTCCTGGGCGCCGCCACCCTCCGCGGCGGTGGCGGCGGCGGCTGGAGGGTGTCACGTGCCCTCCTCCCAGTCCACCGTCACATCATCCGCGCCGGCGGGCCTCCGCTGCCGGCGTACTTTAACCAGGAGACGCTCCAGCAGCGGCTGCTGGCACTGATTGAGGGCGCGAGGGAGGGCTGGACGTACGCCATCTTCTGGCTGTCATCGGTGGACGAGGCCTCTGGCGCTTCGCTGCTCGGCTGGGGCGATGGCTATTACAAGGGATGCGAAGAGGAGAAGCGGAGGCAGAAGGTCACCACCGCCGCTTTCGCTGCGGAACAGGAGAACCGAAAGCGGGTGCTCCGGGAGCTTAACTCCATCATCTCTGGTGGCGCCAGCGGGTCCCCGCCCGATGAGGCCGTGGAGGAGGAGGTCACCGACACGGAGTGGTTTTTTCTGGTGTCCATGACGCAGTCGTTTGTCAACGGCGACGGCCTCCCTGGCCAGGCCCTCTTCGCCGATGCTCCGATATGGATCGCCGGCGCGGACCGGCTCGCGGCGGCGCCCTGCGAGCGGGCGAGGCAGGCGCAGGTGTTAGGCCTCCAGACCATAGTCTGCGTCCCGGCGGGGACCGGCGTCCTGGAACTCGGTTCCACAGCTCTCATCTACCAGAGCTCCGAGCTCATGAACAAGATCAGGGTGCTCTTCGACTTCAACAGCCTCGACATCCCCGCGGGATCCTGGCTCCCGCCGCCTGTGGCCGACCAGGGCGAGACCGATCCCTCCGTGCTCTGGCTTGCAGATCCGTCCATGGTCGAGATCAAGGACTCCGTCTCCCCTGCCTCTGCCACGGCCGAGATCTCCGTCACCAAACCCCCCATCCACTTCGACAATCCTAGCTCCAGTACCATTACCGAAAACCCTAGCTCAATTCAGATGCAACAACACCACAGCCACCAGCAGCATCAAAATCAGAACAACAGCAACAGCAATAGCAATCTACAGCCCCAATCATTCTTCACCAGAGAGCTGAACTTCTCCGAGTTCGTGTTGAACGGCTCTGCCCCTCCCAAACCTTCAAGCCCGAACCCGGCGAGATTCTAAATTTCGGCGACAGCAAGAGGAATTCCTCTCCGGCCCCTGGTGGCAGCCTCTTCTCCCACCACCAGAATGCCACCGATGACAAAAAGAACAAGCGATCGACTGGGGCGACGTCGAGACCAAGCAACGACGAGGGGATGCTGTCCTTCTCCTCCGCCCCCGCCCAGGTGAAATCCGGCGCAGGGATCCTCGGCGGGGCCGACTCGGACCACTCGGATCTCGAGGCGTCCGTGCGGGAGGTGGAGAGTGGCAGGGTGGTCGAGCCGGAGAAGCGGCCCAGGAAGCGCGGCCGGAAGCCGGCCAACGGCCGGGAGGAGCCACTCAATCACGTGGAGGCCGAGCGGCAGCGCCGGGAGAAGCTGAACCAGAAGTTCTACGCCCTCCGCGCCGTGGTGCCAAACGTGTCCAAGATGGACAAGGCCTCCCTTTTGGGAGACGCTATTTCCTACATCAACGAGCTAAGATCCAAGCTACAAACTTTGGAGTCAGACAAAGAGGGGCTCCACGCCCAGATCGAGAGCCTCAAGAGAGAGCGAGATTCCGCCCCCGCACGGCCGCTGCCGCCGCCCGATCAAGATCCGAAAATGATGAACGGCGGGCGGTGCCACGGGGTGGAGATCGAGGCGAAGATCCTGGGCCTGGAGGCGATGATCCGGGTGCAGTGCCACAAGAGGAATCACCCGGCGGCGAGGCTGACGGCGGCGTTGAAAGATCTCGATCTCGATGTCTATTATGCGAGTGTGTCCGTCGTCAAGGATCTCATGATCCAGCAAGCGACGGTGAAGATGTCGAGCAGGGTGTACACACAGGATCAGCTCAGTGCTGCTCTCTTTGCCAGGGTAGCCGAGCCCCCCCAGCGGTAGGTAAGTGTGATTTCCCCAAAGAACAAGGGTTGTTTTCGCGAGGATTGCTCAGCTCGGCGGCCTTATAATGGCGCTGGGAGGAAGAGTTTTTTAGGCCTCGGCCTAGTTTGTAACTTGGTATTTTGTGCTTATAGCTTCTGTGAATTTTCTTCAATCTTTCTGTGAGCCGGGGCGGTGCTCGGAGAGGATGGAGAAGCTACTTCTTGTTGTACGCTAGAATGTCTCTTTCCTCAAGTGGTTTAGTTAATCTGTACATAGTGCATGCTTAGAGTTTTGAGTCAAGATGTTTGATCGAATAACAAGGGGTCAATAGCTTTTGACCCACATGTAGATTCCTCCTTTTTTTGCCTTGCGAGCTTTTTTTTTTTTTTTTCGTTCTTTGATGGCATGCCTGAATGAAATATAACACGTTCGTTGATGACTTCATCCGTTGCTTGATGTTGCTCTTGATGCAAAGTCTGCCTGCTGGAAGGAACTATTTTTCCATCAGCGAGTTGTGACGGGGGTTGACAGCTTTCAATGCACTGCGTCAGGGTTCACGCTAATAGAATGCTAATTTCTCTATGTTATTGCAAATTTGTGGAGGCTGCTACGACGCCTGCTCTGTGTTCAAAAATCTAGGCGAGACCTGTGAAGCCAGCAAAGTTTGACTGCAGGCGATCCAAATTTTAAGACAGTAGCAGAGATTTGTCGAAGGAGGAGGGACGGTGTCCCTTAATATGGTTGAGAGATTCATCCAACTTGCATGGAAAGGCAAATTCAGAATCAAAGTTTGGGACCAAAGAATTGTGCTAGGACTGCCTGATTCAGGGCTTAAGAATTTTTTATTCTTCTTTTCCTTTTTTTTTTTTTTTTGAGGGGATGTAAGGAAATAATAAAGCAGAACCATACGAAGCAATAGCTATTTCAGGGGGCAGAAACACCTTCTCTTGCAATAGAATTGAAACTAAATCATGACAAACTAATTGTTTTTTACAAAAGCTGTAGAAAAAAAAAAAAAAAAAAAAGAAGACGAAAACAATGGATCCTGCCCGAATCATAGAATTTGATCTAGATTTCCTTTAATTAAGAATAGAACAAATTCCAGCTTTAGCTACAGACAACTATAAACCTTTTCAGGGCGGAAAAAGGATTTAGAATCTTATGTCAATTCACTCAATTGATTCCCCTTCTAGAAATATCCTTGTGGCCTTGAAGAACAGAAAGTGCCTTGAGAGCCCATGCTGCCATAGGACTAGCGTGTTCAGTACGTCATTACTGTGAGAACCGCTAACTCATGCTGAAACCCTTTGGTACCTCTATCAACCCCGTCGCGGATGCTCTAAAGACGTTCTAGAAGGCCTTATGAGTTTGCCTTAACTGTTTTATGATTCGTTCCCTGATGTGGTTCATCGTCCCACGTTAGAGCTAACGTACGAGAGTTAGATTGATAAAGTTATTTAGCAGGGATTTTTAAAGCCCTCATTTAATTTAAAACTGATGCCAGAGTGGATCTTCAATACCGAAGCCAACCTCCAAGGTCGACATCAAAGTCGGCCTATAACAGTCCCCACATAACTTGTTTGACATATGCAGCTACCATGCAGCTCATCTATCATCTGCAAATGTACGTAACTCTCATGGCCACTGCTCATTACGGTGCACATCCGATAAGACCAGACCTATCTATTGCTTGATATGCTGCGCCAAGTGAGGAGATGGCAGGCAACCCATGACAGGCTCAGAGATAGTTGCGACCTGTGCAGACAACCCATGACAGGCTCAGAGATAGTTGCGACCTGTTCCTATCAGTCTTACTGCCTACCCTTTGCTGGATGGTATTGTCTCGAAATTAACAACCTTCCAAAGAAGGGTGTAAGGGACTCCTAAATAGGTATAAGAACCTTCACTTATGATGAGAAGGAGATCTGAACTCCAAGTTTTTTAGCTAAGTTTTTTAGTCTGTTACTCATAACTGTTTTTCGAGTCACTCACTTGAGCGTTGGAGGGTCCCCACCGGAGCAATCGGTCTCCGGGGACTTCCTTGTAGGATTCCTACTCGAGGAGGATGTGTTGAAGATTCCCAGACCCATCCTTACCATCCTTTGGATCCTCACCCTTGCCCGACGTCCGAGGAAAGTAATTTGGCGACAACAGATTGACGTGCCAGGAAGGGGGCGGTCGAAGATGAGGAGATAGAAAGCTTCAAAACAACTAGTTGCAGACCTCAACCCCTCTAAGGAAAAACAAAGAAACAGTGGTGACACGCGCTCAGGAGATTTCCACCAGCCATGCTTAGGGGAGATCGTCAAGGGGCTGAACAGCAGGAGGCCAACCTCCTTGCTCCGCTCTCACCACCAGCTCAAGATGATCGAATCGCCACCATCACCCAACAAGTTCAGTCGCTTGTGGAGGCGGTTCATGGGCTATAACAACAGGCGACGGCCATGCAGCAGCATCCAAGGCCACTTTCAGTGGGCACGGGGGCCGATCAGCCTCGTTAGCAATCCATCAGCGGGAGATCCCCTCAGAGGGAAACTCCCTGCCGTCGCACTTCGTCCAGGCACCACCATCGGAAGGCTTCTAAGAGGCCCCGGCTTCTTCTCGCCATTCAGATGGTTCCCCTAAATGGTGGCATGGGAAGGAGACCGAGCGAGGGCATCATCATCGGCACCACCCCTCCTCATCCTCTAGATCTTCGAGGGAGAGGTCCTTCGATGGGCGGATCGGCCGCCGAGCTGAGCGACGGCTTGATGAATATAACCAACGGTTGGAGGAGCTCAGCCGCAGGATCACTAACTAGCTGAAGGTAGACTATGACAGCCGCCCTCTGTTGTCTCACCGTATCATGGAGGAGCCAATCTTGAACCGATTTCGTCTTCCTTAGTTGGACCCCTATGATGGCACCATCGACCCGCTGAACAATCTGGAGAGTTACAAGGTCCTCATGCAGGTTTAGGAGGCGATTGACTCCCTTCTCTGCATCGCCTTTCCGGCCACCCTTCGGAAGGATGTGCTCACCTGGTACTCCCGTTTACTACCGTGCAGCATCAACTCCTTTCGATAGATGGAGAGAGCCTTCCTGGCGCACTTCGATGCATGCCGGAAAATCCCTCGGATGGCTGACAGCTTATTTGCCGTCCAGTAGAAAGGCGGCGAGTCACCGAGGGACTTCGTGGCCCGATTCAAGGAAGTCGCGCTCGAAGTCTACAACCTTGACGATTCCATGGCCACCCTGGCTTTGAAGCGAGGGCTCTGCCCTGCTCGCTTCACTTACTCCCTCGACAAGAAGCCCCTCGATTCCTATGCTGAGTTACTGAGCCGCGCACAGAAGTACATCCACATCGATGAGGTAGACTCTTCTCGGAGGGAGGCTGATGGAGGGCCCAGCAAGAAGCAAGCCCGTTTAGAGCCTAGTGGGGCTTGTCTCAGGAGGCCTGAGCCTCCCCGCCGACTGGACAACCGGCCCTGAACTCTTTCCCCCAAAAAGGAGCACTTCACCCCTCTTCTCGCTCCGATATCCTACATCCTAATGGAGATTGAGGGCGAGTCCTACCTTCGGTGTCCCATCCCCATGAGGCTAGGAGCCTCCCGTGACAATAATCTCTACTGCCGCTTCCACCGGGATCACGACCACGACACAAAGGACTGCCGTCAGCTAAAGAAAGCAATCGAAAACTCATCCAACAGAGCTACCTAAAAAAATTCGTCCGAAGGGGGAACCCGGCTGCTCCAGGCCCGTCGGTACCTTCAGCCACCCAGGCTAGTGTCGACAACGCCTCAATCAAGATGATGGTGGCATGATTTCCTGGGGGGCAGGTGGCACTTCCAAGAGGCCACGAAGGGATGAGAGAATGGATACTGTAATCCCCTTCTCTAAAGGGGACTTAGAGGGGGTGGAAAATCATAATGATGATAGCGTCATTGTGTCTATGACGATCGTGAAACACCCTATAAAGAGAATTCTTGTTGACAGTGGAAGCTTAATTGACATTCTTAGTTACGATGCTTTTGTTCGAATGAGCTTGTCCTCCGACTCCCTTCGGCCTGTGACTACACCCCTGATGGTCTTCACTGGAGACTCTGTGAGGATGGAGGAAGAAATCACCCTCCCGATCATGGCTGGGATGTCGCCATGCTAGAGCATGGTCTTCATGAAGTTCCTCATCGTCCGAGTCCCCTTGGCCTAAAATGCCATCCTTGGGAGACCCGGCCTGAACCTTTTGGATGCCATCACTTCCACCAAGAGACTACTTGTAAGATTCCCAACTAGTGGGGGAGTCGGGGAGATGCGTTGGGAGCGAAGCCCGATGCCACTCTGTTATCACACGGCTTCCAGTCCCCAGAAGGTGATTGCTTCACCGGTGCCCGAGTTACTTGATTCCATAGACTTGAAGAGGAGAGGGGAACTGACCGAGTGCTTGCTGACCTTCCCGCTAGGGGAGGACCCGACGAAGACGGTCCGAGTCAGGGCACTCCTCCCCGAGGAGGTAAGAGACTGACTCCTCTTCTTCCTATGAGCCAACTTGGACGTCTTCGCTTGGTCAGCGTCAGACATGCCGAGTATACCGATAGAGGTGATCACTCACCAAGCTCAACATCAACCCAAGGTGTCGGTCAGTCCGATAGAAGAAGAGAAGCTTTGCCCCTGAGCGGTAGAGGGCCATTGACGAGGAGGTTTGCAAGCCAATAGCCGTTGGCCACATCCGGAAGGTCCACTAACCTGACTAGCTGGCCAACGTGGATATGGTCCGTAAGGCCAATGGAAACTGAAGGATGTGCGTCGACTTTACCGACCTCAACAAAGCATGCCCCAAGGACAGCTTCTCGTTGCTCCGAATCAACCAGCTGGTGGATGCTACGTTAGGCCATGAGACGCTCAGCTTCATTGATGCCTTCTCGGAGTATAACCATATAAAGATGGACCCGGGAGATGAGGAGGCTACTTCCTTCATGACCGAGAAGGTGTCTACTGCTACAAGGTAATGCCCTTCGGACTAAAGAATACAGGGGCTACGTATCAAAGACTGATGAATAAAGTCTTCAAGGACCAAATCGGATGTAACATGAAGGTGTACATGGACAACATGCTTACCAAAAGTGTTCATACCGACAACCATATTACTGATCTGGCGGAGACCTTTGACAACCTTCGCCGATACCAGATGAAGCTAAACCCGTAGAAGTGTGCCTTCGAAGTCACAGCGGGCAAGTTCTTGGGCTTCATGATGATGCAGCGGAAAATCAAAGCTAATCTAGAGAAGATCAGTGCCATCATCGATATGAGGCCATCGGCCAGCAAGAAGGAGGTGTAATGGCTCATCGGAAGAGTAGCAACCCTGAGCCACTTCCTATTGAAGTCGACAGAGAGATGCCTACCTTTCTTCAAAGCCTTGTGCAAGGTCAATGGCTTCGAGTGGACGAAGGAGTGCCAGAAAGCCTTTGAAGGACTGAAAGAGTTCCTGTCAACCCCGCCATTGCTATCCAAGCCAAGGGAGGGAGAAGAACTCTTTTTCTACCTCGCGGCTTCCCCCGAGGTGGTCAACTCCGTGCTCATTCGTGTTGACACCGACAGAATGCAGAGGCATGTCTACTACACCAGTAAAATGCTTCATGATGCAAAAACCAGGTATTCCAAAATCGATGACCCAGGTCAATCATAAAGTCCCAAGTCTTGGCGGACTTCCTGGTCGAGTGCACCTGGATCGGAGAGCGGCCAAAGGAGCCCCGTTTGGCGCCCTCAGATGCTATGTCCGAGGTGGGGAGGGAAGACTGGATCCTCCATATGGACGGCGCATCAAATTCCTAGGGGAATAGAGCCGGCCTCATCCTCGCGAGCCCAGAGAGAATAGTGGTGGAGTACGCCCTCTAATTTCTCTTTTCAGCCCTCAATAATCATGCAGAGTACGAAGCTCTGCTAGTAGGAGTAAAATTTGCCAAGGAACTCGGAGTAAAGCATCTTGGTCCTTCGCCGACTTCCACCTCGTCTTCAGGCAAATCGCTGGAGAGTACGAGGCTTGGGACCCCGTCATGTCCCGCTATCTGAGTAAGGTCCAATCATAGACCTCATTCTTTGCTCACTTCAGTGTCAGCTACATCCCCAGGAATGAGAACGCCAGAGCTGACATCTTGTCTCGACTAGCCACTTCGACCGATGGAGCTCTGGGAAGGAATTACGTGGAGCATTTAGAGGCCCCAAGCATCGACGCGATGGAGGAAGCTCTACTGATCAACCAAGAGTCCACCTGGATGGATACATACACCCGATACCTCACCGACGATATTCTTTCTACTGACCCTGTAGAGGCCAAGCTACTCAGATGATGAGCTTTTAAGTTCCTAGTGTTCGATGGCCAACTATACCGAAGGTCTTTCTCTCACCCTCTCCTCAAGTGTGTTGGCCCGGCAGATGCCGACTACATCCTCCACGAGATCCATGAAGGCATTTGTGGAAACCACATGGGGATCAGAGCGCTAGCGTACAAAGCCCTGCACCAGGGGTACTACTAGCTTACCATGCAGAAAGATGCTGCCGAGTTGGTTCGAAAGTGCGATAGCTGCCAATGACACACCAATATCTAGCAACAGCCGACTTTCTAGCTAAGCCCTCTGTCATCTCCATGGCCCTTCACTTAATGAGGGATGGACATCCTGGGACCATTCCCCTTGCCTCCCATCAACACAAGTTTCTACTTGTCGCCATCGACCACTTCACCAAGTAGGTAAAGGCTGAGGTACTCGCCAAGATCACCGAGGGCAAGGTTAGATCTTTCTTTTGGAAATTCGTCATCTATCGATTCGGACTGTCCCACACCCTCATCACCGACAATGGCTGACAGTTCGACAACTATCCCTTTAGAGAATTCTGCGCTGACCTGAACATTTGCCAACGGTTTACTTCTGTTAGTCATCTGCAAACAAATGGGGCGGCCAAGGTTACGAATCGGACCATCCACTAGGGGCTCAGAACACATTTAGATGACTTCAAGGGAAGATGAGTGGAGGAGCTCCAAAATGTGCTGTTGGCGTACCACACGATGCCACTGACCTCCATCGGGGAAACTCCCTTTAGCCTTGTATTCAGATTGGAAGCCGTCATCCCTACGGAGATCAGCATCCCCAGCCCTCAGGTAGAGTCATACAACGAGGACAATCCAAGTCAGTTGTGGACCAACCTCGACCTCATCGAGGAGGCGTGCAACCGGGCACGACTCAAGATGACCGCCTACTGCCAAAAGGCTGCAAAGTATTACAACACCCGAGTTTGACTCAGGGCATTCCACACCAAAGACCTGGTCCTCCGATGGGCCGAGGTCTCAAAACCCATGAAGCGGGGCAAGTTGTCACCAAATTGGGAAGGGCCTTACCGGGTCACCGAAGCCCTCCATCGTGAAGCATACTGGATCGAAGGACTCGAAGGAAAGCCACTCCCTTGCACTTGGAATGCAGACAACCTCCATCGATACTACCAGTAATGTATACAACTAACTGACTATAAATTTGAGCACCTCATTCTTTCGGCTAATGAAGATGTGTTTGAGTATCTTATTCTCTCAGCACCAAAGCCCAACTCCAGGTTGGCCCTAAAGCCCAACTCCAGGTCAACCCCAAATACCGGTGCAACGTCGACACCACAGCCCAACTCCAGGTCGACACAAAAGACCGGTGCAACATCGACACTAAAGCCCGACTCCAGGTCGGCCCCAAGGACCGGCGCAACGTCGGCACCAAAGCCTGACTCCAGGTTGGCACCAAAGACCGACGCAACATCGGCACCAAAGCTCAACTCCATATCGACACCAAAGATCGGCGCAACATCGGCACCAAAGCTCGACTCCAAGTTGTACCCAAAGCCCGACTCCAGGTCGGCACCAAAGACCGGCACAACATCGGCACCAAAGCCCGACTCTAGGTCGGCCCCAAAGACCGGCGTAATGTTGGCACCAAAGCCCGACTCCAAGTCGGCCCCAAAGCTCGATTCCATGTCGGCACTAAAGCCCGACTCTAGGTTGGCCCCAAAGCCCGACTCCAAGTTGGCACCAAAGACTGGCACAACGTTGGCACCAAATCTCAACTCTAGGTCGGTAGCAAAGATCGGCGCAACGTCGGCATCAAAGCCCGACTCCAGGTTGGCCCCAAAGCCCAACTCCATGTCGTCACCAAAGACCGGCGCAACGTCGGCACCAAAGCCCAACTCTAGGTCGGCCCCAAAGACCAGTGCAACATCGGCACCAAAGCCCTACTCTAGGTCAGCCCCAAAGACTAGCGCAACGTTGGCACCAAAAACCGGTGCAATGTTGGCACCAAAGTCTGACTCTAGGTCGGTCCCAAAGACCTGCGCAACGCCGGCACTAAAGCCCGACTCTAGGTTGGCACCAAAGCTCGACGCTAGGTCGGCACCAAAGCCCGATGCCAGATCGGCAACGCAGAGCGAAGCCCACTGGCAAAGAACAACCTTAAGCCTAGGGACGATTAAGCAAAAGCAGTGAGGGTGAGAACACTACTACTCGCCATCCCCATATTCCTCCCCTTCGGCTGGTTTTTCGCTTTTGAGAATCCAAAAGTTGGGAGAGAGTCTAACAAAGCCTTTTCTTTTCAGATTTCTAGAGGTGTTTATCCTCTCTCCAGGAACTATGGATCGTCAACGCGTGCAATCTTTCACGGGAGTGACCAAGTGACGAGGTGACCGTGTGCAAAGACCGTAGACACCTAAGACCGACGCCCGGGTCGACATGAAGGTAGACTTACCGCAAAGTCCACATCCAAGACCGATGCCAGAGTCGGCCTCCAAGATCAACGCCAGAGTCGGCCTCTTAGCCCGGCCCCAAAGTCGGCCTCGGTACTAGCTGAGGGATTCACTCGAGCTTCAAAATGGGCCATCCTTCTGAGCCCGCTTTGCCCACATCCAAGACCGATGCCAGAGTCAGCCTCCAAGATCGACACAGAGTCGGCCTCTAAGCCCGGCCCCAAAGTCGGCCTCGGTACTAGCTGAGGGATTCACTCTAGCTTCAAAATGGGCCACCCTTCTGAACCCGCTCAACGCGGGCAGGCAAGTACTCCGACCTCGACGAAAGTGAGGCAAGCCCATCACGAATCCTCACAAGTGCATACTACGAAAGCTAAGTATCAAAAAGAAAAATTCAAAGACTTCGATATTTGAGAGGAAAATTTCATTTTATTTACTTATCAAAATGTCTACAAAATACTGACTCGAGTCGGACTTCAGTACAAAAGTAAGGAAAGAAAAAGAAAAAGAGAAGGTCTTCAAGCGTCGACTGGCGCTGACCCATCACTGGCCGATCTCTGCACCGTGGGCAGCACCTCTAGCTCCTCTTCACCGTCTGGCTTGAGGTCATTGAGGCCGGGGATGTTGAAGACCCTCGCTGCCTTCTCCCTGCACTCCTGAAAGCCTTGGAGATAGACATCAACCGAGGCCTCTACCAGCTTATCCAAGAAGGCCTCAGAGCCCCGGTAGTGCTCTACTGCCACCCTGTCGGCCACTGTGGCCTTCTCCTCGGCAGCTCGTGTCACCGCCTCGGTGGCTCGAACTGCCACTTCCATCTCTGCCACCCATTGGAGGGCCTTGTGCTTGTCCGCCACGGCATTGGCTACCCTAGCGTCGGCCATTCGGGCGATCTCCTCGGCATCGTTGGCCCGTAACTCGGCCACCTTCACCTTCAGGTAGAGAGAGTGGAGGCGAAGATTGCGGGCTTCAATCGTCGCCTTGGCGATGTCCAACCTTTCCTCGGCAACTCGGGCATGCTCGAGCTTGACCATCACCCGATGCCTTGCCTCCTCAAGCTCCTTTGCCCGCTTAGCCCGAGCTGCCCCCAATGCACCCTCAGCCCTCTCGACCTGGGCCCGAGCATCGGCAACCTCTTGTTGAGCACGATGAAGGGTCATGTTGCCTCGAAGAGTGACCTCCCTTGCAGTGGACATGGAGTTCACCAACTGCACGTAGAGGGTCTCTTTCAACATACAATGAGATAAGAAAATATCATAAAGAAGAAAAAAAAACCTACCCACAGTAGGGCCACAGAAGCATCCCAGCCCAGGCGACGGAGCTCCTCCTAGAACTCTAGTAGGCAGACTTGGGCTAGCAGCCGCTACGCCATGCAGCCATGATTCATGAGCGAGGGCCGAAACGGGATCGCCCTGATCCCACCTCCCTCCGTGGGCTCAGCCAATGCCGGAGTCATGGGTGTCACGCCCGAGAATGACGTCATCTCCTTTGCCGATGGCCCCGCTGCCGTCGAACCCTCTTCGCCCGCCTGCTCTCCCATTGGCGGGCTTCCATCCAAGGCCGGCTCGGCTGCCGAGCAAACTGGCTCTATGCTTGAGGCGACCAGCTTCGCGGGCGAGGGAATCTCCTTGACCCTCGGCTCCTCCGAGGGCGACTCAGCAGTGAGATCAATCGGTGGGGCGGCCCCCTGACTTGCCTGGGGCTCGTGGGAGGAGGGGATCGATGACTGAGGACGAGTCCTCTTCCCCGACCCCTCAGCGTCACCAGTGGCCCTCTTCTTCTTGGCCACTACCTTCCTCACGACATCGATCGGTAGCCTCATGTTTGCATGTACCAAAGATCAATCAGTAAAAAAAAGGGAAGGGGGGAAGTAAGAAGAAAGGAAAAATCTACGATCTCTCACCACCGATTGGAAGGCTGCCAGTGAGTCGGAGGTTCTCCTCCGATAGGAGCTTTCGGCAGGGAGGGACCTCGAAGGATAGCAACTGCTCATGTGCCTCTCGGTCCCTCGGGATGACCGTCAAATTCTTGTTCGGCTCTAAGTGTGGATCTCCCCACTCCCTCCTCACTCCCATGAGGTTCACAAAGAAGAACCGAGTCTTTAATCTTTTGATGGATGTGGGAAGTCTCAATCTAATAGTTTAGCCAAGCATGGGTGTAAACAACCACCAACCAGAGCTAGCCTGGCGGCGGAGAATGTAGAAGCTATGGAATAGAGACACTCGGGCCTCTATGCCCTGGAGGCCGCATAGCACCATAAATGCACAGATGGTTCGAAAGAAGTTCAAGACCAAATGTGCGGGCGCTAGGCCATATCTACTAAGGAGGTCAACAATGAAAGGGTAGAGAGAAAGTCAGAGGCCTGCCCTAAGGAACTCCTCATACAAAGCAACTCCCCTGGAAGAGGAGGTCACCCTGTCATTGGGTCCAGGGGTGGTTAGCCAGATGTCCTCGGGTATCCTATAGGCTATCCTAAGGAACTCTAGATCAGAGGAGGTAATGAAAAAGTGATCCTTTCCGGGCTTTCCCTGCTAACCCTAGATGGTCGAGCGGAGGATGACGATGGAACTGCAACCGTCGGGCGGCCCCTAGTCGGGACCCCACTGACAGCCCGCATCTGTTCTAAAGGAACCTGATCCTCGAAGGAAGAAGAGGACCAGAAGGAAGATGAAGACAAAGATGAGGACGAAGAGTCCATAAGGAAAAAAGCAAAGAAGGGTCGGAAGGACTGACCTGGACGAAGAGAGAAGATAGCAAGCACAGGGTAAGAGAAGAGCTCGGAGGAAGTTTAAGCTTGACAGAGGAAGAAGGGAACTCTTGGAGGCGTGAAAAATCAGAGTCATGATGGAACCTCCCTTTTATGCCCATTTTTCAAATCGTCTCGCTTGATTCGGCCTACCACGCGGACGCCTACCACCAGGTGAGACGCCTCAACAACCATCCGGCGCACCAGGGGCGTGATATGCAGCCAATGATAGGACATTGATGATGCTAGCCTTATGATGGCCATTACCTTTTTGTAGAGTCCGAAGGATTTCCTCGATCTCAGGGATGATCCCACCGAATCTGACAGTGAGGAATGGTAGGACGATGGCGTTGCATAGTCCCATATCTTTCATATCGAAGAGGAATCGCCCCTCGGGGACACGTGCCCCTCTTCGTAATTAATGACATGCGGGGATCAATCATTAAATGATTGTGCGCCCCTTTTGACGGGAAAAAATGTAACCGCATCATCTCATGAGCGAGGTGGCATCTGATGTGGCTGATCATGCCACGTTATGGCTAACGGATGAGGGTTAGATGGGCATAGCTATTTAGCGGGGATCCTTAAGGCCCTTACTTAATCCAAGGTCAATGCCAGAGTCGGCCTCCAAGGCCGATGCCAGAGTCGGCCTCCAGCACCGACCCCAGAGTCGGCCTCCAAGGCCGATGCCGGAGTCGTCCTCCAGCATTGACCCCAGAGTCAGCCTCCAAGGCCGATGCCGGAGTCGACCTCCAGCACCGACTTCAAAGTCGGCCTACAACGGCCCCCATGTGACCCGTTTGACACCTGCAGCTGCCATGCGGCCCACCTACCATCTGCAACTGCACATGGCCTCCATGGCCACTGCCCATTGCGGTGCACGCCCAACAAGACCAGACCTGCTTGCCACCTACGGTGCTGCACCAAACGAGGGGATGGCAGGCTACCCCTGATAGGCTCAGGGATAGTTGCGACCTGTCCTTATCAATCTTGCCGCCTACCCTCTGCTGGGTGGTGTCGTCTCGAAATCAACAACCTTCCAAAGGAGGGCGTGAGGGACTCCTAAATAGGTATAAGAACCTTCACTCATGATGAGAAGGGGATCTGAACTCTAAGTTTTTTGGCTAAGTCTTTTAGTCTTTTACTCATAACTGTTTTTCGAGTCACTCACTTGAGCATCGGAGGGTCCCCATCGGAGCAACCGATTTCCTAAAACTTTCTTGCAGGATTCCTACTTGAGGATGAGGTATTAGAAGATTCTCAGACCCGTCCTCTGTAACATCCTGAAAACCTTGTAATTTATGGCATTTTCATTTGAAATGAAAGTCAGAAAGTTTCAGTAAAATGTGGGTGTGTTGACCTTTTGATAAATGTAAAGAGAAGAAATTTTGGAGTAAATAAGTATATTTTTGAATGTTAATGAGTTTGATTTAAGAAATTGAGAGACTTAAGTTTTAATGGGTTTAAATCACAAGAAAAATCAAGTTTAGTTTTAGTTTTATCCTAAAATGATGTTTTTAGTGGTTGGAGTCGACCCTAATTGGAGTGGAGTCGACTCTAGCACGGTTTTAAACTTTTGGCACGCTTTGGAGTCGACACCTGCAGAGCTGGAGTCGACCCCTACTTTTCTGGAGTCGACCCCTACTTTTCTGGAGCCGACACCTATTTCTACTGGAGCCGACTCCAAATCTGTTGGAGCCGACTCCAAGACGGCAGGTTTTTCTGAGTTAAATCTTGAGAATTTCATATTTAATCTGTTTCAAGTCCGATTTGGATGCCGTTTGAACCGTTGGATTTCTAAAATCGAGTTTTTCAAGCTGGTAAAGTCTTTTCTTAGAAATATTGCATAAAAGTATCGATTTAAGTGAAAAATGATAATCTGAACTATAAATCGATTAAAAAAATGCTATATCAAGGGCAAAATGGGAAAAGGCTCCGATGTCAATTGCTAATTATGTTAAGGGCAACTTGGGAAAGAAAATCTAAGGGCAAAATATCATGGTTATAAGTGAGCCACGTGTTTTCGAAAAAGCGCGCGTTAAGAGTGTTTGAGGGCAAAAAGGGGAATTTGGCATGCCTTAACCCTTAAGTTTCCAATGACTTGGTCCCCAAGTCATTAGAGAAAAAGGGAAACGTGGGTTCAGCCAGAGAAAAGAAAGAAAGAAAGAAAGAGAGAAAGAAGAGGAGAAAAGAGAGGAAGAGGAAGAAGAAGAAGAAGAAAAAGGAGGAAGAAAGAGAAAGGGAAAGGGAAGCTTGGGGTTTGTGCTCGACTTCAGGTAAGCTATAACTTCCCTAAATCTTGCATGACTTTAGATTTTCTTAGATTATTGTATTTTGAGGTAATAGTAGAAGTAATCTTGAGTAGAGAAAGGATGGAAGAAAATAATGAGATATTAGGGGATAGATCATGTATGCATGCATGGTTCGTGAAAAAATCTCGTGTGGAGGTAATCCTAATAGCTATCGTATCTGTATATTGACGTAGGTCAAGAGGGTTATTCCAGGGAGCCGAAATACCAGAGTTGAGTACCAGTCGAGGAGTAACCTACTAAGGTGAGTGGGTTTCTCATCTAGCAATGAGAAGTTAATTTGAGCTAGTATAATGAGATTAATACCTAGTTGTGGTATGTATGTTTTAAATATGAGAAATGAGAACCTAGTATATGATATTCTGATAAATGAGTTTTGAGCATGAGTTTTAAGCATAAAGAAATAAGCATGAGTTTCGAGCATGAGTTTCGAGCTTAAACACATAAGCATGAGTTTCGATGAGGGGATTTTTAATGTATACATGGCATATTTGCATGATAAAGCTTTACAAATGATGTATGTATCATACTGAGCATCAGGCAGCTAGGGGGTTGATCACCCTTTAGACTGTACTGTAGCATGAGCATTGCACACTACTATCGAACTGGCACCTCCTTGCGAACAAATCGTACGATGAACCCCAGAATCAGGGGTGAGTGCACGCTTAATCAGACTAGTCGGGCTGGTTGTGAGCAGCCCGTGGGGGCATGAATCATAGCTCAGTGGAGCTGATTACTATATATAGCCCGTGGGGGCAAGGAGAAAACCCGAGGTTCCATGGTTAAGGAACAAAGCACTTTGCCAGGTGAACCGCACGGGTAAGGGGTGCTATTTGTGTGGGGATCCTGTTGCTAGTCACGCACCCGATGAGAGTACACCTACGGGAGGACGACTGTAGGGTGGTACCTCAGAGGCATTACACACACAGCCCAGCATCATGAGATTTAAAAGCATATGTTGTGATATAAAAAGGGCCAGTGGGCTGAGTAGTTATCCCGAGAGGGAGAGTTTACTTGAGATGCCAATGGGCAATCAGATTTCGGTGGGAGTCTGAGAATTTAATAAAGAAGTCTGGGTTGTAGATAAAGAATGCATATTTTTATATTAAAATGCATGGATTTTTATCTCAATGAGTTATCTTTCAGTAAAAAGTTATTGTAGAGTATTTCAGTACTGATATGTTATTTGAAGAATAAGCTATATTTTATTTTATCTGATATCATGTTAAAAATGTACTTTGACTTGTACAAGCTAAATAGTTTCAGCATACGATCGAAATTAAGAGGTTATGGTTCTCTATTTCTCCATAGTTAGATGGTTATCCAGTCACTGGGACTTAGGTCTCATCCCTCTATGATTTAAATGTTCTTTCAGATCAGTGAGTATTTCTGCCAGGATCACAAGATAAACAGGACAAAACCCTTAGCTGGTGAAGCTTGCTTGGATGCAAGAGTGTATAAATGCTAGCCTTGTATATTGAAAGAGTGTGGTTTGATATTTGTATTTTGTATATGTGTATGTGTACAGTGAGATGTAATGATGTTTTAGACCTTTTTGGATATGAATACGAGACTTATGTTTTGGAGAAAATTATGAGCATGATGTGTGCACTTAGGATTTTGATGTCGATTGTGAATGTGATCTTGTAAACTGCCTGAGGAATGTCATGAAAAATATTATCTGAGCAGGTTGATGCTTAGTGTTGATTGAGTGATTTGTGTATATAATTGAGATGAAAATGAAAAGTTTTTAACAGGATGTGTTTTCGTGTGTCTGCCACTTATGATAATTAGTTGGGGTTCTCTAGCTCTTTATAGAGCGCTACATAAAGACTAGTAAAACTCTATCCGATTACCATCAGTGTGCAGGTGTGCTGTCGGTGGCCCCAGAGAGGAGGGGGAGTTGACAAGTTTTGGTATCAGAGCCCTAGGTTATTAGGTCCTAGGGGAATAAGTATGAGTATGAGTCTAGGATGATTGAATGTTTATGATTATAGCTATTGAATGATGAAACTGATGTAATGAATAATGTCTTGTAGGACGATTACTACAAATGCATCTAGAGAGACAGAGCAATCTTCGGGAAGTGATAGAAGCAAAGGTCAAAGTAGACTCAGAAGGTCAGTTAGAAGAAGTCAAATTGATAGAATGGCTTCTAGTGATTCCACCGAGTCAGTATCTAATGAGGCTAGAGTGAGGGCGTCTTCAGAGCAGATTCCAGAGTCTTCTTCACAGTCTATTACCCCTGTGCCAGTAGACCCATCTCGAGTACAGACTCAGGGGCCTAGTATGTCAGAGTTGGTAGGCATGATTACTCAGGCTGTGGTAGCAGCTGTGGGTGCTAGTTCTAGCCTTCCATCTAAAAATACGGAGGTTATGAGGAATGTGGAAAGAGCCAGAAAGTTAGGGGCTCTGGAGTTCCAGGGAACTACTGATCCTATTCAGGCCGGGGCATGGCTGCAGAGGATCGAGAGAGTATTTGATGTGATGGGATGCTCTGAGGAGCAGAGGCTGAGTATTGCCACCTTTTTACTGGAGGGTAGAGCCCAGAGTTGGTGGAGATCTATTCAGGGCAGGCAGCCCCAGGGAGTGGAGTTGACATGGGAAAATTTTAGAAGAGAATTTCATCAGCAATATTATTCTGAGATTTATAGGGATCAGAAGAGGAGGGATTTCCTTTGTCTGACTCAGGGGAGGATGTCTGTGGCAGATTATGAAGCCACTTTTGTGGAGTTATCTCAGTTTGCTAGGGCCTTGGTGGCGATGAGAGGGAGAGATGTCGACTATTCCAGGATGGATTGAATCTCCCTATTAAAGCCAAGACCTGTATGCAGACCTACAATAGTTACTCTGAGTTGGTGCAGGGAGCACTCAAAGCTGAGGAGATTGAAAAGGAATATATGAGTAGGAGGCAAGATAGAATGAAAAGAAGTGCTCCTAGTTATTTTTCTGCTCTGGGAGGGACTCAGCCATTTAAGAAACCCCAGAGGACTGGACAATTTTATTCTGGTTTTAGAGCCCCTGGTGATGTGGGCAGAAGATCAGTATCTGTGTCAGCATCTAGCCCAGTTCAAAGAAAGCCTTATGGGGGTATGCCTCAGGTTGCCACCAGCAGGGTGTCTGGTGATGTAGGGGAGCAGGGTCGTCCTTCTGGTGGAGGGAGAAATATACCCCCATGTAATGTATGTGAAAAACTTCATTTGGGAGAATGTAAGAGGGACAATAAGGGATGTTATATTTGTGGTGATCTAGGTCACCTGAAGAGAGATTGCCCTAGGAGAGGGCAGCAGGCTGGTGGGCTTCCTCAGGGGCCAGTAATGCCAAGGGGACAGCCTAGTAGGAGGGGTGATGGTAGTGTTGTGGCTTCAGCCAGTCAGGTGGGGCCTAATGTTAATCAGCCAGGAGGGTCATCCAGTATTCCGAGGGCCGAGGCCAGAGTGTTTGCCATGACCAGGCAGGAGGCTCAGATTGATCCTGATGTGGTGACAGGTATGCTACCCATCGATAATCATGATGCTTATATTTTAATTGATTCTGGATCTATGCATTCATTTATCTCATGTGAGTTTGCTAAGCATCTAGTTAGAGATGTGAGCCAGTTGGGTAGTCAACTGGTAGTATCTATGCCCGTAGGGAGGCCTTTTATAGCAGACCAAGTGTATAGAGGTTGTGATATTTCTGTGGAGAGTCAAAAATTAGCAGCAGATTTGATTCCTTTGAGGTTGAAAGAGTTTGATGCCATTTTGGGGATGGATTGACTATTTGTGCATAGAGCCAAAGTAGATTGCTTAAGAAAAGAGATGATGTTACAAACTTCCGACGTCCGAGGAAAGTAATTTGGCGACAACGCCATGCATCTGAGTTAGGAAGCTTTGGAAGAGCGCCAAGTATTTCGCTTCGACCGAAATTTTACTGGTCCAGCGTCGTGCATCCGTCAGGTTGACGGCCGAGCCTGTGTACCAACGTTAATGTCACGGCCCTGGCATCACGGCGTGTGGCAGGATGCACGGATGGTGCATGCCAAGGTGAGGCATGCAGGCTTGCACGATGGACCGGTAGGCAAGAGTGGCAACACAGTGTAGTGGGCGCTGAGCACACGCAGGGGTGGCGTAGGGCATCAGGCGTGCACGGAGGACCATCAAGATTGACCAATGCAATTGCATGCAGGGGCACACAACCACGCACAGGGGGCACGTAGGCACGGGCTGGGCCGATGTAGGGCATCAGGCGTGCACGCAGCACGACACAGCAAGTGCCAGCTGCAGGGCGAGATTGTCTCGGTCGGGTGGGTCGAGCGGCGCAAGCGGGCACGCGCCCGGGTGAGAAGAGGTCAAGCAAAATTCTGGGATTTGCGCCGCGATTTGCGAAGGTCGGACTTATCCATTGGCTGACGTGGTGGCGTGGTCGGGATGCACCTGGGAGCAGGCGCCAGCCTGGAAGCATGTGGCGGGCTGGTGGCTGGCTGATAGTGGATGCGATAGAGTGCGCGGCACGGCCGGCGCGCAGTCTGCACGCGCATGTGGGCGTGCTTGGTCGACCAATGCACCCAGCGCATAGATTCAGATTTTTCATGACTAATGATAGGATCAGTTAACATGCTCATGGGCAATAAAAATAAAAATTTTCAAATAATTTTTCTATACGGTCATCTTCGACGGCCTTCTTAAGCTACTTAGTTCTTAGGCGGCCTAGCTAGCCTACTAGATTTTCTCTTTAAGGACGCAGTGGGCATTTAATTCCATCCACAACTTTGCTCTCTGTTGTAACAAGCGTCCGTCATAACGAAGAGAGAGAACAAAAGGGAAAAAGAGCTATGTATGTTAATGGGTTCTCTCAAGGATCGCCTTTTGTCATTAATGTCCCATAGGCAAATCAATGGGCAACATTTAATAATACAGAGACAGATCCTAAGCGGCCTTTCATCCTAGGCGGCTCCTTTCTCAAAAATCCTAAGCGGCAATGGCCTAAGGAGCATTTAATGGGCTAGAGCCTTTGATGGTGTAGACTCAGAAGGAAATCCTAGGTGGCCTTTTATCCTAAGCGGCCCCTTCTTTAATAATCCTAGGCGTCAATGGCCTAGGGAGCATTTAATGGGCTAGAGCCTTTGATGGTGTAGACCCATAAGGAAATCCTAAGCGGCATTTCATCGGCAATCCTAAGCGGCCCCTTCCTCAACAATCCTAAGCGGCAATGGCCTGGAAGCATTTAATGAGCTGAAGCATCTAATGGTGCGGATATGGAAGGAAATCCTAAGCGGCCTTTCATCTAGGCATCAATCTTAGTGGCCCCTCCCTCAACGGTAATCATAGGCCGTAATCCTAAGCGGCCTTTTCCTCGGCATTTATAGTTCTTATAAAGGCCCTCGCTCAAAGATATTTATTGGAGAGCATTCAATGGAATGGAGCATTCAATGTCAAGTCACGGACCACGAGGAGAGAGAGACAACGGAAGAAGTCCTAATCGGCCTTTTCCTTAACGGCCATCCTAAGCGGCCTTTTCTTCAACGGTTATCCTAGGCGACCTCTTCCTCCACGTCCTTCCTCAATGGCCATCCTAAGTGGCAGTCCTAAGCGGCCTTCCTCAATGGCCATCCTAGACGGCCTTTCTAGGCGGCCTTTTTAGGCGGCTTCGGATTCAGACTCCCAATGCCACCAGGACGATGGCTCCTTATCGCATTTATGTGCCAGTGCATTTATGGTCTTATAAAGGCCATGTGCATTTATGGCTGTCACGTTGACTCCTTTTTGGCGCAATGCATACACGTAAGGGTACATCGATAATAACTTCGGGACCCATCTTCATCCTAGGCTGTCCCGAAAGCTTCTCCCAATTAGGCGGCTCCCGAGCAATCCTAGACGGCCCCCGACACCCCATGATGGCCGCCAAGAGCAGCCTAGACGGCCCCGAGCAATCCTAGACGGCCCCCGATACTCCCATGACAGTGGCCAAGAGCAGCCTAGACGGCTTTCGAGCAATCCCAGACGGCCCCGACACTCCCATGACGGTGGCCAAGAGCAGTCTGATGGCCCCGAGCAATCCTAGATGGCCCCCGACACTCCCATGACGGCGGCCAAGAGCAGCCTAGACGGCTCTTGAGCAATCCCAGATGGCCTCGACACTCCCATGACGGTGGCCAAGAGCAGCCTAGACGGCCCCGAGCAATCCTCAACGGCCCCCGACACTCCCATGACGGCGGCCAAGAGCAGCCTAGACGGCTCTCGAGCAATCCCAGATGGCCCCGACAATCCCATGACGGTGGCCAAGAGCATCCTAAACAGCCCCGAGCAATCCTAGACAGCCCCCGACACTCCCATGACGGCGGCCAAGAGCAACCTAGATGGCCCCGAGCAATCCTAGGCGGCCTCATCGGACCCAGGTCCCACAGATGCCTTCTCGGCCTCAGCCATCAATGGCCTCGTGGAGCAGAGGCCCTAGGCAGCCACCAGCGTCCCTAGGCGGCCTGCTTCTCCCAGCCATCAAGCTCCTCCCAGCAGGCCATCCACGGTGGCCCCTCGCCCAACGGCCGCGACCTTCCGCGGACCTTCCGACTCTACACGCCAGGTAGAGGGTACGGTCTCCATAGCTCACCAGGGGCTAGGTCTGAGCAATAGAATTGAATGAAGGGAAATATAGCTTCTCCACGTGTCAGGTGGCATATGCATGAGCCAGAGGTATCCTTGAATGGCTTATGGGTCCGAGGGTACTATTAGCCTTTATTTAATTCAAGAAGGGACTCATGGAAACTAAACAAGGACTCTGGCCATTAAATAAATATTCAAGATTAATGTACCAGAAAAGGCTAGCTATGCACACTCGATCTGCGGATGAAATCATGACTTGCATGAGGTAGGACGATGCTTTTAGCTCTGACATGTCACTAAAAGACAACGCCTGCAGTTCTGACATGCCACTAAGAAGAATTATCTTCATAAAAGCTTCGACATGTGGCAGCACTTCAGGTCTCATAGATATTAATCCTGACATTTTATCTACCAAAAGTCCTCAATCATCATGACACCCCCAATCACTCGGATCAGATAAGCCCCAAAAGTCATGGTCCATCATGAGGACCCACGTGACTCAATTCCACTAGATGACAAAGATCCAAACCACTCAGGCAAAAGATGAAGTCCAAAGATAAATAAAAAGGGGTAAAAGGGACATCCGATTAGGTAACTCCAGAAACTCAACACGCTCATTTTGAGCCACTCTCTCTTTCTCTTTCGAGCTTTCTCAAGCTCACAGCTGTTGCGCAGAGCACTAACTTGAGCGTCGAAGGGTCCCCGTCGGAATACCCGACCGTGAGACTTCTTGCAGGCTTTGAAGACAAAGAAAGGGCTCCGATATTTCTGTGGAGGAATGACCGACGCTCAAGGACGCCGACTCAAAGTGATCGGGCATCAACAACTAGAACTTATCCAAACGTCTAGATAAGGGCATGGCCGATTTGCTGAGGGAAAATCAGATCTGGACCATCCAAAACAAGGCCAATCAAGGGCCAAGATTGGATGGATGGCTTTCACATGGATTGAAGCATGGATCTGCCCTCACCTATAAATAGGAGACCAGATTCATGGCAAAGGAGCATGAAACAACCGAGTGTTCAACTAGGGAAGGTGAGGAAGGTTGGGAGATGATTTGATCAACCGAGATCACGTTGTGTAGAAGCATTCGAGCAAGTGAGGGCGAGCAGCCATCCAGTGGAGGATGGCTAAGTAGCACAGTGCACGGCCAAGCAGGGATGCTTCTCACGCACAATCCATGCTAGGCAAGCTTGGGCATGGACAGAGTTTAGCTAGCGTGCATAGGGTGTGCGCGTAGTGCGCATAGGCGGCATCCGCAGGTGCAGCGAGGTGCCACCAGCGACTTTTGTGTTTTGATTGAGGTTGGGGTGGGTACTTGTGAGCTCTTTCTAAAGGACAGAAAGGATTGGTCGGCCAAGGGCCAATCTCATTGTAATCCAAGTTTTTTAGTGAAGGAAGATTTGGTTAGGAAGGTGCTTCTTCTCGTATATCTTGTGTTTGGGGAACTTTTGTATTGGGACCATTCTTTAGTGGGTAGGCTAGTTAAAGGGACGCCTTTAACACTATCACCGGTAAACGCAAAGACTTAGTGCAAAAAAGGACCTTGCGCGTGCCATTTTTTCGGCTTGATGACATTAATGCCCCAATCCGAGCCCAAGGCCGAGTCCGAGTCTGGCCTGCTGGCAAACTGAAAGCCGGCCCAATTGCCACATCCCAGGCCTACCACAGCGTGTGGTGTTGATTGTGCTGACCCAAGAGAGAGAGAGAGAGAGGATACGAAGGGAGTTAAGGAAGAGATAGCGACGAAAAGGAGAACGAAAGCGTGGGTCCAGTTAGGGCTCAGAAAGAGGGGATTATTGTTGCCAAGTTACCTTCCTTGATCGTCGATGAGCGTTTGATGGTCTTCTCCGACGAACCAAGGATCTTCAGGGGGGCTTTTTTCAACTAGGAGCCCACAAAAAATATTTAGGGTTGAAAATTCCGACGGAAACCCTCAGATGCTCAAGTTAGTGCTCTAAGCAATAGCCGTGAGCTTAGAGGAAAGCTCGAGAATCTTAGAGGAAAATGCCTTGTGTGAACATATGTGTATTCATCATACCTGATCGAGGGTCTCTCTTACTCGTTTTATTAAAGTTAGCAGAGCCCACGGCGTAACCGAATGTCAGAGCATGCGTGCCAGGGCCAGGGTGGTCGTAACTGAAGCAATAGGGTTTGTTTTCCGCATGGCGTGTCAGGATTGATAGGATTCGCCAGACCTAGGTGGTCATCATTGGGTTGGTAGGACTTGTTAGACCTGCGCGACCATCATCATGTTGGTAGGATTTATTGAGCCTGAGTAGCCGAAATTCACCATATTTGTCTTCCATGTCTTTGTCGAGATGTTGGACTATGAGAAGATCGTACGGGCAGTCTAAGCAACAGAGCCATACGGGTGGGCCCTACAAGGGATTCTATCCAGGTGGCCGACTGAAGGTCCTATCCGGATGACCGGCTAGAGGTCCTACTTGGGTAGCCGGCTAAAGGTCCTGCTTGGGTGGCCGCTTGGAGGTCTTGCTCGAGTGGCCGACGAAGGACCTGCCCGGGTGGCTGGCTAGAAATCCTACCCGAATGGTCGCTTGAAGGTTTATTCGAGTGACCGACTGGAGGTCCTATCCGAATGGTCGCTTGAAGGTCCTATCCGAGTGGCCGCTTGAAGGTCCTACTAGGATGGCCGACTGAAATTGCTCTGGAAATATGATCATCATCGTTTATTGGGCACGGCCTCATTAGCTCCATCAGGCGAGGGGTCCATCTAAAAGTGTGATTTTCATCGTTGATTGGATATTGCTTCATCAGTCCCATTAGGAATGAAGAGCAATATTCTTTCTATTAATCCTCAGCCTATCATTTTATAAATGTACACTTTTTATGTTTTCATATGAATAATTCATCGATCTCAAAAAAGAAATATGGATGAAGGTCGAACTGATTAGATAAATGAACAAATTTGACTAATAATATTATGTGAAAACAACTTTTTTTATTTTATTTTTATTTTTTGGCTTAATTATAAATATTCAAAATAATACATTATAATATTACTTTAAACAAAGATACAAGAATACATTCACTATTCGAGGTGCAATTTAGAATGAAACACATATAAGTCTTTCTTGTTGATGCTTTTATGGATGATTGGGACTTGAGGAGGGAGGGCAAGATGAGACCGACAAAATGTATAGGGTCTCCAAATGAGTTAGCTATTTACAAGTCAATGTGTTTGACTCGAAATTTAAGTTGAATTTAACCTTGATTACCTGGACAGCCAATTTAGAGCTAGGGTAAACTTTAGCTTGCTTGTGTGACGTTCGATATTAAATATATAATTAATATAATTTTAACTAATATAAATAAAAATATTTTTATTTATTATAAATTTGTATAATATATGGAGATTAGAATATATTTTACTAGTGAGATTAAAATATAATTAGAATAATTAGTCTAAGCTATATAATAAAAGCCTTAAAAATCTCAAGCTCTCAAAATCTAACCATTTTTGGAGGGTGGGGAGATAGGGTAGGTGTACAGTTGCAATAGATTTTAGTTGGATAAATGTTAAAATACGCCACTTGGTGGAGTATAAAAATACTAAGATAAAAAAATTATTCTGGAATATTTTCATACTCGAAAACTTCTATAACTATTTTATGATTTTTATCGAGAATAAAAATTCTGGAGCATCACAAAATATTTTCCAATTCTTGGGTACCCTCTGATAAACCTATCTCATACCAGCCGTTGGTGCCTTGACTCTGAGAGGGAAGTCGCTGAACATGGTATCTATTAAATAGAGCATATTCCCAGAGGTCTAGCATACAAAAGAAAACAAGCTCTAAGTCTCCCATTCCAAGAGAAATCTCTCTATATTCTCTTTTCTTCCAATTCTCTACTGATTTGCCATCTATATTCCACTAATTTATGAATTGAAGGAGTTGGTGCTTCTTACCTGCACATGCTCATTGCGCCTGAAACCTATTCGAATGGAGCCAAAATCAGCTGTACCTCAAAAACGTTCTCATCAATCCCCCCGAGGAAAGAGGCATCTTGCCTAGAACAGTATCTTGCACACCTCTAATCTAGACATACTAATTCAACTCAACTTAACTCATCTAAGCCTTTTCCTAACTACATGGGATTGGCTACATAAATTTACTTTCTCCACTCTACTTTATTAGGACTAAATTGATATTTAAATTAAAAATAATTATATTTTTTTTAATTATTTCTATTCATATTAGTTTAGGTCTATTTCTATCTCTATTCTTACCAAGAATTGTTAAAAGATCACCTCAATTCAGACATATCCATTATTTTTTAATTTTAAAATTTTATATTTTTAACACATTCTATACTATTTTAAAGTGATCATTAAAGTTTTTTTTTTAAAGATTCATGGTTGATTTTCACTTACAGTTTCTGTTCTATTTGATTCAAAATGAAAATGTCACAACCAACCTAAGATGCCTATCATGCATAGAACTACAAAGTCCAACACCTTGGAATGTTTGATAATACCCTGCTTACAGTTTCAAATTACACTGCAAATTACAGAGAACGAAGCAATTCATATAAAGAGCATGAAGCAGAAATGAAAACAGTCCATGTAAAGAGAATGAAGCAAAAACAGGCCCCACTTACCTGGAAAACAAAATTACTCTATTCAGGCTGGGATATTACCAAGCAAAATGCCCAGCAACCAAGCTTAGCATTTGCTCACCCAGTTTTTCTTGAAGCAGATTAAGAGCTACACCCTTTAATTATTTGAAATGAAGAACCTTGGAGAGGATTACTTGGTGGGATCATTGTCATGAGTTCCCACATCCATATTAGCCTTTTTCCTTGCATCCGCTTTCCAGTCTCTTTTAACAGTTGAGGTTGTATGACACTCAAGATTGGATCCAGCTTCTAATGGTGGCTTTGCTAAGATAGGAGGCACACTAGGCACAGTTGATGGTATCATTTGCTCGTTAGATAAATGTGCATTCCTTGCATCGGTTTTCCACTTTCGACCAGAATATACACGGGCTTCATATGTAATGGTGGCTTCATTTGCCTGTGCCTCATGTGGCAGTACAACTTGGTAGGGAGTAACATTAGTAGAAATTCCATTTGACTGTGCTTCACTTGGCAACAACGCTTGTTGGCCTAGCAAACACGACTTCTTCATATCAGCTTCGAGGCGCTTCCTAGCTCTGTACCTTCGCTGTCGCTCCCTGTTCTTCAGACGACGGGCAATTATGTCATCAGTGACAGCTGGTGATGACTGGATCATCTGCATGAATCAAGAAAAAGATGGATTATTGACAAGAATCAACAGTGAAGACCGAAAAAATTTCAAGCATTCTGCATTTGTTTCATGTGGCATCATGTTCAGTACATTTGTTTCCCTATTCTACAATTATCTCATTGGGGCTTTATTAAGAGGTGTGATGTTGCAAGCTTGCTGTCATTTGTAACCAGAATATTACAGTGTGTGTGTGTTTTTTTTTTTTTTTTTTCTTACTAAGATTTAACAGAAGGTAAACCATATGGAAAAACCCACCTGTGGTTCATAACATGGAGGACGATCGCCTGGATTGCCTTCTGTGCCCCCTGCAATCATTATGCTTTCCTGCTACTGGAAGTTTTGACGTCTTGGCTTGATTTTGAAGTCAACTAAGTGCTCAAAACAGCAGTCAAATGCCTTTCTTCAATAAACAAATCATTCATCAAAAGGGATACCAACAATAAAAGAACAAAGACACAATTTAAGCTTCAATGCTTTAGCTTCAAAGCACATTACAACACAATTATGCGCATAGTATTCGTATCTTCCAGAAATGCATCAAACTATATTCATCACCACCTCATATGTCATGGTCCCTTAGTCAATCATGTGTTCCTTTGCATCTGAAAAAAAAGTTTGACACATGAGCACGAAACCACAAGCTAACAACAAAAATTCTCATGATCATTATTCCTTTTCAATGACATGCAGGCATATTAAAAAGTTAAACCACTTTTATATTTGCAAGAATGTAAATTAGTGCTTCAAAAAACAATGGAATTTGAAAGCAGAAAAATCAAAGACTAAGAGCATGTTATACCTAGAATTTGTCATTCAAATGCAAGCTATATAAACTAAGGTAAGCAAGAGACTAGAATGATGCATTTAAGTATTAAACACGAGCTCCAATGCAGGCCTTATTCAACACCTACAACTCTGAGTTGCATGATCTTTAAAAAAACTCAAAAAATGGGTGACAATTTCACTACAGATGCCAATTGTATGATGTTTCGATAGAACTTTTGTTGATGTATAGGGAATATGTCATGCAGGGAATACACTAGCCAATCAGCATCATAATCGCAGGACAAGATTGAGGTTAATAATGGTTGAGAAGTTAATGAGGTTGGGCATTTGGTATTCCTAAAAGAAGAAATAAATTATAGGAAAGTCATATGTCAGTGAAAAGGACAGTAAAGTCCAGAATCTAGTATCTATACATACAGAGATTGTTGCAATATTCAGAGATATGTAAAAGGGGAAGAAAAAGGCTGCCTGTTTTAATCAAGATAAAATATGGGGAAACTCTTAGATGAAAAACCAGAAATTTTCTTCATTAATTAAAAAAAAAAAAACATATTCATTTTTGTTTGTCACACAAGGTAGACTGCTTAAGTACTGTAATAATAGGAAATTATCTATTAAGGAAATGCTTAATTAGACTTTTTGAACTCCAAATACTGGAACACTCTTACCAACACAAAGGGTTTCCATGGTTCACCCTGATCACCAAGTCAAAAAGGATGGATGCCAGTTTTCAACACCTGTTCAGCATTTATTAATTAAATAAGTAGAAAGCATGCATCCAAACTCAGGTGGACCACACTACAAATAAATAGAGTGACATTTCTGAGACAGGCCCCACTTTATTTCGTCAAGCACAACCAATGTAATTCTCATGCAGCCATGATTAGTGAGGGGAAGAAAGCAAGAGCTTCTGTCAAAATTTTCTTCCAAATAATTCATCTCGTTATGCCACTTAGTTCAAAGTACTAAATCGTGTCAGACTAAAACAGCTATATTGGACATGCATTGCTTTCTTATAGGACTTTGTGCAGATTACTTAATAAATTAGGAGTTGCAACACATACATAGAACAGGTTTTAGTGCACACTAAGCCTAATTGGCCATGTTAGGTGAATCACTATATGGCCCACCTGAGACCAACCCTGGATGTGTGCCACAGGTGAAGGAGGGAACCCATCGGCCATTTGTTGAAATGAAAGGTAATTAGGTGCATGCACTGCCATAGCCCATAAGACCTTTGCTCGTAATGTGGCACTGGACTCATTGTTTCCTATACCAAGCTTGCATAGCAGCACAACAGAGAATCTCTCATTTTGCATCCCATTGAACTGTGCCTATGACACAGGGAAAATCGCACCAAGCTTCGAACCCTCAACCACGTGAAATGCCACTTTGAGGTGGCAATTATTTGCAGGAAACGAAATCGTACTAAGATTAAGTGCATGCCAATTGACAACCATAACGACAAACACCAAGTCAGCGTCTGTCTATGTGAGAGGTAACAGTCAAGCAAATCTATATGCCACAATTTAGAGATTGTTCTTCATTCATTTTCATTCATGTCTACATGTCATCCACCAACACGTTGCTGTTGAAATAAAATTGAATCGGAATCTAATCATCGAGCTTCTTTTACTTTTCGACCACAATCTTCAACCCTCCTTCAAAAAGATGCTGCTAATTAGCATCGCATAATATTCCTGTAATTGCAATGCATGTGGAAAACAAAAACAGAGAATTCGAAGTTCATCTTCTATGCAAATCTCTTTTCTTTTCCACTATAATCTAGAAGAAAAATGAATCATTACGGAACCCTATGCGAAAATAGATTGGCAATGCAGAACTAAACGTGTCTCGAAATGCAACAAATAAACAAGGATCAACAAAGAGCGAAGCAAGGATGCCATTTTGCAGGGTGTACATATATACATACATACATAATAAATAAATAAATAAATACATACGTACATACATACATACATATATACTTGCTAAAAAATAAAAGGGAAGCAGAGAAGGGAAGAAGAGATGCTCGATGGAGGGCTCTTACCTATATATAAATTGGAATGGAATAGTTGGTGACGGTGGAAGGGTTGGGCGCTTGCGAGGAAGAGTGGATATTGGGAGAGGGATGGAGTCGGTCAGTTTGGAAACGCGGAGAGAAAGAGAGGCCGAGAGGAAGAGAGACGGCGAGCAAAAGAAGGCAAGAAGGGGTAAAGAGAGAAAAAGGCAGCGGAAATACCGGCTCGAACGAAGCGTGGCAGCCGCGCTCGAATCGAGCTTCGAAGTTTCACGGCGAGTCTAACGAGGTTTGAATTAATTAATTTGTTAATTAATTAAATATATATTTATAATTAAGAAACCTCCCAACCTATCACCGGGGTGGTGGCGCAGTTGGCTAGCGCGTAGGTCTCATAGCTTTCGAGTTATCCTGAGGTCGAGAGTTCGAGCCTCTCTCACCCCAAAACTCTTTTCCTTTTTTTATTTTTTTAAACCACGCATTCAAATTTTATGAAAGGCATTGAAACTCAGGGATTCAATTGCATGCATTATAAATATTATAATATGCACGTCATCATAATAAAATGATTTTTTATCATGAATATTTGCACAGAATTCAATGAAAGCAATTCAGTGTCATCTGACTGAATCTCGGTATTCAATTGTATGTATTATAAATACTATAATATTGCAGGCCATCACAATAAAATGATTTTTTAACAGGAACGTTAGCGTAGAATTCCATACCAACTCCACTTTGCCCAATTGAATGCATTATAAATATAGTATTCAGTTGCATGCATGGTAAATATTACAATAGTGGAGGTCATCACAATAAAATGTTTTTTTTTTTAAACATGAATAGTAGTAGGTTTGGAATTCAGTGAAACGACTTTAAGTTGTATCTGACTGAATCTCAGTATCCAACTGCATGCATTATAAATACTATAATATTGCATGCCGTCACAATGAAATGATTGTTTTAACATGAATGTTAGCATAGAATTCAATGAAACTTTTAAAAATTTCTTAGTGATATAAATATATATTATATACATTTTATGATAGTGCAACATTGTTGAAAATCTGAGAGGCTAATAAATCAAGTCAACTTTGCCCTAGGGGAAAATGTCATCCATAGTTTTGCACATTAAAATAGACCTTTTTATTGACAATACATCAATGGTTGACGTTCAGTTTGAGAGCTTTACAGTGTTTGTTTTTGGTTCTGCTTTGTTTCATCTTTGTTACATGCTGTTCTTAGTTGTTTTACTTGAATCCATTTTATAGGCTTTTGTCAATTACGTGATGTTTTACCTGGGCTTAGCCGTCATGGTATTGGAATTTTTGGATCCCTCAACAAAATCATGGCATGGGCTGGTGAACCAAAGGCCAGGCTCTAAACTTCTAACTGAACGGAAAACATGTACTCAGCTAAGCAGTAGTTAATTCTGTTTCTGGCGATGCCGATTTTATAATTATAAATTTCTAATTATAATGTGATGTTCAAACTACTTTATTTTGAGACAAGGAGATGTGGCATGTGTGAACGATTATGCACACATAGATTTATTTGCAATTTGAAAAAACTACAATTCCATTTGCTAAAAGATCTAGCTCTATACCTACCTTGTATACCTGACTAACATTATTGCTTAGCTCTAAAGTCCAATTCTTTTAGGTAGTGTTTGACTTCCCAAAAGTTATCCCTGGATAAATGTACATGATAGCATTTATTCAGTGGATAGCTGAGGGAATAAACGCCTTTTTAAAATTACAACTCTGCCATCAAGGGATAACTTTAGTTATTCCTGGGTTTCCTAGGAAATAAGTTCAGGAATAACCCATGGTTAAACATGGATTATCCCCTCTGCTTAAACTTTTTCAAACATATTCATTCTAGTTATAGCTTTTGAGGATAAGAGGGGGGATATCCAAGGAATATCCCCCTTATCCTCTATTTCAAATACTCCCTTAATTTAGATCGTGTTTGAAATGACTGTTGAGGGGTTTAATAGCAGTTGCTTCCTATTAGCTATCATAAGTAGCATCTCTTCGATGATAGTTAGGGTGGTATGGCATGGATGGCCAAATATCATTCATTATTTACATTTTTTCTTATGTCAACATCATCATACACCGACGATTGAGCAGATGATGATAGCAAGAAGAAAGTGTGCAATTCATTTTAGATCCATTATTTCTGCCTACCACTTCATTTTATTCATCAAAGTTATTTCAAAGAATTTTGTTGAATGGTTTACTCTACTTTTTTCTTTTCAAGAGTGTTCTAATTTTAATTTTTTAAAACACAATCTACACCCTACACCTAGTCTCGTGCATACGTTAAACCCTAAACCCTAGAATGTGTATTCCATAGTGCATATTAACATATGTCTATTTATATAGAAAAATGTGACAGCTTGCTGTTAAAATATATGATCATGTGCGTTTGAATACATCTAAGCATACAAATGGATTGTGTTCTTAGGAATTAAGACCAAAAGATCCAAATATGGAAGGAAAAAACAAATGAAAGAATGCTGCTTTTGTAAATTTTCTTTACATTGAATGAAAATTATTGTTCTTTGGATTAATATAGATTGTCAAAAGTTGTAAAACTATGACAAAAATTATCATATAGCTTCCATTGGTGTGATTGTTGTGAATACTGCATTTGTAATATGTTTGGTTCATATCTAAGTAAAAGTTTGTGTCCTGAAATGAAAGTCTAGATAGCATAGCACAAAATCACACAGCATCAATTATCATCTATTAAAGACAAAAAGGCAATGCAGTGAATCACATTATGTTATATTGGTTTAGTAGGATCAAACTTAAAATTCATATGATTAGATTTTTCTATTATAATTAAATTGGTTTGGGTTAACCAACATGGTTAATTTAAGCAATAAGTAGGTTGCTTAAGGACTCAACGCATTACTAGCTAGTATATTATATAATCTTTTTGAAGAAAAAATTAAATCTGACTTAATAATTTTCATGTTAAAAGCATGTATAATTGACGTTCACACCACGTCATTTGCATGTTGTACTAAAAATATGTGTGAATCACATCGTATTCAAACATAGTATTTCTTTATCTTCATCTTCTTTGTATACTAATGGTTAAATTTGTTTGCACAATTATATCTTACTAATTAGCATTCTTTCCTATCCATCACATGGCTCTTAAATATATGAGAAATTGAAAGTATCTAATTTTTCATCATAACAACATGTTAGAAGAATTTTTGTATTCAATCTTTCTTGGATTTGGAGGAAATTTTTTCGTACAAAAATTATAAACATCGAAGACATCCAAAGGGGTTGCTTGAAGATACCACAACTATATCAATTATCCCTTGTCTGCAATTGTTGACGCCAAGAGGCACTTACATTGCCCTTTCATTTTATATAATGACAGACCATGTGTGATCCATATTAATCTCTTAGCATGTAAAATCTCTGTCTTCGACGACGATGTGATAATGTTGCTATGCACTATTAACTGCAGTAACCATAGTTGCGTCTAATGCAAACAAAAGTGCATAACCATACTTACGAGAAGAAAAACTTATACATGGGCTTGGATGGACTTAAGGGTAGTAGACACACGATCCATTAAGCTAATTCAATAAGTTGGTGAAACAACAAAAACAAGGGAGGCCAGCTCAAGTCCAAATCAGTTGCAAGGGAACCCGATCACTATAATTAAAGTTCTGGAGTTTTCTACTTAAGGACTTACATATTTTCAGCCTTAAGAGGATCAAGATATCAATCCCTAAATTTTAGGGATATTTATTTGGAAGGAGCTTGAAGTCAATCTCTGAAGATTTAATTTAGATTTGAAATAGAAAAATTCTAGCTAGATGTCAATCCCTTAATTTTGAGAATTTGATTTAGATTATGTCAATCCCTTAATTTTAAAAATTTGATTTAGATTATGTCAACCCTTAATTCTAGATGTCAATTCCTTAATTTTAGGAATTTGATTTAAATTATGTCAATCTTTATTTTTTAAAAAACTTTCCTTAGATATATTATAGAAGAATATTCTACAGAATATGTAAACTCTATATAATGACCAAGGATTGTACCTTGGAGGGAGAGTCAAGAATAATATCAAATTACTTATTTGTATTCTTTTATCATCTTGAAATGACTTTTGAACTTATCAAGTTTATTCTTGTGGTGTTCAAGCAACCAAACTTATCACTTGGGTTCTTGAGACTCTTGGTGTGGCGTCTTCCATTATCAAGTTCTTGGTTTTTACCTTATTAGGTAACGGGTTAAGGCTTAGTAAACTTACATCTTAAAGATTTTGGGATTAAGTTATATATTTAGTGTTGGGTTTTGTCATTGGTGGCGAGGTTCATATCAATTCTTTCTCTGCTTCTTGAAGAAGATATGTCCTCAAATCATCACCTACATCAAAAGAAGATAAGTCAAAAATATTAAAGCTTGCACTAATACTATATTCACCTGGTAACTGAAGCTTGTAAGCATTGTCAATGATGTGTTCCGCCACTCGAAATGGTCCATCACCCTTGGAAGGAGTTTAGAACGTCTTTGCTCAGAAAAATGGTCCTTCCTCGTATGCAGTCAAACCCAATCTCTTGGTTCAAAAACAATCTTCTTACGTCCTTTATTTGCTTTTTTGGGTATATTTCTCTATTCACCGTTCAATGTGTTGCTTTGCTTTCTCATGAATCGTAATGTGATTGATGTCTCGGCAATCAACACACATCCGCCATATCTCATCCTTCTTATGCACTAGTAGCACCGGAACTGCACAAGGACTCATGCTCTCTCTAGCATACCCCTTCTCCATTAGTTCATTGACTTATCATTGCAGTTTCTTAGCCTCCTTAGGATTACTTTTATAGGATAGTCGGTTTGGAATTGTTGTATCGAGTATGAAACCAATTTGACGTTCAATGCCTCAAATTGGAGGTAAGCTAGGAGGCATTCTTCAAGAAGAATATCCTCGAATATCTGCAAAAGAGAAACAATACTGCTCGGCGAAGATCAGGCAAAATCATTAGTACACAATAAGGCCTTCATGTACATGAGTACTATAATGGCTGTTGTGACAGTAAAGCTCTTCTTATCTCACTTTTTTTTTGCAATAAATTATATTTTTTCTCTCTTGCACTCACTAAGGTCGCAACTCTCTCTTTTCTTTCCTCTCCTTTTCTCTTTTTTCAACTTCGATCTCTTTTTTTTCTTTATCTTTTCAATCACTTTTTGCACTTTTAGTTGTCTTCAAAAACTTATTTTAAAGTCAATGGTACAAGTGATATAGGTTACTTTTTAATGACAAAAGAGTACTTATTGATGAAACCATCATGTGCGACTCGCCGATTATATTGTCATGATTTTTCTAATAAAATATGACATGCATGCATAGGTACCATATCGCAAAGCACTTCATCCTCATATTTGCCAATAAAAAATGCCACTAACACCTGTCTTGTTATCTTGATTTCTCCATAATTATTTAGCCATTGAAGCTGGTATGGTCACGAATATTTCACGGCAGGTAATGATAATTTCTCTACTAGTTCAATGCTGGCCACATTGGTACAACTTTCGCCATCAATTATAACATTTCAAACTTTGTTATTCAAAAAACACCGAGTATGGAACAAGTTCTTCCACTGATTCTTTTCTTCTTCCTTGACTTGTGTGCTAAGAGCTCATCTTACCACTAATGATTCTCCTTCCACTGCATATTGCCCTTCATAGATGTCTTCAAGAGGTAGCATGTCATTCATTTCATCTTTTGCTTCAGACTCAATCTCTTTTGAGCATTGATCACCATCACCTTTTTGTTCGGGCATTGGCTAGCTATACGACCCCTACCTTGACATTTGAAACACTTGATGTCATAATTTCTAAAGATAGTGGTTTCGATGTTACCTTGTTTTGGTGCTACGACTCATTTGTCATCTTTAGAGGGTTCAAACTTAGGCATAGTTGATAAAAATTCATCCCATTTATGGGCTGGTTTCCAAGAGTTTGTAGCAGCCGCACTTATTCTTCTCCTAGCCATGTACCTTTTCTTCAATTGTTGCTCAACTTTGATGGCTTGGTGCACATATCTATCAACTCCATATAGTACTGCATTTCCACCACATCCGCTATCTCACGGTTTAAACCGTTCAAGAACCTAGCCATGGTGACTTCTCTATCCTCCTTTACATTTGCTCGGATCAAAGTGACCTCCATCTCCTTTTAGTATTCATCTACACTGTTGGATCCTTGAGTTAAATGTTGCAACTTGTTAAACAACTCTCGATGGTAGTAGCTTGGAATGAAATATCTTTTCATGATTGCCTTCATCTCGTCCCATGTCTTAATAGGACGTTCTTGATTTCTCCTCTTATCCTTCAACAACTGATCTTACCAAACAATAGCATAATTAGTGAATTCAATCGCAGCAAGTTTTACCTTTTTGATTTCGAAGTAATTGTGACAATCGAAACCATCTCCATTCTCTTCTCCCATTCTAGATAGACCTTAGGATTATTTCTACCTTGGAATGATGGAATTTTCACCTTGATCCTTCCCAAATCATCATCTCGCCTAGGTCTATGTACCCACCCTAACTTCTCTATTCCCATAACCATGCCCAAACCTATCTTGGTTCATTAATGGTTAATCCAACCCTTCCAACTCTTCTTCATCTTCAACATCATCCTTCGTACCCCTGGTTGCACTCGCCTACGTGGTGGCCTAATGGGAGTGTTTTGATGCTGCCTTCTAGTTGCTTCCTCTTCCATCTTATCCATCCTCTTATGAACTTGCTCTAATTCAACCCTCATCATTCACCTCATCTTTCCCACAATGCCTGCAATTGAAGATTTGGAATGGTTGGTTGTTATACCTCTTGGAGCGAGTTTTCTCCTTGATTGTGTGATATGTTTAGAATATGTGAAACAAGGTTAGAAACCTCACAAACACTCCCTCGCATGTTTTACTAAAAAAAATTATTCGCTCTCATGTTTGACCCAAATGGTTTTTACCCTCTTATACTCTTGCCACTCTTGTCTTTTTCCACTCGTTGGGTCTTCTTTTCACTCTTAATTAGACTCAAAGAACAAACACGATTCAAGCAGCAAAATGATGAGCAATCAAAACAAACCATAAAATTCAATAAGTAATTCTCAAGAACTAAAGCAAGCAATTAATAGTGATGATTTTAGAAATAAGGGATGCTAGATCAACAACTCAAGAAGTTATAAGGATGGTGTACAACAACAATTCTGAATTTTTTTTGTCTCTTTTTTTTTTAATAAGTTCATGTTGTCCACCTTTTGAGGTGAATAACAATGCTTACTTAAGCGAAGGTGTCTAATTACTCGATGAGAAACCAATGTTTATACTCTTTTTTTCTCGCCTATATGTGGCACTTTAGGCTCTGTCTCAAGTCAGCCTTTCCCTACGGTGACCGTGCACATCTCTCTCAACAGCCTATAGCACTCCTAGAACGTAGGTAGTTGTACCAAACGCGCTAAGGTATTACCCGTAGCCTTCCTTGTTGGTGCTCCCCTGATATCCCTATCAAATGTCCATTGGGTCAAATAGCCCAGGGTACTATCTCTAGCATCCCCCTTTGAACTATCTCTAAATGAGCACAATAGAAATCAAGAGATGCACTTTTTTTTTGATTCTAAATCAAGGAATAAGAAACAATAAAACAATTGAAGGAAAATCCAAACTTTTCTTGGAATTTAGGCTTTGATACCAAATGATATGAGCCTCGCCACCAATATGACGAAACCCAACACCAAATATGGAATTGAACCCCAAGATTTTCAAGACGCAAGCTTGCTGAGCCTTGACCCGTTACCTAATAAGGTAAGAACTAAGAACTCAATAATGAAAGACGCCATACCAAGAGTCTTAAGAATCACTCAAGAATTCAAGTGATAAGCGTGGTTGCTTGAATTCCACAAGAATAAACTTGATAAGTTCAATAGTCCTTTCAAGAATGAAAGAAGAACACAAATAAGTAATTTGATATTATTCTTAACTCCCCCTTTAAGGTATAATCCTTGGTAGTTATATAGAGTTTACAAATTCTTTAGAATATTCTCTTATAATATATCTAAAGAAAGTTTTTTCAAAATTAAGGACTTGACATAATCTAAATCAAATCCCAAAAATTAAGGGATTGACATAATCTATATCAAATTTTTAAAATTAAGGGATTGATGTCTAGAAGATTCTTCGATTTCAAATCTGAATTAGATCTTCAGAGATTGACTTTCATTTTCTTTCAAATAAATATTCCTAAAATTTAGGGATTGATATCTTGATCCTTCTAAGAATGAAAATATGTAAGTCCTTCCGTAGAAACTTTTAGAACATAGTGATCAGATTCCTTTGCAATTGATTTAGACTTAAGTTGGCCCCATATTTTTGCCTTTTCATTGACTTGTTGAATTAGCTCATTTAACATTTTTTTAAATGTTAGCTTTAAGTTTTATCACCAATCCACTTGGTAAGCTTAATGGACCGTATACTTACTATCCTTGAGTTTCTTCATGTTTATGTGTGAGTTCTTTTGTTTGTAATATGATTTTGTAACTTTGTTTGCTTCAGCATCGCTGCCTCCTTGCTTGATAAAGAGCCTTCTTGTGGTGGCAAAAGAGGTTTGGTCGGAAGAAAACCTCGAGAGATGCCATCAGAGTCGCTAATTATGACCATAACTCGTAATAGCAATGCAGTGATGCAGTCAATAGTTTTGAAGTTCAATGTTGGCTAGACAATACTAAAAAATAAGAGTTTATTACAAGGAAGAGAAGAAGAGGAAGAGTCTGACAACTGATTATAACATACTGGATGGCACCATTGAGATGGGAAAGATTTTAGTTGGAGGAAAACGAGGGAGTTTATTAGAAGGAGAACAAGAAGAGGAGTCGAACCACTAGTCGTGTCATGTTGGATAGCATCATGTTATAATTAACATTGATATAAGTTCTCATGTGATGTGGCTGGTATAGCCACAAGGGCAAGTTCAGTAAAACATTAGTGTGGCCCCGGCATCTCCAAGCCCGCCGAGTCAGCCCCGACCATTCTTGATCGGTCCCGATCGGCCTCGGCATCTCTAAGCCCGCCGAGTCGGCCCCGACCATTCCCGGTCGGCTCCGCTCGGCCTCGGCGTCTCCGAGCCCACCGAGTCGGCCCCGACCATTCCTGGTCGACCCCGCTCGGCCCCGGCATCTCCAAGCCCGCCAAGTCGGCTCCGACCATTCCCGGTCGGCCCCGCTCGTCACCGGCATCTCCGAGCCCGCCGAGTCGGCCCCGACTATTCCTAGTCGGCCCCGGCATCTCCAAGCCCGCCGAGTTGGCCCCGACCATTCTTGGTCGGCCCCGATCGGCCCCGGCATCTCCAAGCCCACTGAGTCGGCCCCGACCATTCCCGGTCGGCCCCGCTCGGCCTCGGCGTCTCCGAACCCGCCGAGTTGGCCCCGACCATTCCTGGTCGGCTCCGATCGGCCCTGACATCTCCAAGCCCGCCGAGTCGGCCCCGACCATTCTTGGTCGGCCCCGCTTGGCCCCAGCGTCTTCGAGCCCGCCGAGTCGGCCCCGACCATTCCTGGTCGGCCCCGCTCAGCCCGGCATCTCCAAGCCCGCCGAGTTGGCCCCGACCATTCCTGGTCAGCTCCGATCGGCCCCGACCATTCCTGATCGGCCCGATCGGCCCTGGCGTCTCCAAGCCCGCCAAGTCGGCCCTGACTATTCCTAGTCGGCCCCACTCGGCCCCAGCATCTCCAAGCCCACCGGGTCGGCCCCGACCATTCCTGGTCGGACCCACCCCGGCACCTCCTGGTCGGTAGAGTTGGCCCCGACCATCCCTGGTTGGCCCAGCTCAGCCTCGGTGCCCTCAGGAGAGTCAAGGCGCCACCGATTTCTCCAAGTCGGCCCCAGTACAGCCCTGGCGGTTCAGGCCACCACCTTTCTGACCTGCGCCACCTGACAATGCCAGATCCAACTACCCACTGGCCATGCCGCTGATGGGACTAGACCAAACTACCTGATAGCCCCACTGGCTGATGGGATGTAGCCCACCAACCACCATTTTTCTCCTATTCGTTGGGACAGGACCCACCAACCGGCCCAGATTTACGCAACCCCCAAGAACTCTGCGGACATTCCTTTTCCACGGAATCCCACGTGGTTATGCAAGTGTCAACCCTCTATAAAAAGGTGAATTCACTCAATAATCAGGTGCGAAAAACTTAGAGACTTGCTATCCCGATACCCAGATGGGAATCCTCCTCTATGTGGACTCTTCTCATCCAAAAAGAGCTCATTCGAACTCTTTCTCAGCTGTGACCTCGGTTACTAACTTGAGCATCGGAGGGTCCCCACCGGAGTATACCTTCGATCCTAGGACTTTTTGTAGGCAGCCCGGTGAAACAAGGATCCGCTAATCAATCTGCTTCCTTCTCCCGACGTTCAGGACCAGTGATCGGGCGTCATCAGATTGGCGCGCCAGGAAGCGGAAGGATGAGGCGGCAGGTAGCTCAGGTTCCCTGTGTTACATATCGGTGAACTTTTTCTCCCCCCTCTTTCTTCTTCAAGCCATGGTGGTGACGCGAGCTCAGGATGCTTCCATCAGCTGTCCAGCGGGGCTTCCCCTGCCAGTTAGGCAGCAGGAGGCCAATCCCTCTGCTACCGATCCTTCCGTCACCTGTCCACCACCAGATGCAGCTGTCCAAACTGCGGAGCAACTAACGATCTCACCCAGCAAGTCCAAACTCTGACCGCTATGGTCCATGAACTCCAGCAACAACAGTCCGTGGCCACCCAGCACCAGACTGCTCCCTCCGCCAGTCAGCAGTCAGCAATGGGAGGCTCTCCTCAGCGAGAAGCCGGTCGTCGTCAGGTTTCCCCTAGGAAGCCTCACCGTGAGCCCTCCAAGCGGCCACGGTCCCCTGGTTGTGGCCCCAGCAAATTTCCTCTCGAGCCGCATCATCAGGAGGAACCAAATCGGAAGTCCCGACTCCCGCGTCCTTCTCCTTCTTTTCTTCCTCTTCTTCCTCCTCCGAGCCATCTCGGAGGGCCCCGACAATCAGCCGCCAGGCGGAGGAGCGCCTGGACGAGTACAATAGGCTACTGGATGAGCTTTCCAGGAAGATCAATCATAAACCGGAGGAGAAGTTTGACACCCGTCCTCCTTACACCCGCCGGATATTGGAGGAGCCTGTCCCCTCCAGATTCCATTTTCACCCGATAGATCCGTACGACTGTACAACAGATCTTCTTGACTATCTTGAGAGTTATAAAGCAATGATGCAAGTCCAAGGCGCTTCGGACGCCCTTCTCTGCAAAGCCTTCCCCGCCACTCTATGGAAGGCCGCTCGCGCGTGGCACTCGCGCCTGTCCCCTCACAGCATCGACTCCTTTCAATAGCTGGAGAGGGCCTTTCTGGTACATTTTGATGCCTGCCGGCGGATTCCAAGAGTGGCGGACAGCCTCTTCTCCGTGCGCCAGAAGGAGGAGGAGGCGCTATGGGACTTTGTGTCCCGGTTTAAGGCTGCTGCCCTCAAAGTTTACCATCTCGATGATGCGGTGGCAATGCTAGCGCTGAAGCGGGGACTCCTCCCGTCCTGCTTCATCTTTTCCTTGGACAAGAAGCCCCTGAGTTCCTACTCCAACCTCCTCCTCTGGGCTCAGAAGTACATCGTGCAGATGAAGCTGACTTCACCCCCAAGAATCCTCGAGGAGCTCCAGCCATAAGCCCGCTCGCCCGAGCCAAGTGGACCCCCTCGACACCGGTGGTCCAACCCGCCTCGCCGATCCGACAACAGGCGTCGAAGCCCCGTTCTTGACGAGAGCAAGCTTCACCCCTTCTCGCCCCTCGATCTCACATCCTTATAGAGATCGAGGGCGAGCCTTATCTCCAGCGCCCTCCTCCTATGAAGAAAAGTCCTTCCTGTGACAAGAGCCGTTATTGCCGATTCCATCGGGATTACGGCCACGACACCGACAGTTGCTTCAGTTTGAAGCGAGCCATAGAGAAACTCATCCAATGGGGCTACCTCAGCAAGTATGTCCAAAAGGCGCCGCAGCCGCTGCCGACCCTCATGGGGCCTCCGCCTATTCAAGCCACCGTCGATAACACTCCCACGGAGCGAACAGTCGGGATGGTGTCCTGGGGGGCAGCTCCTTCGTCCAAGCGCCCAAGGGGAAAGGAGGCGCAGGATAATGTAATTTCTGGGGAGGAATCTGCTGTTGTTGAAAATGTAAACAATGAAGGCATCGTCGTCTCTATGACGATCGCCAAGCACCCTGTAAAGAGGATATTGGTTGATAGTGGCAGCTCAGCTGACATCCTTATCTACGATGCATTTGTTCGGATGGGATTATCTCTTGATTCCCTTCGACCTGTGGTGGCTCCCTTAGTCGGGTTCACAGGGGACTCAGTAAAGGTCGAGGGCGAGATATGTTTGCCTGTGACGGCTGGAGTGCCTCTATGCCAAAGCACAGTGATCATGAAGTTCTTGGTTGTACATGTCCCCTTGGCGTACAACGCCATTCTCGGGCGTCCAGGCCTCAATCTTTTGGATGCAGTTATCTCCACCCGGCGTTTACTAGTGCAGTTCCCAACTGGTGAAGGAGTCGGAGAGATGCACGGCAGACCAGCCCAGTCCTGCCTTGTTATCACGCGGCGTCAAGTCCTTTGGAAGCTGAATCAACTTTAGAAGCGCCTGATCCCAGAATTCCAGCAAGGGAGGAGAACCAGCCGATCACCTCCTAACTTTCCTCTTGGAGATGACCCGGCGAGGACTGTGCGTGTCGGCGGACTCCTTCCCCCGGAGGACCGGGAGTGCCTCTTAACCTTCCTGCGGGCTAACTCGGATGTTTTCGCTTGGTCAGCGTTTGACATGCCCGGTATCCCTCCAGAGGTGATCACCCACAAGCTCAACATTGACCCGAGGCACCGTCCAATCCGCCAAAGGAAGAGAAGCTTCGCTATCAACCGGCAAAAGGCTATTGATGAGGATGTCAACAAGCTACTCAGTGCCGGCCACATCCGGGAGGCACATTACCCTAGCTGGCTGGCTAATGTGGTCATGGTGCGAAAGGCAAGCGGGAGCTAGAGAATTTGTATCGACTTCACCGACCTTAACAAGGCGTGTCCAAAAGACAGTTTTCCCCTGCCAAGGATAGATCAGCTGGTGGATTCCACCTCCAGGCATGAGCTCCTCAGTTTCATGGACGCCTTCTCCGGATATAATCAGATAAGGATGGACCCCAATGATGAGGAGCACACATCCTTTGTGATGGAGAAAGACATTTATTGCTACAAAGTGATACCTTTTGGCCTTAAGAATGCGGGGGCAACCTACCAGAGATTGATGAACAGGGTGTTCCAAGATCAGCTAGGCCGGAATATGGAGGTCTATGTGGATGACATACTGACAAAGAGCACCTGCGCCTCCAATCACATCTCCGACTTAGAGGAAACCTTCAACAACCTCCGTCGTTTCCAAGTCAAGCTGAACCCCAAGAAGTGTGCTTTCGGGTCACGGCGGCAAGTTCCTGGTTTTATGGTGACCCAGCGGGGGATCGAGGCAAACCCAGAGAAGATCAAGCCATCCTTGACATGAGGCCACCGTCCAGCAAGAAGGAAGTGCAACGAATGACGGAAAGAGTGGCGGCTTTGAGTCGTTTCCTCTCCAAATCGGTCGAGAGGTGTTTACCCTTCTTCAAGGCCCTGCGGAAGGTGAACAGCTTCGACTGGACAGATGACTGCCAGAGAACCTTCGACGGGTTGAAGGTGTTTCTGTCCTCTCCGCCGCTCCTATCTAAGCCAAGGGATGGGGAAAGCCTTTTCCTCTACCTCGCCGCTTCTCCAGAGGCCGTTAGTTCGGTCTTGGTGCGTCTTGACACTGGCGGGACCCAGAGACCCATCTATTATGTGAGCAAGGTCCTCCATGATGCAGAAGTTAGGTACTCCAAGATAGAGAAAGTTATCTTCGCCCTGATAGTCTCCGCCCGACATCTCCACCCATACTTTCAAGCCCATCCCATCGTAGTGCTCATGGACCAGCCCCTCCGAGCCATCCTGGCCCATCCGGATACCTCAGGCCGACTCGCCAAATGGGCTATCAAGCTAGGAGAGTTCGACCTTTTCTTCCAGGCACGACCGGCTCTGAAGTCCCAAGTTTTAGCCGACTTCCTGGTTGAGTGCACTTGGCGGATGAGGTGACTGAGGAAGTTACCAAGGAACAGCGCGAGCCCGAACCAAGCGGCGATGGAGAAACTTGGATCCTTCATGTGGACTGTGCATCAAACTCTCAGGGAAGCGGCGCCGACCTCATTCTCGCCGGGCCGGGCAGAGAGAGGACGGAATGCGCCCTGCGGTTTCTATTCGAAGCCACCAATAATCAAGCTGAGTACGAAGCACTGCTAGCCGGATTAAGGCTAGCCCAGGAGTTCAGGATAAGCGTCTCAGGGCTTTCACAGACTCGCAACTTGTCTCCGGGCAAATCAACAGAGAATACGAGGCACGTGACCCTATTATGACTCAGTACTTGTGCAAGGTTCGGCTCTTAACCTCCCGTTAGCTTACTTCAGTATCAGTTACATTCCCCGAAGTGAGAACGCCAAGCCGACATCCTTTCTCGTCTGGCTACCTCTACCGATGGCATGGCAAGGGACGCTTACATCGAATACTTAGAAAGACCCAGCATAGAGGACGGCGAGGAAGTCCTCCCGCTCACTCAAGAGCCAATATGGATGGATGCCTACGTCCGCTATCTCACTGACGGCACTCTCCCTGATGATCGCAATGAAGCCAGGCTACTCAAGTGGAGGGCCTCCAAATTCGTCCTCCTGGATGGGCGTCTATACAGAAGGTCGTTCTCCTACCCCCTGCTCAAGTGTGTAGGACCCGCCGATGCCGACTACATCCTCAGAGAAATCCACGAAGGCATCTATAGAAATCATCTGGGGGGCAGGTCCCTAGCCCAGAAGGCTCTCTGTTAGGGATACTTCTGGCTCACTATGAGGGAGGACGCGGCCAAGCTAGTTCAGAAGTGCGATGGTTGTCAGCACCATGCGCACATCCAGCATCAACCGTCCACCCCACTGAACCCGCTCTCGGCCCCCTGGCCTTTCGCTCAATGGGGAATGGATATCCTTGGGCCATTCCCCCCAGCTTCAGGGCAGCGGAGATTCTTGCTAGTCGCTATCGACTACTTCACCAAATGGGTCGAGGTCGAGGCACTGGCTAAGATCACCGAAAGTAAGGTCAAAGCCTTCTTCTGGAAGTCGATCATATGTCGTTTTGGCCTACCTCATACCCTCGTCACAGACAACGGCCGCCAATTCAACAATGGAGCATTTAAGGCTTTCTGTGATGAGCTAGGCATTCATCACCGATTCACCTTTGTCGGCCACCCTCAGACCAACGGAGAGGTCGAGGTCATGAACCGCACCATCCTCAGAGGGCTCAGGACCCGGCTAGACGGGTCCAAGGGTTGATGGGTGAAGGAACTCCCCAGTGTGATATGGGCTTACCACACGACCCTCAGGGCCCCGACGGGCAAGACTCCCTTCAGTCTCGTCTTCGGATCTGAAGCCGTCATTCCCGTTGAGATCGGACTGCCCAGTCCCCACGTGGAGTCCTTCAACAAGGAAAATAACTCCGCACTGATACGGGCTAATCTAGACTTCATCGATGAAGCACATGACTGGGCGAGGCTGCGCATGGCGACCTTCCATCAGCGAGCGGCCAAGTACTACAATGCTCGAGTTTGTCCCAAGGTCTTTCGCCGCGGAGACTTGATTTTGAGGAAGGCTGAGGTATCCAAGCCTACAGAGGGGGGCAAGCTATCCCCCAACTGGGAGGGTCCTTATCGCGTCGCCGAGACACTTCATCGGGGGGCATACAAACTAGAAGAGCTCGACGGGCGACCTATTCCATGTACCTGGAATGCGGATAACCTCCGCCAATATTATCAATGATGTATTCCCCTGGAGTATGAGCAATAAAGGGGTCCCTTCCGACGTCACAGCCTACTCTCCCCTGTATCCAAGGATCAGATCTCGCAAAAGGAGCTCGCTGGCATCGCGGCTAATGGGACACCACTCGGCCCGGCACGGCGGTGCCTCCGAGTCGGTTAAGACCCTAACAGCTCTATACCCGGTCGAGTCACCACTCGGGCAGCACACAAACCCCCGAGGTGGTTCAAAAGGAGCTCGTCGGCACGCGGCTAACGGGACATCACTCGGCCCCGGCACGGCGGTGCCCCGAGTCGGTTAAGACCCTAGCAGCTCCATACCCGTCGAGTCGCAACTCGGGCGGCATACAAACCCCCGAGGTGGTTCAAAAGGAGCTCACCGGCATTGCAGCTAACGGACACCACTCGGCCCTGGCACGACGGTGCCCCGAGTCGGTTAAGACCCTAACAGCTCTATACCTGATCGAGTCACCACTCAGGCGGCGCACAAACCCCCGAGGTGGTTCAAAAGGAGCTGCCGGCATCGCGGCTAACGGGACACCACTCGGCCCCGGCACGGCGGTGCCCCCGAGTCGGTTAAGACCCTAACAGCTCTGTACCCGGTCGAGTCGCCCCTCGGATGGTATGCAAACTCCCGAGGTGGTTCAAAAGGAGCTCGCCGGCATCGCGGCTAACGGGACACCACTCGGCCCTGGCACGGTGGTGCCCCCGAGTCGGCTAAGACCCTAACAGCTCTGTACCGGTCGAGTCGCCCCTCGGACGGTACACAAACCCTCGAGGTGGTTCAAAAGGAGCTTACCGGCATCGCGGCTAATGGGACACCACTCGGCCCCGGCACGACGGTGCCCCCGAGTCGGTTAAGACCCTAACAGCTCCGTACCCGATCGAGTCACCACTAGAGCGGCACGCAAACTCCCGAGGTGGTTCAAAAGGAGCTCACCGGCATCACGGCTAACGGGACACCACTCGGCCCCGGCACGGCGGTGCCCCCGAGTCGTTAAGACCCTAACAGCTCTGTACCCGATCGAGTCGCCCCTCGGGTGGCACACAAACCCCCGAGGTGGTTCAAAAGGAGCTCACCGGCATCGCGGCTAACGGGACACCACTCAGCTCTGATGCGGCGGTGCCCCCAAGTCGGTTAAGACCCTAATAGCTCCGTACCCGGTCGAGTTGCCACTCGGGCGGCACGCAAACTCCCAAGATGGTTCAAAAGGAGCTCGCCGGCATCGTGGCTAACAGGACACCACTCGGTCCCGGCACGGCGGTGCCCCGAGTCGGTTAAGACCCTAACAGCTCCGTACTCGTTGAGTCGCCCCTTATACGGAATCTAGACCATTGAGATGGCTCTAAAGGGCCATGTTTGGCCCTCACAGTCTCCGAGTCGGTCGGCTCTACCGCAACCTTTCCTGGTCGGCCCCGACCGGCCCAGGCATCTCCAATATTGATCGAGTCGGCGTAGGCCTCCCCCGGTCAACCCCACTTGGCCTCGGCGTCCCCAAGTTGGCCGAGTCAGCCCCGACCATCTCTGGTCGGTCCCAGCGCCTTCAAGATTAATCTTAGCACTAAGTCGCCCATGGATCATTTTGAGCCTTCAGAGGATTCATGTGCAGATGAGTCTCCCTTCGAACAGTCTACAACGACATAAGGCATCTCGAGTGACCTTCCACATAGCCGGCTTACATCCTGGAGACGCATTCGAGCATTGGCCAGTCCAAAACTGCGATTCGGCTACGACATTGTCAATATGTGCAACATTTAAAGTTGAGAAAACATTTCAGAAGGAAAGCCCTTCTCCCTTCACCAACAGGTACGGGACCTATTCAATCGTTGGTTGTGCAGTAAGGCATTTTTCCAAAGAAAGAAGGAATAGATGAAGCAAAATGTAAAGAAATTTCGGCAAAAAAGTTCTTCTTCATTAACAATTGAAGGGAAGTACAAAATTTGACCTAAGGCCGGTTACATGAATCAAAGAAAAAGAAAAATGGGTGGTGGATCGTCAAGGTTCGCTTGGGCCGGGCTTCTTCTCGTCCTCCTTCTCTGCTGGCTCCTCATCAGACTCCCCAGGCTGGATTTCATAAACCTCAGAGATGTTGATCTCGAGGGCCGCAGATACCTTAACCTTGCACATCTCGAAGCCTTGGACATAAGCATCGAGGCTGGCCTCGATGACTTCCTACTTGAACTCCGGCGAGGCCTTATAGTTGGAGACGGCCTGCTCCGCCTCGGCCTCAGCCCACTGCACCCTGGCCTCGACCTCCTTGGCTCGCGCCTCGGCCTCCCAAGCCCTGCTTTCGGCCTCTTCGCACGGGCACTGGCCTCATCAGCACAGGCCACTGCTCCTGCCTTCTCCGAGCCCGCCTCCACCGCCGCCTTCTCCGCGACAGCTGCCCTCTCGCAGCAGCCCGGGCTTCCTCCTTGGCGTGTTGGAGCCACCGGGTCAACTCCTCATTCTGTGCCGCGGCGGCCTTCAACCTTTCCGAGGCCAGCTCCATCTTAGCCTCAGCTGCGGAGTCCCGGCTCTCCACCTCCCTTAGTCGGCCGGCCAGACTCTCCTCCCGGGCCGAGGCCTCTTGATGAAGACGAGCAAGGCTTTGGGACTGCACCATGCTCTCTTTCTTGTATTTGTCGGCCGCGCCATGGCCTTGACAAGCGTATTTGAGGAGTGGACCAACGCTTCACGAAGGCCAATTGCACCGTTGGCCAACTGTAGCAAAGGGAGCATGTTGACAATAGGAAATGGAAACATCAAAAGAAATGAGGAAAGCTCAAAAATTACCTGAACAACGGCAACCATTATCATATCTAGGAGTGCGGAGTGGCTCAATCCCCGCGTCGCCTCCTCGGACTCGGCAGTCCGAACTCCTGACAGCAGGCGGGCAGCTTGTGCGGCGTCCGCCATTGAGCTGGGTGTGGGGACTGGCCGCGTCAGTCCCTCCTGCGGACCTTCGACCTGGGGGCGGGTTGGGCGACGCGCCGGTTGATGGGATGAGCTCCCCGGCTCGCCTCCCCGCTTATTGGTCACCTTCGCCCCAGCCCGGGCTCCCTGGCGACTGGCTCCCCCTCGCCGGCGGTTAGGGAAGCATTCTTCGCTCCCGGCTCTGCGGCAGCCGGAGGGCCGGTAGCGATTGTGACCCGCCCCGCCTCGGGCACATCGGCGGCGGCAGGAACCTCCTCCTCATCTAAAACCACCACCATCGGCTCAGTGGTGGCCCTCTCCTTCAACTTCGGTCCCGGCCGGCTCCGGGACCACTCCTTTAACCGGCTTCTTCTCAGCCGGCTCTTCCGTACGCGTCGGGACTGTGAGGGCTTCAATCGACCTGGCCGGCTCCCTTCTTCGAATCCTCTTCGCCAGCCTGGTCGTCTCTCCGGTCGCCTGCCTCTTTTGCTTCAAGGTAGCCTCGAAATCGCTGGCGGAGACCTTCATCGCTGCACCGAAAGGGTGACAGGCATTAGCAATGGCGTACAACAAATCTTGGGTCGAGACAGAAGAAGTCAGGCATCAAGCTCACCGGCCGCCGGGGCCAACTCAGCCTCTACAGGTTCTCCTCGGACAGGAGTTCCTTGTAGCCGGGATTTGACAATTAGGACAATTGGGTGAATAGTTCCTGTCCCTATCCCTTACGGTGGAATCATCATTGGAACTAGTGTCTGGCTCCCTCCAAGCAGCCCTTACCCCCTCGACATGGGCAAAAAGGAATCGAGGTTTCCATCCCTAATCTTGGACGGGAGACCTAAGGGAAGGCTCTACCCGGCCTGGCGGTAAATGCCCACCAGGCCCCCTCACCCTGACGGCGGAGCTTATAGAAAGCTCGGAATAGAGACAGCCCTGGCCGGGCCTCCTGGAAGTAGCAAAGAATAACGAAGGCGCAGATGATCCGGATCGAATTCGGAGTCAACTGCGCCGGCACTAACTATACCTATCTAAGAGGTTTAGGAAAAAAGGATGGAAAGGAAGGCGCAGTCCGCATAGGAAGAACTCCTCATATAGAGCGACCCGACCGGGGTGGTCAGAGGTCACCCTATCTTCGGGCCCCGGCGCGGACAGGCCGATGAAATCTGGGACCAGGTACTTAGCCCTAATGGCCTCTACATCCTCAGGGGTCATGGTTGAGGCCACCTCCGCTGGACCTGCTGGATCAGAACTCACCGCCGGAGGAAGTGCCGGACGGCGGGAGGACACAGGGATTGCCCTCATAGGGGAGCTGAGGTGGACGGAGGTCCTATCGCCCTCGATCGGTCGCGGATGGTGATGCTGCCCACCGGCCGAGGCATTGGCTAGCTAAAGGGGCCCGTTTTCACTACTGGAATGGAAAGACTCTTCTACGGGTCTCTTACCCTCCCTAACGGCACGACGGTCCATGGGTGAGGTAAAGGATGAAACTAACCTGGTTAGGAGGGCTCAGGTCGCAGAAGAGCTCAGGGAAGAAGAAGGTGGAAGAAAGCAATGGCAGCGTAAAAGTTTTCCCAGGCTCTTGAAATGCTTTTATACCCTCCATCTCCGGCCAGCGACGCTCGAGATCCGCCACGTGGCACACTTCTATTGCGCCAAGGGCTGTCAGCCGGAAATCTCGCCTGCGCCCGAGACGTGCCGCCTCGATTCGTCCCGAGAGCGTGATCCCCGCCAATCGCAGAGCATAGAAAGCGGAGAAGCAATGATGACCCTTGCCTTTTTCCATTCCCCAATGAGCTTCCTCTCCGCAGCGTCCGTGCCAACGTCAGCCCCCACCTACCGCATGATTGCAGGAGATTTCGAAGCGACACTGCCTCGGAAAAGCGCCAGCTCATCAAGCCATTGAAAGCGCACTGAGAGGCAATCATTTTTTGAATTTTCGTGCCCCTTTCGCCCAAAGGACTGCAGGCACGTAGTCCTTAGTGCTCAGAGGCGGGGGGCATCTGATGTGGCTGGCAGCCACAAGGGCAAGTTCGGCAAAACATTAGTGCGGCCCTCGGCGTCTCCAAGCCCACCGAGTCGGCCCCGACCATTCCTGGTCGCCCCGATCGGCCCCGGCATCTCCAAGCCCACCGAGTCCCCCGACCATTTCCGGTCGGCCCCGCTCAGCCCCGGCGTCTCCGAGCCCCTCGAGTCAGCCCCGACCATTCCTGGTCAGCCCCGCTCGGCCCTGGCATCTCCAAGCCCGCCGAGTCGGCCCCGACCATTCCCGGTCGGCCCCGCTCGGCCCCGGCATCTCCGAGCCCGCCGAGTCGGCCCCGACCATTCCTGGTCGGCCCCAATCGGCCCCGACGTCTCCAAGCCCGCCGAGTCGGCCCCGACCATTCCTGATTGGCCTCGCTCGGCCCCAGCGTCTCCGAGCCCTCCGAGTCGGTCCCGACCATTCCTGGTCGGCCCCGTTCGGCCCCGGCGTCTCCGAACCCGCCGAGTCGGCCCCGACCATTCCTGGTCGGCCCCGATCGGCCCCGACCATTCCTGGTCGGCCCCGATTGGCCCCGGCGTTTCCAAGCCCACCGAGTCGGCCCCGACTATTCCCGGTCGGCCCTGCTCGGCCCGGCATCTCCGAGCCTGCCGAATCGGCCCCGACCATTCCCGGTCGGCCCCGATTGGCCCCGGCATCTCCAAGCCCGTCGAGTTGGCCCCGACCATTCCTGGTCGGCCCCGCTCGGCCTCGGCGTCTCCAAGCCCGCCGAGTCGGCCCCGACCATTCCTGGTCGGCCCGCTCGGCCCCGGCATCTCCAAGGCCCGGGGGCTCCGACCTTCCTGATCGGCCCCACCCCGGCACCTCCTGGTCGGTAGAGTTGGCCCCGACCATCCCTGGTTGGCCCAGCTCAACCTCGGCGCCCTCAGGAGAGTCAAGGCGCCCCGATTTCTTTAAGTCGGCCCCAGTACAGCCCTGGCGGTTCAGGCCACCACCTTTCTGACCTGCGCCACCTGACAACGTCAGATCCAACTACCCACTGGCCACGCCGCTGATGGGACTGGACCAAACTATCTGATAGCCCCACTGGCTGATGGGACGTAACCCACCAACCGCCATTTTTTTTTCTCTCCGATGGGATAGGACCCACCAACCGGCCCAGATTTACGCAACCCCCAAGAACTCCACGGACATTCTTTTTCCACGGAATCCCATGTGGTCATGCAAGTGTCAACCCTCTATAAAAGGTGGATTCACTAGAGACTTGCTATCCCGATACCCAGAGGGGAATTCCTCCTCTTTGTGGACTCTTCTCATCCAAAAAAAGAACTCATTCGAACTCTTCCTCAGCTGTGATCTCGGTTGCTAACTTGAGCATCGAAGGGTCCCCACCGGAGTATCCCTCCGGTCCTGGACTTTTTGTAGATAACCCGATGAAACAAGGATCTGCTAATTAATCTGCTTCCTTCTTTCGACGTTCAGAATCAGTGATCGGGTGTCATCATCATGTATTTATTTTTCATTCATTCTAGCATTTTTGTCTAGCTAAAATTCTAATTTAAGTTAAAAAAAAGAGAGGCTCATTGCTGGCCATAATATGCTAAATAATATCATGCCGCAACGCCATCGAGACGAGGGGGTTTATTAGGAGGGGGAAAAAAAAAAATCTGACAAAACTTTCAATCATTATTGGGATGAGGGAGTGAGTTTATTAGAAAGAAAAGAGCAAGGCTCCTAGTGCGTAGTGTGAGTAATTAAGGTTGTTATTAAATATGGAAAAGAGCGAATCTCTCATATCAATCCAAAGTATATATATATATATATATATATATATATATATATATATATTATATATATATATATATATGCTTGAATTCTTTATAAATATCTAAAATTCATGTGGTGCATAGGACTCAAGATTTGCCCTTATTTCGTAATGGAAGTCTAATTTTAATCACAATCGTCTCCTTTGTTATTCTCAAATTATCCAATAGCAGCAACTGCAGCAGGTCCTGTTCGAGCTCTATTGCCCAATCCCCTATTATACCCACATTCACCCAATCCTCACCATCAAATTATCCAATTATAAATACCGAAGCCAGTCAGCTCCATCTCCGCCACCCAACGGCAACGCTAGCCAGTCGAAGAAAAAACCAAAGGGAAAGGGAGGACTGAAGCGCTGGATCCTCCTCGAAACACGTAAGCATTCATTCCAGCGGTGCTCTCTCTCAAGAAAATTCCACTCCCCCTTCCTCCCAGCCCCCCCGTCTCCCGATCGTCCTCTTAGGGCTTACCATCTCCCACCTTCCCAATGGTCTCCGGTCTCCAGATTTGATTCCCTCACTCTCACAAGTCAATATTCCCCAATAATATCTCCTTCCCATCTCCCAGATCCCGCCTCACACATCAACGGAATGAAACAACAACTTTCATCTACCCTTCTCTCTCCACCCAGAGACAAAAAAAATTTGATTAGAGAGAAAAAGAAAAAGAAAAAGAAAAAAAAAAGAGTGAGAGGAACATCTGGAGAATGGATCACTCGAAGAATCACAATCAACATCTCGGCGTCAACAAGCTTGGCAAAAAACATCCGCAAGAGCCCCCTCCTCCAGCCGAGCTTCTCGGCGAACGCGAAAGTATCGCAGCAGCAGCAGCAGCAGCCGCCGCCTCCGCCCCCGCCCCAGCCGCAGGTGTACACATCAGCAGAACGACTTCCGCAGCATCGTGCAGCAGCTCACTGGCACCCCCTCCCGCGACCCCGCCGGCGCCAGCGGCAACAACCCAACAACCCCTCCCCCTCCCGCCCGCCCCCCTCACCCCAAGCCCCCCAGCATGCGCCCCAGAAGATCCGCCCCCCTCCCCTCACCCCCATCGCCCGTCCCCCTCATCCCCATCTCGCCCCCCCGATTCCCTACCAAAACCCCCAACCCAACCCCGTCCCCCTTCCCCATCCCAATCCCAATAACCCCGCCTTCTTCCCCCGCCCCATCCCCTCCGCAACCGGCGCCAGCCCCGCCTGGCCGAGTCCCCGATCACTGCCTACATGCGCTACCTCGAAAGCTCCCTCAATTCCGACCCCTCCCGCCAGCCCCACCCCTACCCCCAGCCGCCCGCACTCCCATCGTCTGGCCTCCTTCCCTCTCCGCCCTTGCCCGCCTTCCCATCCACGAGAGCCAACGCCGCCCTCCCCCCTGCTGCCCCGCCGGCCCTGCTGCCGTCGCCGGGCTCGCCGTTCGTTCTGCCTTCGCCGAGCGCTTTCTTGAACCTGCAGTCGCCCAAGTCGCCCTACACGCTGCTGTCCCCCGGGTTCCAGTACCCTTCGCCGCTGACCCCCAACTTCGCCTTCTCGCCCTTGAGCCAGTCGGGGATACTGGGGCCCGGGCCGCAGCCACCGCTATCTCCAGGCCTCTTGTTCCCGCAGTCGCCCTCGGGGTTCTTCCCCCTCCTCAGCCCGAGATGGAGGGACATGTAGCAGCTGACAGGCTTCTCTCCTCCCTCTCTTGCAATGGCGAGACTTCCTTCCTGTATCAAATCGTGGATAGTGTAACAATTCAGATGTCTTATGCTTCGACCAAAATCCGAAGGAAAAATTATGAAAAAAGGATAGAAGGTAACTATTTGTTTTAGGAAAGCAGGTGTTCATTTCTCTTTCTCTGGAGAAGTAGGCTGGTCTTCTGGTTGTTCAGTTTATGGAGGTATAGCGGAAATCAAGGTAGGCACCGTTCTGTATACATTTGGCTCCTGTTTAATGAGTGAATTATGTCACTAAATGCTTGTATGTAACTCTGTTACTGGATCTATTGATTTCATTCACTTGAAGACTATAGATGTTGTAACTTCATTAAGAACTGCATTTTGAAAGAGCTATGATGTTCAACTGTCTATGCTTTCCATACATTTTGCTATTATGTTATTTATGGTCATCATATTGATTGCATGGATGCTGAGTCCACTGCTATTTGACAAACAACTGTTCTTTCTATTGAAAATGGCTACTGGTTATGGAGAAAATGATAAAACATTCGTTTTGTTGACTTTATTATTTATTCTAAATGACATGAAGGAGAGGCTGCCACATTGGTATGGTTTCGTTGATTTCAAGTTCTTCATGATAACCAGAGGTTGATGTAAATTGCCATTTGTTGTTTTAATTTGTGGTAATAAGCACAGAGTGAATCTGCTTTTTCTTTTCTTTTTTTTCTCCCCCCATGTAAATATTGATGGAAATTTTTTGTTATGATGCAGTTTCATCCTTACTTGAGATGTGCAGTTAGTGGCACATGCATATTTGTTTAACACTTTCCAGAATGTTAATTGGTTTATTGCAATGTCTTTTCTTGTAGCAATGACTGATTAGATGGACTACCTTGACTGGGATGTGCTTGGGGTAAAATGATATAATTCAATTTTGTGATGATGTTAAACCATGATTTGGTACTAATAAATTTTGCAGTGATTCATGTGTCATCTAAGATGCACACATGATCACCTTGTTTTGTTATATAATATCTCACATAGATTAGTCTTGCCTAGTGTTATTATTAGGCTGTGAATTTAAATTTGTAATGGTTTTATGAATTTATGATTGAAGCATGTTCCTGAATCAATTCAAACATATGTTTTAGTGATGTTTGAAAAATATGGTTTCAGTAACAGATTGAGGTTTATGTGACCATTATTCTTTTATACGTTGGTGCTTGTGAATTGTAGTTTCGATTTTCATGGAGTATTCAATGTATGTCTATTAGTAACTTTCTGCAAATGTGACTTGTTTTTTTGTGCCTCAGTGGTTTTCCTTGAAATAAACTGCAGCTTACTGATGTCTTTTTATATCCTTTTCGAAGGTTGTTCATGCAAGAAGGCATAGTTTTTATCCCTTAGGAGGGTCCGTTCTTTTCTTATTATGATATTATCATACATAAGGGACTTGGAAGACTTTTTTCTGCAGATAGGTTGCTCAACCCAATGGGTGAAGATTCAGCAGTCTTATTATACTTTAAATATTTTCCTAAATTGCCAGGTTTTGTCAGAATAAATAAATAGATAGTGACTAATATGAGCCTGTACAACACCAGAGGGGACTCACTTTGTACTGTTTAAAATGGAAGAAAAGAAGCTGGATGTTGATTAATGGGGTCCCTGAGAATCATTTTACATAAGTGAGGTCATGTTAGCTAAAAGGCAAAAGAAAGCTAAAATGCCAAATACGATGCCCTTATATTTTTTTTCTCCCATGAAGATGTGTCCTTAGTATAAATGGGGCATCCAAAAACTCTTACATGCATAACATGCTTCATAAGCATAACAGGAATGGTATGACATCTTTCTTTCCATTATAGGATTATTCATGTTCATTTGGCTTTAATTTATAAATTTGCCCAAACTCTTAAAGATGCTTGTTGGGGAATACTTGGGTATTTGTGTTTTGGAACTTAGTTGCTAGAACTGGGAGTGGGTGTGAGATTAGGTGTGGGTGTGGATGGGGGGAAGCAGATAATGTTAAAAAACTCTTTTAGTAAGAAAGTGCTCGGGAAGCAGGTGCACATTTGAGATTCGAGGAAGATATCAAAGTAGGTGTGTTACCCTAGGTACAAGATTTCAGCTACTAAGGTTAGAAGTAAACATATGTAATATATGTTTGAGCATTATCATTGCTTTCGAAAGAAATTTGGAGTTATGATTATTGAGAGAGAAAGAATGTACCAACATCATTTCTTGGCTTGAAAAGTAATTGGCTGTTATGGATCAAGTTGGATTTTGTGATCCAAGGGATAATATAAATCTAGATCTTATGATTCTAATAGTTCCTAAGCCAAGGGCAAGATCCAGATCATTTAGGGTGATTTTGGCCCTGGTTATGAATCTTTTGATATTAACATTAATATATAGCAAGTGTACTATGATATTGACTAGTTATTCAAACTTAAAACCTATTCTCACAAGAACCTCTTATTGTGGTCCAAAATGCCAACTGCTTTTCTCACTCTATTATGATATAAGGAGCTTTTTGATGAGATATCATGATGTAAAAGAAATGATACTGTCCCAATTTGCAAATATAGCTGATGGGAAGATTATGAGAAGAGAGGTTGATATTATTTACAATGGGTCTGCTAGTTGTGTTTGTTTACTTTTGCAGAAGATGTGGAAAAGAGGTCATTTAGCATATTGCTGAAAGATATTGCGGACTGTTGACCTGCAAATATTTTTAAAAGGGAATGTAGGGGAAACCCCACAATGAGTTTATTGAAACAATGAAATATGGAAGCAGCCTCAGTAAACAGAACTCAACCATTGATCGAGCTTTCTGTAATAGGGTTTACTGATAGAGGAAAAATTGACTGCTTAGAGGAATGGATACGTGAATGGTTTGGCTCAATATAGCCAGAGAATGTGGAGTAGAGCTTGTACTTGAACATATGTTTATGAACTTCTCTGTACACATGCTTAAAAGACCTTTACCATGGCCATGCAAGTTCCCATCACCTTAGTTTTCCTTTAATCCAAAGATAGGATAGGATCGCTTTTCTTCCCTTCCAGGCAAATGATAGACAAATAAACTTCTGGCTAAACTGACTTGAGAAAAAGACAATAACCTTCTTCTCGTTGAAACATAGAAGCTTTCATTACCTCTCATCCAGATTTGTTGTACCAAAAATCGGTGCTATACGGTATAAGGTATACTATATTACCATTTTTTCAGTCATATTTTATCATCAATAATTCTATGTTCATTAATATTTACTTATTCATGCAATCATGTAAATTTTATTTTTAAAAAAATATGGAATTCATTTTTTTCAAAGCATGATATTTCATTTTTCCTTCCAACAAAATTTTCATAATAATAGTAATTTTGAACATTTATAATCTACTCACTTGATCTAGTATTTGCCATAGTTATGCAAAAACAACTATATAATAGTAGACATTAAAGCATTAATTACGCATAAGAAATAAAACAGTAATATTTAATCAGTAATTTATAAATTCTTGAATCGATATTTATAATTAAGTAATTTAAAAAAATATTTTAATTTATAATTAGCCTACTTACTTGATCTAAATTTATAACAAACATGCTATGCAAAGTTTAAGCCTTTAATAACATTTCAAAATAATTGCAAAATCTTATTATTTCAAAATAATTGATTTTATGAAAGTTTAGTAATTATTTCAATTCAAATAATCATTCATCAATTATAAAATAACTATTTAGCAATCATGCAACATTATAAAAATCCCAATTTATGATCAAGTTACTCACATAATTCAAATAAATTGGTAAGAACTAATAAAATTAGTAAAAGTTAATCCTCAAATTTTGATGCTTAAGGGCTTCATCAACCTTCTTAATCATATAACCTTCATCTTCGTCATCCTTCTAAACTATTGATTTGATATCAAAAGATCTCAATTGATTCTTATTTATGAAGAAATTTTCTAAAGCAAATAGGTTTCCTACTCTTTATAATATACTAATCTTATAAAACCAGTAAACTTCTTAAATCTTGTAGGATACTAATTTTTTTAAGAAAATCAAAAAGATAAAATTCATTAAATATTTAAAATGGATTCTTAACTTAAAATTAACTTCTAATTCTTTTAACTTAATTTTAAAATATAAAAATTCAGATAAATACCAAAAACTATCCTTAATCACCACCAATGACATTTTAAAATTATTAGAAATTCATCAACACCAATATATATTCATAAAATTTCTTTCAATTTCCTCGATTGGCCGTTGATTTGAGTGATTCAAGATGCATCGGAAAGCTAATTCGATGCGAATATTATAAATATAGATTCAATTAAAAATTTTAGTTATATTATTTTTTATAATTTTTTATCTCAATCTAGTCAAATTGCATCTTAATATAAAGTAAGCTAATCCAAAAGGTTGGGCCTTACAAGCACAATATCAATTTGTTTCATCTTATGGAAATGGTTGTCACCATGATTTGTCTGGTTATATTTTAAGTTGCTTGTAGTTGATAAATGGTCATGAAGTTCTCATGTGATAGGTGTTGCCACCACTAGCTAGTATTTTAAAGTTTTAAAAGCAGATTTTGTGCATAAGTTTGCTGCATTTATTGTGAGGTCATTTGAGTCTATTTTTTTGAGAAAAAACCTGAATGCGTGATATCTTATTCCTGAGGAGAATGATCCATTACAGATCATTTCAGATCCATTTCAGATCAGTTGGTATGTCTGAGAATTTGGTGTAGTGTAGTGAGTTGATCAATTGGCATTATTCTTATAAAGATCTTTTGGAATTCCATGTCCTTATATGGTAGACCTAGAATTTTGCATTATCTTTTCAAGAAAATGATAAAACACCGACTCTTAAAGGTGTGACATGGAAAAAAGAAAATTGGAGGAATTCTTATTCTTTAGGTTCTAGAAATAGTTTAACTGCTTTCATTATGGCAACTTTTGCTCTTGATAAAATGTAGGGTAATTTCTTGTCATAGTAGATGCATCCAATCATCTTTAAGTTGGAAACCACACTAGACTAACACAGCAGATGAACGCTGGACCTGTGCCTGGCAGTTCACTTCTTACAGGTGTGGCCTGAATGCATAACTTCAGGTCAATTTGCCTTGTAGAAGTGACTTCTTGCATGGTGATTATCACCCTCTGGCTCATGCAGGTGTGTAGGATAGTCTGGAAAGTTTCAGGACTTGCCCCTTGCATGCCAGTGGAAACAGCATTATGACATTATTGAACAAGCAACTTATTGCTTAGCGAACATGTAACAGGATTTATCTGTTTGGAATATTATCTTTTTTATGAAAGGGGAGTGCAAAGTCTGTTTGGAATATCTTTCAAAAAGTTTCATGAAAGTCTTATTCTAGTTCTTTTTTCACAATAACTTGGATTATCGAATTATCTAAGGCATCTGCATGGATCTCTTTCTCTCTCTGGGTTGTGATTTCTTTTTGTGATTGCTTAAAGCTTCCATTTCTTGGTATCCTACCTGTGCATTTAATAATTCTCCTTTCTCATCAATCAATATGTTACGAGATGTTATCATCTTGTAGGCTCTAGCTGTCTTCTCCTGCCTTTCATCCCATGACACTATAGGTATCAGCCTTTCTAGTGGTTTCATATATGCTGGTTTGTTTAGTTTGTGTTGAAAACCACTGGAGGCGACTGAACACAAGCTTAGTACAAAATGTTTTACCTTGTGTGTTGTATATGTATTTGATGTAAACTGCGTTATGTGTAAGATAAAAGGAAACTCTAGATGATAGTAATTGAAGTTAGATATGAGTCGGAGGCTGAAACTGCTTGGCAGAAGTTGGACATCAGGGACTGATGAGAGTCTGCAAAAAATTGAAACTTCTAAAAGCTGAGTTGGCCAATGACTGTCGAATCTGGGTAAATAACCGTCTCTCTCTAAACATATAAGAGGTTATCTCCATTCAGGATGCTATCTCCAACGAATGGAGATAACCTCTATGAAATTTTTAACATGTTCGCAATATTATCAGTCTTAACTACTCATATATGAACGTTACAAGATCTGACATGTAATAACTCTTCTTATCCTTAGTATTCTAGAATTATAAATTAAAACATAGATTTCTAAACTAGCGAAGGAAACGCATCTTTTCCCCTGTTTTATCTATCGGCAGGCTCGCAAACATATTTCCTTGGAGAGACTAAGCTCGGCCTTTAACCAGGCGAAGCTTCCTATTCCCGTGGTTGGGGGAGGCGGTTCGATTTTCTTAAGCCTTTGCCGTGCATCACTCTCTTAGATACCGAAAACCAGGTCTGCAGAATTCCATCACAATGCCACATGCTTATAGATGTATGGAAATCATCAGCTGGGCTTGGAATGCATACTGGGTTTTTCCTCTTTTAGATTTGAAATATATGTTCTTCAAGAAAACCATTGAATGCTAATATAAAAAGACTAATTTTTTCACTATACGGAGATTATGTTATAACAAAACAAAACGTAACAGAATCAGTTTTTGAATTGAAAAGATAGTACCATTCAAACACAGATCAACCAAGGGAAGCCTGCAGGGCTGGCACTTTACAACTTTTGATAAATATTTTTAGAAGTCTTACTAGAAGCACCGACTAATTTGAGTAAAAGTTCACTGTTTTATTTGAAAAAAAATTCTGTAGTTCTCTTTTTTTTTTTTTTGGGTACAGATTCTGTAGTTCTCTTTGAAAAGTACTTCACCAAAGGTGCTGCTCTAGAGATTTAATTCATTGAAGTTGTAGATCAATGAGTAAGTCAACTAATCCAAGAGAGGTACTTTTTAAAATACCTAAAAAAAGTAGTTCTACATCTTTCAATATTGGAGGATACTAAGCTCAGGCTTAAAAGTCCTAGAGCACCAGCATAAGGAAGTCTAGGCCTTTTTCTTTTATGTCCTATGTTGATTTGAGTATGGGAGAGCTTCTTGGAAATAATCTTCAAGCTTTTATTATTATTATTATTATTCACCTTTCTCCACCTTGTAGGAGCACATGAATTGGCTGGAGAGTACCTTGTTACAAGCTTTTTTTATTGATTGGCATGCAGAAATCAGATTCGAATGTCGACAGATTAGCATTATTTATAGAAAGCATGCAAGAGCACGTAGCTATACTTTTTAAGAGAAGAAATTAAGAAGCAAGCACCACTCAAACATGAGCTATCCTTAAGTTGGCTTTTAAGACTGAGAAATCCGACCATCCTAAATCCTCCACCACCACTAGCAGTTACTTAGGATCAATTTAACACCATTTCTAGATATACCGATAGACATGGGCATTGGGTTATGCCCGGCACGACTTGGCTCAGATCCTTTGAGCCAAAAAAAAAAAAAAAAGGATCATGCCGGACACGATTTGTTAAAAGAAAATTCATGTCCGACAATTTGTGGCCTATTTTGAGCTAAGCCGTGCCTTCATATTTTGAGTTAGACCGTGCCTAAAAGCATGTGCCAGGCACGTTAAGATTTGGCCCGTGCCTGTGCCAGGCACGGCTCGTAACGGCTTTAACCGAGCACCTTGGCCGACATCGAAGAAGAACTGGTCCCTCGACAATGCCCTCACGCTGTTCAGATACATATCCAACGAGATCGATCCCTCCTGCACCGCCTTGTCGAGAGAGTAAATCGTGTCCTCCACGGCCAAATCCGCCGCCGTGCACTCCAATTTCTCTGCCTCGAAAGCACATCTGCGGGTTCAAACGCATCATCCACGTCGACATCCCCAGCCCCTCGCCTCCTTCCCTCGTTCTCCCTCACCCACCCCTCCAACACGTCCGTATTTATCAAATCAGCTGCAGCTGCTGCCCCAATCCCTCCTCCTCCTCCAACATCTCCCTCAACCCCTTGGAAAGCACCTCCTCCCGCCGCCTCAACTCCGCCTGGGTACTAAACAGCCCCTCCATCTCCGCCTCCCCGCTCTCCGTAAACCCGCCATGTCACCGTGCACCATATCGACAACATTGCTGATCCCATTGCAACGCTAGACCTCGGCCGCGTCCTCGCTCGGCCTCGCCGCCGCCGCCGCCGCCGCCTGCGGCGAGGGTGAGATTCGCCCAACGTAGGGTGACAAAGATGAGTAGATGCGTTACGACAATGATGAAGATGACGATGACGGAGTGAGGGATGAGGATGAGGTTGGTGGATGGGAAGAGGAGGTATTAGGATTAGGGTTACGGTTAGAGCTAGGGGTAGTGGGATTAATGGGATTTTGGCGAGCGTGGAGGGGGGATCGAGGCCGAAGAGGTGAGAGAAGGAGCGGACAAGGTCGACTAGGCTGGAGGAAGGAAAGACCCAGTAGCGGAGGTAGGGCACGAGGACGGTGCCGGAGCGGTCGACATGGGGGTGGCCGGGCTTGACGACCATGTCGCGGGTCGGTGAGAGGAAGACGGCGGACGAGACACGGGGGTAGGGCTCGAGAAACCAAATCATGGCCAGGACGGCACGGCCCACCATGCTGGCACGTGAACCATGCCGTACCTGACCCGTTAGACGGTATTAATGGGCACGTGAACCATGTTAGACTTAATCCATGGACTAAAGTTTCTAAGTTCGCTATAGCTTCTTTCATGGGCCGTATTTGGCACAACTTGATACTATAGCAACCAGGCATGTCAGGCATGGCTCTAACATGGCTCGGTTCATGCTTGCATGGCTCAGTTCGTGCCGGTCTGGACCAAAACATGGGTGGTCCAATCAGTGCCTAGAACATCCTGGTTCATGCCTAGCTAGATCGAGCCATGGGCGATTCGATCCGGTGCCCATCTCTATATATCGGTTAACTTGGTCTAGAACTTGATTTCACATGAATCCAGTTCTATAGATCAACCAAAAGTTGATTAATGTGCCTATTGAGTTGCTAGCAGTATTTGACCTCTAACCTAAACTCGATGAGAATCCTTAGAACCCCAAAAATCGACAAATTAAGGGATGGATGCCAAGATGGTTAACTTGAAGAGAAGCTTTAAGATTGATTGTCATGATGGGATAGCATATCAGTTTGAAGATCCCTGCAACTAGCCAATGTCAAATTGTTCAGTAACGAGAGAAGATAAACCAAGGAATTAGGGCAATCATAAAGCATGTCCAAGTTAGGGGCATACCCATTGAATGAGCTTCCCTCCCCAAAAAGCCACTATTCACCAAAGAGGTCATAGTTGGCCTTTGCCTTCTAAATTTAAGATGCATTTGCTAGATGGAACCACAGATTCCGTTGACCAATTGAAAAGCTCTAAAGCTCTTATATTGCTATACGATTCCCTATATGTTGACTAGAGCATATTCGTTCGAGTTGAAGAATTAAGGTTGATGATTCAAAATCAATCGAGTTAAAGAGTTAAGACGACCAAGCTGAAGAGGCCTCTAAAGATCGATACGAGCAAAATTATCTTTAAGTCATTAAAAAAAATGATTGAAAAAAGCTAGTCACTTAAAGCTAACCCATTAAAGTCTAAGCATGGCTTAAGCTTAGCAAAAAAATAGTGATACCCAACATAATTAATCAGCCAAACAACCATTGACAACTTTACCAAAGTAACTTGGCTTGATCAACTTTATATTTGATTAGCATTCCTTGGCTTGATCACTCGAAGGACAAATTAGTCGAAGGCCATGGAAGCATCTTGAAAATCAAGCTAGTCAAAAACTAATAAAGGCCAATTAAGAGGTGCCCTATAAGGCATATAAGTTTCAAGCTCCGACTTAAAAAACTTGCTTTTAGGAGTGATTTTCAATTACTCTCATGACCATCCTTGATTGATAAAGCTCACAAGTTATAGATCAGCTTTGTCTTGAGAGACTTGCCTCTAGGAGTAATTTTCAACACTCCTAAGGCCAATCTTGATTGACAAAGCTCTCAAGTTCCAATATTAAACCCCAATCGTAGGGATGATTGGTCATGATCCTCTTTCCTGTAAGGTTTGCAAAAGAGCTACAAAGCTTAAGAACAAGTCTCACCTATAAAAAAAATAGCCATAGTGTAAGTATAGTCAAGGTAGAGATGACAAAAACAATTCCTTATTTTCCTTGAATTCCATTTAAGCATCCACATTTATCTTGAAGATATATATATATCTTTTCACAATGTCACACCCTAATCCTAAGCATGATTAGCCCTCTTTTTGGCAAGGGCCTGCAAAAGAGCTATGAAGCCTAAGAGTAAGTCTCACTTATTAAAAAAATAGCCATAGTATAAGTATAGCCAAGGAAGAGATGACAAAAACGGAGATGACAAAAATGTTTCCTTATTTTTTTAGAACCCATATGAACATCCATATTTATATAGAGGGTAGACTTGGCTATAGCCGAATATAGTTAAGTTCAGAATTTGATCACCTTTTTCATCATTGTATCCGTACAAATTACTGAGTCATCTCATCTTTTTATTTTTTCTATTTTTAAGATTTATAAATTATATAGATCCGAAAGGATAGGAGGTAACCAGATCCAACTTGACTATATTCGAATATAGCCAAATCTACCTATATATATATATATAGTTTGAGTTCAAGAAGTATTTCCATTAGTTTCTAAATTTGAATACGTAAGTCTTTACATGCATGTATATATTAGATAATGTTATCCTTTTTTAGTGCTTTATAGTGCTTTATAGCACTTTTACGTGCATACTTTCAGACCTAAATTTACAAGTTTCTTTTGAGCACATTTACATCAAAAGATGAAAACAACTTTCAATAACAAAAGAAAACCAACATCATAATAAAGAAATCTTTCAAGCTTGGGAAGCATCTCTTGCAAAATGATAAATGAGAGTAAGTTAACAAATTCAATAGGCCAAAATATAGTAAAAAATGTTGTTCAAAGTTTTATTTAAATTATTCTAAAATATAAAACAATCATCGTATGCGAAATTATCCTTGGTTCAAGCAAAATTCAGCATATACCATGTTTAGAAAACTAAGGATATGTGGCCATGCTAATGTGTGTCAACTTAAAAGTTTCTTTTTCATTTTTTTTATAAAAAACTTGTTAAGAGTTCAATTTAAGATAGAGCTTTGATTTCCTTCAAAACTTAAACAACATTTCAAAACCAAACTTTCAATTCCAAGTTTTAAACCAAACATTTGGACATAGTCAACCTACTCAATGGAGTTTCTAAGGTAAACCATACGCTTTGGTCTAATTTTACATTGGCTAGGCCACAACCATCTTTTGCTCATATAAAGAGATGAAAACTCTAGAGTTTTCATCTAAGGATGTGAAGCCATTAACTTGCTTAACTCATTTCAATTGATTGACTATTTTTTTAAATCTTTTTTTTTTTCTAACAAAACGTTCATAGTAAATATTTAGCTGTAAAACAATCATAACTTTTTTTGGTACAAAAAATTTTGAGTACCATTGTTTTTGTAAAAATTAAACATCTTGAACTTTAAATCAGATACAAAGTTCACCTAATTTCGTCAAAAATTGATAAAGTTATGGCCTTTTGAAGACAGACTTGACAATCTTCCTAATTCAAAAAAATTCAGTGCAAAATTATACAAGCTATTTAAAACACCAACATTCATCTAATACTTCTAGCATAACACAAATTTAGAATTTAAAAATGATTAATCAAAGAAATAAAAAGTTTTATTAAAATTTTAATAAGATAATATAAAATTAAACAAACCAACAAATTGTTCTTGAAAGCTGTTGATGCCTGATCGGCCTGATCACCAAGATGAAGGATCAGGAACACAGCCGTGAGCTTCTGGAGCTCAAAGATGGGAATGCATTTTTTTTCTCTTTTTTTTTTCAGTATATCCCTGAATATTGTTGTTACTTCCCTTATATCTCTCCCCTCTCTTTATGGCGAGCCATGTTTCTAGTCCTAGCTCTAGCCACGTGGTCGTTCTCGATGAGTTACATCTGGGGGTTTTTGGGAGCTTGCTTGCTTAAGAAGCTTGGAATCTTCATGATGGATTCGGTCTTTCCAAGGAAATGTCAGAATTCGTGGAAAGTTATCTGGCTCTAAAGTAGGTGATTGGTACCTCCTCTATCTGAGTTTTTCGACGAACGATGACTTTTCAGAGTTTGTTTTATCTGAGCCATTAAGGCATCATGATGATCGATGATTTTCGAGCTTATTCAGATACGATAGCTTGTCGTATTAGGTGCTTCTAATATGGGAGTAGCTAGAGAGCTTTAGATGTAAGACCAGGACTCAGGGGCCGCCTAGAGCTCAGGGGCCGCCTAGAGCTCAGGGGCTGCCTAGGGCTCAGGGGCCGCCTAGGACACGGGGGCCGCCTAAGGCTCGGGGGCTGCCTAGGGCTCGGAGGCCACCTAGGCTCAGGGACGTCTAGGACACTAAGGCTGCCTAGGGCTCAAGGGCCGCCTAGGACACTGGGGCCGCCTAGAGCTCGGGGGCCGCCTAAAGCTCTGGGGCCACCTAGAGCACAGGGGCCGCCTAGGACACTGGCGCCGCCTACGGCTCTGGGGCCGCCTAGGGCTCTGGGGCCGCCTAGGGCTCAGGGGCCACCTAAGGCTCAGGGGCCACCTAGGACACTAGGGCCGCCTAAGGCTCAGGAGCCCCCTAGGATACTGGGGCTGCCTAGAGCTCAGGGGCCGCCTAAAGCACTGGGGCCGCCTAGAGCACTGGGGCCGCCTAGGGCTCTGGGGCCGTCTAGAGCACTAGGGCCGCCTAAGGCTCTGGGGCTGCCTAGAGCACTGGGGCCGCCTAGAGCATCGGGGCCACCTAGAACTCAGGGGCCGCCTAAAGGTCGGGGGCCGCCTAAAGCTCGGGGGCCGCCTAGATCTCGCACACTCTCCCTACTTTCCTTGTTAACTAACCCTATCATATGCCCCCTCGCCCCTGCCCCTTGTGCTTGGGCGCATAGCACTTGCCAAAGGGGGAGGGGTGAAAAAGTCTCGATCGATTTTTATATTTGAAAAGTTACATCTTAAAAAAGGAAATGCATATCCCAAGGAAGATAGTGTCTTTTCATCTGCTGGTTCCCCCATGCGTTGCCGTGTGGCTTTGTGGCGCTCGAGGCGTTTATTCAAATATATTGTAAAGAGCCTATCCTTTCAATTCTTTTGCTTTTTATTTTCGCCGCTTCTCCTGCGTCTCCATTTCTCCGAGTTCAGGTTAGCTTCCTCTTTTTTCTCTTTCCTTTCTCTATGGATCCCAACCAAGATAGGAAAGGTAATGGTCCCATGATCGAACCCTATCGGGAAGAGATTATCTTGGCACGCCGTCAGGCTCTCGGGGGTGTAACCATCCACGGGGGTCAACCGGCTGCGGTCCGGGAGCGTGCTGGGGTCCCACGACCATTACCTGGACCGTCGCCCCAATCCCCTAGGGTTTCATCCTCATCCACCAGTCATGAGGTAGCATTTCCAGTCGCTATTCCTAAATCTGCTGGTCCGATGGAGATTGCTTCAACCACGACCTCTCAGGACCTTAGGAATCTTAGGGCCTGGTTTGGGATTCCGACAGTGTTCGACTTTCTACCGCCCTCCCCGAAGATAGGGTTACCTCTATGCAACCGAGGAGGGTTGCATTATACGAGGAATTCTTTAAATGTGGTCTACGGTTGCCTCTCCATCCTTTTTTCATGAATCTATTAAATAGGTATCGCCTTATCCCGGCGCAGCTAACCCCTAACTCCATTCGCATTATCTATTCATTTTTGGTACTTTGTCATTTCCACGGGGTTTCTGCTTAGCTTTCTTTATTTAGGGCTTTGTATAGGATTCGAAACCCTAAAAGGGCTGGTGTTGGAGCTTTGTTTCTAGGCCCAAGAGAACCCTTAGGCTCAATCTCTCTTCCAAAATTAAAGGTGGAAGTCCCGGTTCTTCTACGCACATATAGAGGGAGTGAATGCAAACTGGGGTATTCCCGATACTAGTTATAACCAAAACTCTACCATCGAAGAGAGGGATCAAGAACTATTTAAAGTTTTGGTGTCCACCATCGTCCCACCTAGTAAGGAATTATTGTCGGAGGAAAACCTTCGAGGGATCATATTCACGCCGGTGTCATTGCTCGTGCGCCCGATGAGCTTTGAATTTTTGAATTTATTTTTCGTTCCTCTCTTTTTTTATCTAGTCGTTTTATATTTATATACCTTTTCATTTGCTTTGGGTCCTCTATTTTGCAGCAATGAGGTTTTCCCAGGATTTGATAATAACGGGCCTCCGGAAGAGAGAGGGGGATGCCCCCAATACCATAGGGGTAGGGCCTAAGAGGCCCCGCCGAAGAGAGTCGGGTCACTCAACCCAAACTCCAGCTGTCCTCCCCGAGGCTATACTGGTGGAGGAGGATCAAGGAGGGGAAAGCCCTCCAGCTGGGATACCGATTGGGGGGCCTCCCCACGTGAGTCCACCGGCAACAATCCTTCCTCCTACTGGGGCCGCGGGGGGGCCATATAGAAGTGAAGAGATTGTTGGAGCAGGGGACTCGATGCCCCAAATTCATCGAAACATCCCCGCCAGGCCCACAATCACCGAGGGGGGTAGGTGCCTCGGCCCCCTCGAACGTCTCAAGGAGTCCGTCTCAATCCTCGCAGATGCCTCACCGAGGTACGTCGTATAAGAGCCGTTTGTCAGAAACGGTTCTAAGGCTTGCCATCCTGCCTAAATTTCAGGCCTTAATGAGGACTTTGCCATTGGAGGAGTCCTTTGACATGCTCTTTACATCTGTGCTCCAAGTAAGATCATGGTCTTCCTTTCTTGTCCTCTTCTATAGGTACATAATTTTTACGCTCATTAACTGACTGATGCAGATGTCCAACGCCTTTTCGTGATTCAAGAGGATCTGGTTAGTGCCAAGTCCCGCATCAAGGGCTTGGACAAAGAGCTGTCGGAAACGAAGGCTTGGGAGTTGAAGGCGTTAGATGTCCTTTGGGCCGCCCAGGAGGATAACCGTGCATGGCGGGAGAGGGCCGAGAAGGCAAACCTTGGATGCCAAACTGTTGGAAGTTATGGCGAGGTTATTGCCAACTGAGGAGAAACTGAGAGAGGCCTTTCTTCAGTTAGAACATACTGAAAACTAGGCCGACAATGCAGAAGCTGTGGCCCGTGACGCTGTAGAAAAGTTGGTCCTGGCTGAGAAGGAGGCAAAGGAGGCTTTGGACAAAATGGCGGCGGTGGAGGTCCGAGCTCAAGAGAGGGTGGCCGCGGCCGAGGCTTAAGCTCGGGAGGCCATCGAGAAATTCAAAAGTTCCTCTGACTTTGCTTCGGAGTGCCGTGAGGCCGTTATGGATGCCTTCATCCAGGGTTTCAAAAGGTGCAAGAGGAGGCTGACTCAGCTTTTCAAGCTAGGTGACCTCGGGCACCTTGACCCGCAGACGATGAGGAGACCTCCGACGCTGAGATCGAGGATAAGCTAAGAGTCAAAAGCGCAGTCGATGAACTGATGATAGTTGAGGACCCCGCTACCGGACCAATTATAATAGAAGAGCTGAGCACCAGGCCGACTGTAAGGGAGGGATGCCCCGGGGGCCAGTAGGAGCGCGACAAGATTTGACTCTTAGTTTTGTCCATAGCGAACTTCTTTTTGTAGGCTAATTACTATCGGCTTTTGAATAACACTTCATAGAGTATAACCTTACGATGGTTTAACTTTTTTAATGAATAATGTCTATCTTTTCCTTTTATTTGTCTAATATTTTAGTCAATCACCTATCAATTTTCAATCATTGCACAAGAAAGGGAGGTTTATCCATTCTCCCAGCCTCTTAAGGTTTATTTCGTATGCTAGTGTTGGGTATGAATTTCAGGGCCGTATCGTAAGCACCTCATCTTTAGATTCAAGGAATGGCCGTGGAACATGGATTCCATAATTCTAACAACCGGGCTGCAGCTTGAGAAACTCTGTAGGGTTGTTTAGTTTTAGGAGCCTAACTCGAGGCCGCCCAGGTCTTTTTAGAAATTACTCCCAAAAGACCTTTAAGGCTTGAAACGCCTCAGGGTAAGTAATACTAGCCTGGGAATGTCCTTAGGACCGTGGGCCGCCGAGGTCCTTTGAAAACTGCTTCGGGGGTAGTCGGATACCGGCCCGGGAGTTTGACTCGAGGCCGCCTAAGATCCAGGACTTGAACTGCCTCAGGGGTAAACAACACCATCCTGGGGGTGTCCTTAGGACCATGGGGCCATCGAGGTCCTTTGAAAACTGCCTCGAGGGTAGTCGGGTACAGGCCCGGGAGTTTGACTCGAGGCCACTTAAGATCCAGAACTTGAACCGCCTCAGAGGTAAACAACACCAACCTGGGGGTGTCCTTAGGACCATGGGGCCACCGAAGTCCTTTGAAAACTGCTTCGGGGGTAGTCGGATACCGGCCCGGGAGTTTGACTCAAGGCGCCTAAGATCTAGGACTTGAACCGCCTCAAGGGTAAACAACACCAACCTAAGGGTGTCCTTAGGACCATGGGGCCATCGAGGTCCTTTGAAAACTGCTCGGGGGTAGTCGGATACCGGTCCGGGAGTTTGACTCGAGGCCGCCTAAGACCCAGGACTTGAACCGCCTCAGGGGTAAACGACACCAACCTGGGGGTGTCCTTAGGACCATGGGGCCGTCGAGGTCCTTTGAAACTGCCTCGGGGGTAGTCGGGTACCGGCCCGGGAGTTTGACTCAAGGCCGTCTAATATCCAGGACTTGAACCGCCTCAGGGGTAAACAACACCAACATGGGGGTGTCCTTAGGACCATGGGGCTGCCGAGGTCCTTTGAAAACTGCTTCGGGGGTAGTCGGATATCGGCCCGGGAGTTTGACTCGAGGCCGCCTAAGATCAGGACTTGAACCACCTCATGGGTAAACAGCACCAACCTAGGGGTGTCCTTAGGACCATGGGGCCGCCGAGGTCCTTTGAAAACTACTTCGGGGGTAGTCGGATATCGGCCGGGAGTTTGACTCGAGGCCGCCTAAGATCCAGAACTTGAACCGCCTCAAGGGTAAACAGCACCAACCTGGGGGTGTCCTTAGGACCATGGGGCCGTCGAGGTCCTTTGAAAACTACTTCGGGGGTAGTCAGATACCGGCCCGGGAGTTTGATCGAGGCCGCCTAAGATCCAGGACTTGAACCGCCTCAGGGGTAAACAACACCAACCTGGGGGTGTCCTTAGGACCATGGGGCCATCGAGGTCCTTTGAAAACTGCCTCGGGGTAATCGGGTACCAGCCCAGGAGTTTGACTCAAAGCCGCCTAAGATTCCAGGACTTGAACCGCCTCAGGGGTAAACAACACCAACCTGGGGGTGTCCTTAGGACCATGGGGCCGCCGAGGTCCTTTGAAAACTGCGCATATAGGAAATTTCCAAACGTGTACATCCATTAATTTCTTGAATAAATACACTCATTACTGATGATATCGCCTGAGGTTATCTGCATTCAAGTCCGAGGAATCGGCTATCCATTTAAATCTTCAAGTCAGTAAGCTCCACGGTAGAGGACTTTCGTGACCCAGTAAGGCCCTTCCCATTTCGGGGCCAATTTGCCCCCTTCCGTCAGTTTGGATATTTCAGCTCTTCTAAGGACCAAGTCTCCCTGGCGGAAGCTTTTCGGGTGGACGTGAGTATCATAATATCTCGCCATCCGCTGACGGTAGGTTGCCATCTTGACCTGAGCTCGATCCCTCGCTTCATCAATGAGGTCGAGGCTGGCTCTTAAGTTGAGGGGTTGTCTGCTTCGTTATATGATTCCACTCGAGTACTCGGGAGGCCGATCTCGACTGGAATGACAGCTTCAGACCCGAAGACCAGGTTGAAAGGCGTCTCTCCTGTTGATGCCCTGGGAGTTGTATGATATGCCCAGAGTACGCTTGGGAGCTCTTCCACCCATCTGCCTTTAGATGTGTCCAGCCTGGTCCTCATCCTCGTAGTGTCGTACGATTCATGACCTCAGCCTCTCCATTAGATTGTGGATGGCCTACAGAGGTGAACCGATGAGTGATACCGAGGTCGGCAAAAAGTCTTAAAGGCAGCATTATCGAATTGTCGGCCGTTGTCGGTGACAAGAGTATGAGGTATGCCGAATCGACAAATGACGGACTTCCAGAAAAAGCCTTGACCTTGCTCTCTGTAATCTTGACGAGTGCCTCAACCTCGACCCACTTAGTAAAATAATCAATGGCAACAAGCAGAAATTTCTGTGTCCTGATGCCGGAGGAAAAGGGCCGAGGTGTCCATACCCCATTGGAAAAAGGCCATGGGGTAGAAAGAGGACTCAGCCGGCAGCCGCTGGATACAAGCATACCGCTGGCATTGGTCACATCTCCTCACCAGATCAGTTGCATCTCCCTACATGGACAGCCAGTAATATCCTGTCGGAGAGCTTTACGTGCCAGTGATCTGCCCCTAAGTGATTCACATATATGCCTTCATGGATTTCTTAAGAATGTAATCAGTGTCCACTGGGCCGACGCATTTGAGAAGAGGCTAGGAAAAAGATTTCTTATACAGCAGACCGTCTAGCAATACAAACTTAGAGCTCTCCGCTTAAGTAGCCTAGCTTCCTCGCGGTCAGCTGGGAGGACACTGTCTTTCAAATAGCGGATATAGGCGTCCATCCATGTTCCTTCCTGCATTACCGGTAAACTTCCTCTGCGGCTTCGATGCTAGGTATCTCAGGTATTCGACATAAGTCTTACTCATGGCATTGTCCCTGAGGTGGCGAGTCGGGCCAGCATATTGGCCCTAGCATTCTCTCCCTAGGGATGTAACTGATGGTGAAGTGGTCTAGCAAGGGGATCAATAGATTGACCTTGCTTAGGTACCGAGACATGACAGGGTCTCGAGCCTCATATTCACCAGCTACCTGGGCAGAGATAAGCTGCGAGTAGGTGAAAGCTCGGAGGCACTTGATTCCAGCCCATGCACCAATTTGAGTCCGACCAACAAGGCTTCATATTCAGCCTGATTATTGGTAGCTTTAAAAAGGAAAGAGGGCGTATTCCAACACCATGCCCTCCGGGCTGGCAAGAATAAGACCAGCCCCACTCCCTTGGGAGTTAGAGGCCCCGTCGACATGAAGGATCCAAGCTTCATTATTCTCCTTGCGACGTCTGGAAGAATTTGAGAGGGATCTCCTTGAGGCTTTTCAGACCAAGTGCATTCCACTAGAAAGTCGGCTAACACTTGGGATTTCAAAGCTGCTCGGGGCTGAAAAGATAGATCAAATCCCCTAACTTAATCGCCCATTAGCCAATCAGCCAGAGGTATCAGGATGAGACAAAATGGCTCTGAGAGGCTGATCAGTGAGCAATTATAGGATGGGCTTGGAAGTATGGTCTGAGCCATCGAGCGGAGATAACCAGGCAAAGATAACCTTCTTGGTTTTGGAATATCTTTCTTCTGCGCCATGGAGCACCTTACTTGTATAATACACATGCCTCTGAGCGGCATGGTCATCAATGCGTACCAAAATGGAGCTAACCGCCTCCGAGGAAGTCGCAAGGTAAAGAAAGAGCTTCTCTTCATCTTCTGGTTTAGATAGTAAGGGCGGCGTGGATAAGAATTCCTTAAGCTTCAAAAGCCCGCTGACAGTCTTCCTCCATTCAAAGCCATCCGCCTTGCGTAAGACTTTAAAGAAGGGCAAACACCTCTCCGCCGATCTCGACAAGAAATGGCTCAATGCGGCTATCCTCCTGGTGAGCTACTGTACCTCTTCTTGCAGGCCGGCCGCCATATCGAGAATAGCTGAATCTTCTCCGGGTTTGCTTCAATTCCCTGCCGGGTTACCAGGAAACCCAAGAATTTCCTGGTGGTAACCCAAATGCACATTTGCGGGTTAAGCTTTATTCTATGGAGCCGGAGGTTGCGGAACGTCTCCTGCAGATCAGCAACATCGTTGGCGGCACAAGTGCTCTTCGTCAGCATATCATCTACATACATTTCCATGTTGCAGCCGAGCTGGTCCTTGAAAACCTTATTCATTAGCCTTTGGTAGGTAGCTCCCGCATTCTTCAATCCGAAGGGCATTACTTTGTAACAATAAATGCCCTTCTCAGTAATAAAAGAAGTATGCTCTTCATCTGGGGGATTCATTTTTATTTGGTTTACCCCGAGAAGGCATCCATGAAGCTAAGAAGTTCATAGAAGTAGAATCTACCAGCTGGTCGATCCGTGGCAACGGGAAACTGTCCTTGGGACAGGCCTTGTTAAGGTCAGTATAGTTGATGCAGATTCTCCACCCTCCGTTGGCCTTCCGGACCATAACCACATTAGCTACCAGTCAGGATTTTGCCTCTCGAATATGACCGGCCATAAGCAATTTATCCACTTCCTCATCTATGGCTCTTTGCCGTTCAGGAGCGAAACTCCTTTTCTTCTGGATCGGCCGACACCTCGGGTTGATGTTAAGCCCATGGGTAATCACCTTCAGGGATACCGACCATATCCATTACCTTCCAAGCGAAGACATCGCACCCGCAAAAAGGCAAGGAGCTGGCTCCGGGCTTCAGGGGAAAGGAGTTCGCCAACTTGTACGATCTTTGCTGAGCCATCCTCCAAGGGGTAAGATATCAAACGCTCCACCGGCTCTCCCCTCCGCTCGGTCTTCCTGAGGTCGAATGACTTGGTGACTGGGGGAATTACCGCCGCTTGAGGGCTGGGAGCCAGATGATAACAAGGCCTCACCGAATTCATCTTTCCATATCTCGCCAATTCCCTGGTTAGTGGGGAATTGCACTAGTAGACGCTTAGTGGATATGACTGCGTCCAGCATGTTCAATCCAGGCGGCCAAGAATTATACGCCAAGGGTACCCGGACCACCAGAAAATCCATGACCATGCTCTGGCGTGGCAGTGATCCTGCTGTCGCAAGTAGGGTAATCTCGCCCTCCACCCGTATGGAATCCCCTGTGAAACCGACTAGAGGAGCAGTCACAGGTCGAAGAGAGTCAGGAGACAAATTCATTCGAAGAAATGCATCATAGGTAAGTACGTTGGCAGAGCTTCCACTATCAATTGGAATCCTCCTTACAGGGTGCTTAGCGATCATCATAGAAACAACAACGCTATCATCTTTTACAACACTACCCCCGCTATATCTCCCTTAAAAGAGATTACATTTTCTAGCTCCCCTTCCCCTCTTGGCCTCTTAGAAGATGATGCCCCCTCGCGAGTAATCATGCCCACCATCGCTCCGTTGGGGTGTTGTCAATGTTGGCCTGAGCAGGAGGGGGTCCCATCAAGGCCGGAACAGGCGGAATCTCCTTTCTTCTGAATGTACTACCGAGATATCCCTCTGAATGAGCTCTTCAATGGCCTATTTTAGATTAGACACTCCTCAGTATCGTGACCGTAATCTCTATGGAAACGGCAGTAGCGGCTTCTATCATGCATGGCGCCTTTCTTCAACGGAGGAGGACGCCGTAGATAGGGCTCGTTTTCAATTTCATGAGGATATGAGCTCGGGGCGCGAGGAGGGGTGTAAGATGGTCCTCCCTGGGGGCGAGGCTCCTACGACGGTCAGTCGGACGGCGCGAAGGTTCGGGCTTCTTAGGAGGAGGCCCGCTTGACTCCGGGCGGCCAGCCTCTTACCAGTTCTCCCTTCGGCACCCCTCTGAGATGAATCAGCCTCATCGGCGCGGATGTATTTCTACGCACGACTCAAGAGATCAGCATAAGAACAGGGAGGTCTCTTGTCTAGAGAATAGGTGAAACGGGAGGGACGAAGCCCTCGCTTCAAAGCCAGAGTAGCCATAGCATCATCAAGATGATAGACCTCCGGGCCGCCACCTTGAACCGAGTCACAAAGTCTTTTAAGGACTCCCCTTCCTTCTGTTGCACAGAGAATAAACTGTCCGCCACTCGGAGATCTTCCGATAGGCATCAAAATGGGTCAAGAAGGACCTCTCCAGTTGCTGGAAGGAATCAACACTGCGTGGAGGCAGACGAGAATACCAAGCATAGGTGGCCTTTCGGAGAGTGGCCGGGAAGGCAATACACAAGAGGGCATCAGTTACCCCCTGGACTTGCATGATAGCCTTGTAGCTTTCCAGGTGATCTAAGGGATCAGTAGTGCCATCATAGGGGTCTAATTGAGGGAAACAGAACCTCCTCGGAATGGGTTCCTCCATAATCCGCCGGGTGAGAGGAGGGCGGGTGTCATAGTCTGACCCGGCTGATTGTTTAGTCTCTGGCTAAGCTCATCCAGCCTCTGTCCTGCTCGTCGAGGTGCCTCTCCATATGGTCAGTCATATTTCCTCCGGCTGGTTCAGGGGAATATGAGAAGGATTGATGACGCCACCGGTGGCACTCCACATGGGGCTCCTTCCACGCCGCCGCCTGGCGGGAGGGCTACCTGAGGGATGGGTGAGAGAATGCGAGCCACCTCGGGAGCTTTGAGAATGAGGCCCAGCCGAGGTGTAAGGGTGGAGAGGCCTCATTGGGGGGGGACCTCCCTCGGGTAGACTGCCGGCTAACAGGAGTAGCCGATCTGAGAGGTCGTGGCAGTTCGGGCTGTTGCCTGACTCCTCTGGAATGTTGCTCCTGTAGCTGCTGAACCACTCTGACAAGAGCTTGAACTTGCCATGTGAGGGTGGCCAACTGGTCATGGGGAGCAGCTGGCGCTGATAATGGTGAAGAAGGAATAGAGGGGCTGGCCCTTATCGGTTCGGCTGGGTAAAGAGGTTTCCCAATACAATCAGAGGGCGAGAGGTGCCCCCCAGACTGATTGGAAGGATTCTCCCTCGGAGATCTCGTATCCATACCCGAAGGTTTGCCCCCCCTACCTGGCGCGCCAATCTGTTGATGCTTGATCGGCCTGATCATCAAGATCAAAGATCAGGAACACAACCGTGAGCTTCTGGAGCTCGAATTGAAGAAGAAAGATGGGAATGTATTTTTTTTCTCTTTTTTTCCGGTATATCCCTGAATATTGTTGTTACTTCCCTTATATCTTCCCCCTCTCTTTCTGGTGAGCCACGTTTCTAGTCCTAGCGCTAGCCACGTGGTCATTCTCGATGAGTTACACCTGGGGGTTTTTGGGGTGCTTGCTTGCTTAAGAAGCTTGGAATCTTCATGATGGATTTCGGTCTTTCCAAGAGAATATCAGAATTCGTGGAAAGTTATCTGGCTCTAAAGTAGGTGATTGGTACCTCCTCTATCTGAGTTTTTCGACGAACGATGACTTTCTAGAGTTTGTTTTATCTGAGCCATTAAGGCGTCATGATGATCGATGATTTTCGAGCCTTATCCAAATACGACAGCTTATCGTATTAGGTGCTTCTAATATGGGAGCAGCTAGAGAGCTCTAGATGTAAGACCGGGACTCAGGGGCCGCCTAGGGCTCAGGGGCCGCCTAAGGCTCGAGGGCCGCCTAGGGCTTAGGAGCCGCCTAGGGCTCTAGGACCGCCTAAGACACTGGGGCCGCCTAAAGCTCAGGGGCTGCCTAAAGCTCTGGGGCCGTCTAGAGCATGGGGCCGCCTAAGGCTCAGGGCCGCCTAGGGGCTAGGACATTGGGGCCGCCTAGAGCTCAGGGGCCGCCTAAAGCTCTGGGGCCACCTAGAGCACTGGGGCGCCTAAGGCTCATGGGTCGCCTAGGACAATGGGGCCGCCTAGGGCTCAGGGGCCGTATAGGACACTGAGGCCGCCTAGAGCTCATGGACCGCCTAGAGCTCAGAAGCCACCTAAAGTCGCACATTCTCCCTACTTCCTCCTTAACTAACCCTATCAAAAGCAAGCCTTAAATAGCCAACAAAAACTCAAGAAAGCTTTAGCCAATAAGATTTGAATTTAGTTGAAATAGATGCAAACCCTACTTTCCTTCTATTTTCTTTACCTTTTTATTTTTAAAATTAAAAAAAATAAAGAAGAAAAAGAAGGTGCTAGAAATATGTGGAGACCTTTTTGACCGTCGAACCAACTTTTTTTTTTTTTTTTTCCTTCCTCTTTGCTAGCCTGCCATCTCGTTCTCTCTCTTATTTTTTATTTTTTTTATTACTTTACGCAGCTATCGAATCTCATTCCCATGTACTAATATTCTCAACGTATCTGGTTCTCTCGAGTGCTGTCGACTCCAACCATGGCGAAATATGCAACGCGTCTCGGCAGCAGTCTCGCCTGGTCGGCACTAATTTTCACTTGTTTAAGCATTTTCTGTTGCGGTTTGCCGACTCGCCTCCAACTTCCGGCATCAATAAAACGATCAAAAACCGGAATTCAAAAATCTCCTGAAGGGAGCCGGCGATGGCCATGTGGGTGGTGATCATCTTTTGCCTGGCCGTCTGCGAGATTCTCTGGAAACTCTTCTCCGGCGACCACGCTTGCGGCGACGACGCCCCCGGACGTCGAAAGCTCCGACGCTAACGGGAGCTTCGCCGTCGCCGCCAGGTCCCCGTATCCCTCATCCCTCTCTCGCCCCCTTCCAAACCTTAATCCTGTCGTAGCCGAATGACTCGTTCGATCTTTCATTTCTTCCAGGTTGGAGAAGCTCCATGGTGGGAAGGCATTCGTTGGGCTCCGAATTCCCGATCCCGATTCCTGCTTCCGGCAGCACATTGATGTAGTTCTCGTCACCAAAATGTTGGTTCCTGCTCGTTGTTTCTATATATTTATAACTTCTAATTTCTTTGGTGGAGGGAGGAAAGAGGCTAAATTTATTGTTGCAGGGAAGTGATGGTGGTGGCAGTGAGGAATTTTTTTAGGTTTGTGGAGGTTGCGAAGGACGGAAGCTGGGTTTGTACCGGTGACAAGGAACGTGATAAGTCTGAGACTTATTCGGATCCTGTATGCACTCTCATTTCTTTTCCTAAATTTTTGCCTCATCTCATGTATTTGTTTCTTATAGATAAATTCGTTTGGTTTGTCTGCAAGTTATGCACCAAACAGCATGGAAATCTGTATGAACTAACCGAGTGCTATATTCTGAGGGTGAAGATTTCAGTATATATGTAATCTTGAATTTAGAGCTAGCAGAACACATTTAACATAGCTTCTAAATATATTTCCCGTTCACTTGCTTCACTAAAAGAAGCAAACTTCATTTATATAATCGTACAACCCCAAGAGAAGCTATTCGGACATCTATGTTATTGGTAGTGTAATCCCTTGGATTTCTTAACTGCTAGTGAGAGTTATCACGAGATCAGAGATAGACTTAAGATATTTGAATTCCAAGTATATCTAATTACAGAGTCCCTTGATTTGGGGACTTTGCAATGTCTATAAAAGATAATGTGGAAACCTCCTTCCCATCATACGTGGACGCCCCCTTCTCATCATCTTCTCGTGCAGACGTTTCTTTCCCAGCGCGCCTGCCTCTGGTAAGTCCCCTGTCCATGCCTGGGAGAGAGAATGTTAGAGAGAGAAAGTAAAAAAAAAAGAAGGGGAGAACAGGGAGGAACCGGGTTACAGAACCTAGCTTCCTTTCCTGTGCCGACACAGACTCAGGCCCGGCGGCGTGCCCGCCGCCTCGCCGGGCCTGAGCCCCGGCCGACAACCCCACCGGCACCGGGGGCGGCGTTCGGTGGGGTGCCGGAGGAGAGAGAGAGAGAGAGCGGAGGCGGGAGAGAGAGGTGACCTAGGAACAAATTACCGACGATCCGATCCTTGGTTCGGGCTCGGCGGTGTGCTCGCCACTTCGCCGGGCCTGAGCCTTGGTTGGAGACCTTCACCGGCGCCCGGCGTGCGTCCGATGGAGGTCCGACCGGCCATGGTGGCCGGCGTGCCGCCGGCGCGATTCTTGGCCCGGAAGACAGTGAGAGAGAAAGAGAGGAATAAAAGGAAATTGAGAGAGAGAGGAGGGGAGGTCGGCCGCGGCGACGGCCGGCTTTGGTCCGGCCAATGGCGGCCGGACCGATGCCAATTTGGTTGGAATTGGCGCCGGCACCGTGGAAGACACGCGAGCGATGAAAGAGAAAAGAAAGATTTAAGGTGATGAATTGATGAGAGAGAGAGGGTGGGGGAGGCTGGCCGCGGCGGCGGCCGGCTACGGTCCAGCCAACGACGGCCGGACCGCCTCCAATTTGGCCAGCGGTGGCCCTGGCCGCCGGCACGGCTCTCTGCTCCTCTGGGGTTAACGATGAATAATGGGCCGGTTGGGCCGTTTGGCGATTTGGGCTTATTGGGCCGATTCAGGAGCCCAGTTTGAGCAGCGTTTTGGGCCATGTATCGGGCCGAGAATGGCAAAGTGAATATATGGCCCGAATCAGGATTGATTCTAGTTTTTAGGGATAATTTTATTTCCCTATTGGGTGTATACATTGAGAGATATTCAAGCCCAAAGTTGGGCCCGTGAAGTGGTTTGGGTAGAGTTTAAGAATTATTTTATAATTCAGATTTTAGAAATTTTATAATAAAAATGATACTGTAGGTTCCCAGGTGTCTAATTAGCTGAGTTATCAATTGGGATTTGCGTACTAAGTAAGTAAGTCAAGTATTATAATTTTATAAATTATTTAATTTGTGAACTGTGAACTTACAGTTAAATATAATTATGTTAATTTAGCAAAATCATGTTATTACTATGAATATGTAATTATGATAATGACAGTAAAACTTATGTGTCGCCGCGGTTCTCACATGACATATATCATATGAGATTCTCACATGACAGATTATCACATGACAGATGACAGAATACTGGTACCAGACCCTTCCTCTTAGGGGATATTTAAGAGTGCTACACATGATGTGTATTGTAGGGCCGTGGGACACAGAAAAATAATGACAGTATAAACAATGTTTTGTTTACATCGCATATATTCTAGTAATTGTTATTGAATTAAGTTTCAAATTAATTGATCTGATGACATGAACCTGATGATAGCCTGATAAATGAAATTTTGAAATTTTATTAGGCTTACTTATTGAGTGTGAGCTCATAAAATTCTCATAATGTTTTTCAGAGCCTCAGGAATGAAGAAGGATAATTGAGATAGAAGGAGTTTCTATTAAGAAGACTTAGTTTTATTATATTGATTTAGTTCAGATTTGCTTGTGTATAGGGCAGATAGCCCAAGACTGATAATTATGGTTTGTAATAAATCATGGATGTGAAATTT